>OY744477.1:94691688-95046688 GCA_963556175.1 Tipula confusa
TGAGAGTTGAACCCTGACGGATGAGTATAAGAGATGATTAATGTAATTCGAGAATCATGCGCTTGATTTATTGCCTCAAACGCGACGATGAAGACACTTACCGAGTTTTATTTAACCACGAGATCAGGAATTTAATGAAAATTAAATTTTCACTGGCTTACCACGGGGAAGGTTTGCTGCTTTAACTCTCCCTGCCACTGATGTAATTTCTAACTTTAGCAGTTCCGTATTTTTTTTTATCTTCATTTTCTAAAGTGATGGAAACAATTATGAAAAATCAAATACGTAAACATCTCCAAAAGTTTGACTTTTTAAGTAAGTTTCAATCAAGAATCAAATCAAAACATACTACTAACCAAATTGGTTTGAAATTTTGAATGTGGGATTTTAATAAGCAAGCAAACATACCTACCCCATTTTAAATCTATGGGAAGTGAAATACTCATTGCAACCCACTCTTATATCATAAAAAATGTGGTTTTCTGTCGACAATGTCCCACAACGATGTTACAAGCCACATCGCTGATAACCCTGTATGTTGTACATTTTTCCAGTTGCTTAGAAATCCTCTCATATTCTTCATACCTTCAAATCATTTCTATAATATTAGCATTCGAATCAATTTTTTGTGACCATATTTCTGTCGACCTGAAACCATTTATAGTTGACGGGACAAGGTGGGATTTTACGTGGGAGGTCGACAGTACCAAATTCAATGGAATTTGCGGAGCTTAGTTGCACTCAAATGAATTTTTTATTCTTGTGTATTTTATTTAAAACTTTGCTTCTTTTCAAAGTATATTTCTCTGGAATAAAAATGAAACTGTATTTAAGACCGTTCATTCAAAGGTGAATGTTAAATGATATAGGGAACTACTTCTGATGGGTTTATTTTACCTGTATATTTTAATATACAGGGGGTTAGCCATTATTATAACGCATAACTAATCGTTTAATTGCTTTGAACTAAGTAATGTCGAAATTAAAAAAACTACCTAAACTAGTTGTATTTACTAAATACTATTACATCACCAAATAATACATACATATGTGTATTTACTGTATTTTAATTAATTTTTATGGAAACATTTTTAATCGGTGTCAAAAAGATTTCCGAGGCTGGCAACCTTGGAAAGTAATTAATTAATCAAGGTTTACGACTTTATACTATTTTAGTAGATGGGTTATGTATCCGGATTATAAAAAGTTTGGGCAAATTTTAAATTTTATTTAGCTTGGTAGTAAATACAATTTAGAAGCGTACAACTCGGTTAATACTTGGTTGAAACTATTATAATAGTTATTATTATTTCTAAGCTTTTTTAGCAGAACAGAATGGCCCTACATAAAAAAAAACGTTTACCATAACATGTTTTTGTATTGTCATAAACCATTAATTCTATTGAAAGGGAGGGCAAACATCGAACCTTGACCAACAGAGCTTTTGGGATTACTTGCAGTGCTAATACTTTGTTAGAACATTACATCGATGAACTAATGAATCACTTTTAAAAGTGGGTTTTAACCAATTTTAGAATTGTTGACAGAAAAAAATAATTTACAATTTTTAAAAAATTACGTTTTGAATCAATTTATCCAGTTTCTACTAACCAAATGACCAGAAACTAAACAATGCCAAACTTCAGCTAAAAAAGGTGGTAGACGGACTTGTAATTGTCATGTGTAATACGTCGCCAAAAATCTAATTTATAAACACTTTATTTAACACAAAACTTTAAAATTAATTCAAATTAGATTTTTAAAAATTTGATTAAACCTTACAAATCAATTAAACTAACCGTTTTATGACCAAAACGTCCAATACACACAAATTTCTAAAATGTATATAAATTATAGATTCAAAAAAAGATATTTAACACAAAAATTAAATTAAATAAATGTTAAAAAAACAAAACACGTCATAACACTCTCAGCTTAAAGAGTCAAAAAAATTATTTAGCACAAATATTAAATGAAATAACAGTTAATCAGACAAAATACGTCATTGTTATAAATTTATTGAGTTAATCAAAAAGATAACAGCAAAATTACACATCAGAACCTAGTTTACAAGGTCGATTGTCACCAATATTATTTTATTTATTTTCCGTCTATATATAAAAGGATTGGTAATCGCAACAAACAAAAAAAAAAAAAAAAAAAATCTTTTCTATTTTCCAACCAAACTTTTAAGTATAAATGGACAAATGTAACAGTGTATCTGTGTACTCGATGCGACAATCAGGCTTGTAATTAATTTCCTGTTAGTTTCGTACAGATTCAAATAAAATTAGTTAGCACAAAATTAAATGAAATAACCCGTAAACAAATAAAACACAATACTCTCAATACAGGGGTCGGAACTCTTAAGTGTTACCAACTTCATGCTGCTGTAGCAAACAAAACAGCGCATGACAGCGCGATCATTTTTTAGTAAACGTCAGTGTGGTATATTGTTTACAAGCCTATAGAAGCATATCGTTTTACGTAGCAGTTAAAAAAAAGTTATCGAAATAGAATTCAAACGCAACAGTGTTATTGCTATGTATTTGGCTGGAAAATCGCAACCAGCCATTAGCTGTGTTGCTTTCACAAAGCCGAAAAAGATTACAACAACAATTGCATTGTATAAAGCCGAATCGGCTTTATTGTAAGCCAAAAAACTTTTAGGTTTAGGGGAAATAAAACCATTTTATGGTTATGGTGCTCACCACAAGGCAGTAATTTTTTCAAATTTATTTTTGAAAATCATATTTATAATCATAGAAACTATCATCACATCACACGATTCTTGCATATAAATTTTTTTTTACATAAATGTATATAAAAAAGTTTGACATATATGTTTTATAACCAAAACAGAAAAATTAAAATGCGCATAAAGCCAAAAGCTGTTGCTTTGAGATAATAAAGTAAAACTTGCTTAGCTTTACGAAAGCAACACAGCTATTGTTAATGAGCTACGACATTTACATGTCAACAATATATTTGTTTATCGGACTATTACACATTACAATGAAACTGGTACAACCCGCCATGGAGGACATTTAAAAACAGCAGTATCGCCAGAAATAGTTTGAAAGGTGAAGACCAGAATTCAACGTAATCCACGACAAGTGCAGTTCAATTGGCGATAAATCTCAATGCGCATATTAAAAAACGAACTACGATTGAAGCCCTACAAAATACAAAAAGTGCAAGATTTAACAGTTGCACCAAAAGCAGTTTGCCTATAGCAAGATCAATTTGCCTACAGTGAGTTGCTCTGTGAAAGTAAATGCCTGCATCAGTGATATGGTTTGGGCCGCGGTAACTGCCACAAGACGCTCATCGCTCGTTATCATTGTGAAGGTAAATCAACAAATCTACCGTTAAAAGATTTTAAACGATGCTTTTTGAGCAAGTAAACAATTCGGTGCGGAAAGCATCGGACGTTTCAACAAGACCCGGCACCATCCCATAAAGCTCTCCATGGTTGAACCAACATTTTTTTACAAGACAAAATTTTCAGCTTCATTTCTTCACAACAAATGCCGCATCAAACATTAATATATTTTTGTTTAAATTTGAAATGTGTTTACGAAATAATGAAGTTTTGAAATAACAAAAATAAAAATTGGCAAATTCACAGCATTTCTAATTGGTAACACTTCGACTGCCGGCCCCTATACCCACAAAATTCTAAAATAATGTATGAATTACAGATTCAAACAATAATAATTATTCAGCACAAAAATTACATGAAGTAATCGTTAAACACACCACAACAATCTCAATACTTACAAAATTCTAAAATGTATATGAATAATAGATAAAATAAAATGTTAGCACGAAAATTAAATGAAATAACCGTTAAACAAACAAAACAAGTCACAACATTCTTACTATATTATATTCTTATCTAAAAAATACTAAAATTTTAGCAAACAACTGTTCGGTTTTCGTTCTGGATAAACCAAATGTGTATTTCGTTTATAATGGCACAAGATATCATATTTTCTTTATAGTTCCTATCCAGTTCCACTTTATAATAAAAATCGTCATATGTTACTTAAGATTTTTCACCGAATGTAATTATTCATTGAACTAGCTTTATAAATTAAACAACTTTATAAAATAGCGAGACTTTATATTCTTGGAGATCGGCCCTACTGTGGATGATTTTGCTACAACTTTGTTGAAGATTTATCATGACCGCATAAAGGCAGTGATCAACATGGCACAAAAGCAGCATTCGATGATTTTAGAACAGTATTCACAAAAGCAAGCTTTTAATTATTATAAAAGTGGTAGACTATGAAAGAAAAAAGAAAGTCGGAAAACCAGCAATGACATGAAAAAAAACGGTGCTAGCAAAAGCGAAAGAACTTGGCAAATCATGGGTGGAAATGAAAGCATTAGCCCCAAATAGAGTAAGACACTAGACACTATGTTTTTAAATTGGTGATAAATGAAAAAACAAAAATGTATCTAGTCCCTCCCGATCTGGATAAAAAAAAAAGTTCGACTGTAGGTTTTTTTATCAGCTATATGACTATGTAGTCATATATATGAATATACTATACTACTATATTACTATATCGGACCAAAACTGAAACCGGTACTGATAACAGAATTGTGCGCAAATAATAGTTCGATGGAAAAAAGGTTTAATAGTGTTGTAGGAGACGCAGCATATTCTACAGTTTTTATAGACTCATAAATTATGTATCATATACGTAATATTATTACTATCACATATATATTGCAATTTACAATATATGGTTATTGAAAATCAATTGTACTACAGTAATATGTATAGTTAAAAAAAAATTATCTGTTTTTAAAATGGGTTTGTCATCATATCAGCATACACAGATTTTGGATTTTAATAAAAATAAACATTTTCTGTCATTCAAATGATTGATAAATTGAAATAATTTTACAATTCTGTGTAACTATGATAAAATAATTAGATTTCATAATTTCTGAATAACAAAAAAGTGATTTATTTACATCAATACGGGCTGGAATTCGTATACATTTTTTGTGGTGGTATCGGGAGGAGGGTATTGATTTTTCATCCCATTAGAAGAGGGAAGCAAACGAAATTTTATAATCACTCGATTTCGATTGGTAATTGCTGTTAACTTTTGTATTTTATAAATAATTCTTCTTTGAAAAATTTCCAATGATTCAAATCCTTAGAATTTCATATCCTTGAAACATTGGCTTTGTTAATAAATTTACCGTCCTACTTTACGCCGTCGCGGGCCCAATCGAGGACGAACGACTAAAGATTAGCTTTGAATATCCATCTGAACATTGCAATTCTTCAGCCATCCTGTACTGGCTTGGAGGATGGTTCTGTCCATAGATTCTGCACTTCAACAGTGGGTCAAAGTAGTGTTCATCGTCATCACCGAACACAATAAAATCACATTCTTGCTCTTTACAGATATTTTAAAAGGGCGGTTTACAATTTTTGAGATTTTGTAGGTCAAATACCAAATTTGGTAAACAATTGTAGTGAAGCTATTGGCATAGTCTACTACAGGACTCCGTGCAAAATATTAAATTAGGAAGAAATGATTAAAATCTATAGTCCTTTGCACTATAACAAGTTACATGAAGGTACAGAAAACTTTAGTAATGATAAAAAGTTCTGCAAATACAATATAAATAATCTGGTTCAAAGCTAAACCGTAAATTTTTCCATTCTCTGTTCTGCAATTATTTCTTAGAAAATCCAGTGACACGCGTTTCACAGGATTTACAAATTGATGCGGAAATAACAATAATTGAATATCTAATTTACTTCAATCAATTAAAACTGTGAAAATCGATCGACACACAAATTTCCGCATCAATTTATAAATCGTTAAAAACCGTAATAATTTTTCTTCGTTCCGCAAATTATTGACCAATTCAGAATATTTTATCCAAATTTCATCCCTACTTCCATATCTGTTAGGGTCCTGAGAATTCAAGTCTTCATTTGGCTTTCGTTATCTTCAATTTAGCAGCATAAAAGACTCCCAGACTAAGCCATTAAGTTTTGTTGAGCAATCCCAAAACTTCTTGCTTACCGAGAAAATTTAGTCAAAATACTGAATCTTACCCTTCTTAGGCATGCACATTTTTACAAACATCTAGGTTCTTCGGGTTATCATCTATGTACGCAACAAAACTTAAAAACTGTCATATTAACTATCATGTGATTCTTGTTCTGCCTTCTTGTGAAGTTCAAGTTTGTTCATGCACATTTTTACGTGAAAACCTGTTGCTTCCCTTCAATAGCTAATTTGTAACACGACAATCGATAATATTTCCATTGTGGTTCCATGTAGATATCAGTGGACTGATAGTGAACTCTCAATAGTTTCTCCACTATTTTCATTTTACCTCACTGAGACCTTATCGTTCGAAAAATCTTACCCTAAACACAATAAAATATAAAATGAACGTAATCCAACCTCACCGATACGCAACACTACTACACACAAAATTCATAAAAAGTATATTAATTACAAATTTAAAAAATGAGATACGAAAGTTAAGTGAAATAACCGTTATACAGACAAAATTCGTCATTGTAATAAGATAAAAATGTAACTCATATACATTTGGTAAGTTAATCAAAAAAAATAACAGTAAAATGACTTACCAATACACTCCCTTAAGCACGGTCGAATATTAACCAGGAACTCTTGGAATTGAAGGCACCACCGTACACCCTTGTTACATAAAACAAAACCGAAGGATTAGATAGAATTGTTAGTTATGACAGACTCGACTCGGTTACTGGCACCTAAGTGATCGATAGTTAGTTTTATTTTTTGGGGGGAGGGAAAAGAAAAGTATGTCAGTAATAACAGATTTGGTCCCGTTTCCTGGTTGACACTATTCAAACTATTATTAGTATAATTATTAGTACATCTCCAGTCTGTGACCATTTATCTGTAATATAATAATATAATAATATAATAATATAATAATATAATAATATAATAATATAATAATATAATAATATAATAATATAATAATATAATAATATAATAATATAATAATATAATAATATAATAATATAATAATATAATAATATAATAATATAATAATATAATAATATAATAATATAATAATATAATAATATAATAATATAATAATATAATAATATAATAATATAATAATATAATAATATAATAATATAATAATATAATAATATAATAATATAATAATATAATAATATAATAATATAATAATATAATAATATAATAATATAATAATATAATAATATAATAATATAATAATATAATAATATAATAATATAATAATATAATAATATAATAATATAATAATATAATAATATAATAATATAATAATATAATAATATAATAATATAATAATATAATAATATAATAATATAATAATATAATAATATAATAATATAATAATATAATAATATAATAATATAATAATATAATAATATAATAATATAATAATATAATAATATAATAATATAATAATATAATAATATAATAATATAATAATATAATAATATAATAATATAATAATATAATAATATAATAATATAATAATATAATAATATAATAATATAATAATATAATAATATAATAATATAATAATATAATAATATAATAATATAATAATATAATAATATAATAATATAATAATATAATAATATAATAATATAATAATATAATAATATAATAATATAATAATATAATAATATAATAATATAATAATATAATAATATAATAATATAATAATATAATAATATAATAATATAATAATATAATAATATAATAATATAATAATATAATAATATAATAATATAATAATATAATAATATAATAATATAATAATATAATAATATAATAATATAATAATATAATAATATAATAATATAATAATATAATAATATAATAATATAATAATATAATAATATAATAATATAATAATATAATAATATAATAATATAATAATATAATAATATAATAATATAATAATATAATAATATAATAATATAATAATATAATAATATAATAATATAATAATATAATAATATAATAATATAATAATATAATAATATAATAATATAATAATATAATAATATAATAATATAATAATATAATAATATAATAATATAATAATATAATAATATAATAATATAATAATATAATAATATAATAATATAATAATATAATAATATAATAATATAATAATATAATAATATAATAATATAATAATATAATTATATAATATTATAATAATATAATAATATAATAATATAATAATATAATAATATAATAATATAATAATATAATAATATAATAATATAATAATATAATAATATAATAATATAATAATATAATAATATAATAATATAATAATATAATAATATAATAATATAATAATATAATAATATAATAATATAATAATATAATAATATAATAATATAATAATATAATAATATAATAATATAATAATATAATAATATAATAAGGTACTTACAAATGATTCTAGATACAATACACGAACGAAATCCAACCTCACCCACTGATACGCAACACATAAACATAAAATTCTAAAATTTATCAACAAATTCAAAAAAACTATTTAACACCAAAATCAAATGAAATAACCATTAAACTGATAAAATGCATCCCAGCTTCATCCCATTGTTGCAATGATATAATACTACATTTGAAAATATTATTATTATTTTATGACTTGAGTTATTTTGTTACGTACATATTTTTTTGTACCTACCTAATACATTGCATATTAACCATTTTTTTTTTTTGTTTTTTTGCAGAAAGTGTTAAATCACTTCTTGGACGACACACAAAAATATTAGTAAAATATATGATAAAATTAGAAACAAAAAATGATAAAACAGAAAACAGGGTACTGGTATTCACACCAGTTCGGATCTATTTACTAATCGCCAAAGTTCCAACAAAAGTAAGTACCCAACATATAATTACTAAATTATATATATTGCAACACAATATGTATTATATTTCATAAATGCTAGTACTATACAAATACAGTATGATCCATTAAACACTAAACAAGTGGTAAAATTATATATGTTTTTAAATTTAAATCGATCAAGACGTGCAGGAGCTATACCTATTACGAAACTGTTTGTCTTTTAAAATTGAACTACCATTAAATTGTGTAGCTCCTGTGGTCGAAGGGCACCCGCATGTCTCGTAAATTTTACGAACCTGGGTGATATTGAACAATTTAGTAATCAGTGCTGCGCAGGCGACTCTAGGTATGGCAAAAACCAAACCAAAAAATTATTGTTTTGATGAGGAGTATCGTCTTGCTGTCGAGCAATATAATACAGCCTTTAGAGAAGTACGAAAACGTTTTGCAATCGTCTGCAATAAAAATGCGGTTATTAGAGGAACCGTCAAGCAAATTTGTAGACGTAAAATGTGGAGGGTGGAAAGCTAGAATCTTAGAGTATGATAACCCAACAATGAGCGCAGTTCACATAACTTATTTAAAAGAATCACCGGGCTACCTATTCAGCCCTAGGTTTAATGCCATTCAGGCTTAGTTCTCTATTGTACAGCATACAAGAATATGCTGCAACGTGAGTTTCTGAAATGAGCTGTCATTCCTTGCGAATAGCTTGAGATGATCGACATTTTAATATGTTTAAATGCCAAACAGGCTGTATAAAATGCCCCAGAACCTAAATAGAGAAGTCAATCGGATTTGCATCCAGAGAATTTGCCAGCAATTGTGTTGAAATAGAGAATGTTGTTTTCACCCATTCTTGGTTGATGGGCTCTTTATGAGACCGTTGCAGCATGCAGAATCCTGCGTTGGTTCACGAGCTACAGCAAAATGCTTGCGTGACCAAGGCTTAAACACAGTTTCCAAAATATTTTCTCGATAAACAGTTGCATTTATCTTCATCAACCATCACCACTACCGGTACCTGCTTTTCCTTTGCTCTACCCAGTCAAGTTTTTTCTGTTTAGGAAAATAATAATAATACATAACTTTGAGCGCCCTGTCATGGTCGCTTGTACAGATATATCGGGATTAAGTTTATTGCAGTTTTTTTCAGCAGTCCGGTAATATCATACTTTAAACGGCCACAAACTTCGTAAGCGATAGCAATGATTTCTGTAAAGCTGTAATACCTTTTCGTACAACTACGGGATCGGAAGAAAACCTACGTCTCGTAATAAAATGTATGTACTATTTAATAGACTTGAAATATAAATATATTACGGACCATCAGTCCTATATATCTCCTGTTAAGTGTTCTACAAATCATACTGTATAATGCATATAGTTAGCATATTTTTAATTAAATAAAACTGTATCATGTATCACTGTATTCATTCTCCATTAAAGTTTTAAATAAATAAAATTTGCCTTGAATTAGAAGACATAATTTTCCAATTTTCAATGAAAACAAAAAATAAAATACATACAAACATGCGGAGATGTGGAAAATGGAGAAGAAACGACAAAAAAATATTTGATTAAATTTAATGAATTGGCCGTCTCATAGTCTATGTTTGTGACTCAATATTAATTTGTATTTTGTTGGATAGTTTTGTAAAAAAAAAAAATTATTCGTTTCTTAGAAATTCAATTGAAATTATAAATTAGATTTTTTTTCCCTCCCCTATACATGTATGTATGTAATCAATGTATGAACGTACTCTGATTACAATTTTCTATACAGATTTGTAAACTTTTTATTTTATATTATGTTGATGACATGCAATCAACGATTAATCATACATTTTTCATGGTAATATTGTGTTAATTGTATAAAGAAAAGAACAATTGAAGTATATATATGTATGACATGTATGTGTCACAAAATGATAAGAATGATAAAACTGAGACACATACTCTAGTGTAGAAATAAATTAGATTTAATTGATCGTCGTAGTATCAAAAAAAATCGTATGATGCCACCAAAATTTGGTGTCAGCTTGATAATTAACTAAGACTATATATCAATTTTTTAAATCGATATTTTGTGTTCCAATTTTTTTAAATTTATTAATTAAGTTTGGTTTCAAATTTTTTTAAAATAATAATCGACAAATTATGAAATACCCAATAAATGTCAAAATATTTCGGTTATTTACAAGTTAACATCGTTTCAATCGCTAGTCGCATGTCCCTAGTTTATTGCTAATATTAATAGTTGGTTTTATAGGTCTTTGCTGATTTAGATTAAATCCAACTTCATCAGATGCGATCGAATACCAAGCTTGCTCTTTATACCTTAAAAATGGATTCAGTAGTTCTTTACAAAGAACTGGTTAAACTGGTGGTATAAGATGTTGTCTGGCGGTGTTTTATTTTACATAACTTGACTTATTTTTGAGGTATTCCTTAGTCCTAGATTAAAGTACAATTAAATGAAAAATTCAATTTTAAATATAAACATCAAGCAATACTCTGGTTTCACTGAACCCTCTGAATTATCTCTAGAATTCAATTCGAAAGCGATTGCGATCAATAATTTTTTTTTTGGGGCCTATCAAAATTGTAGGTCACCATTTTCAAGTCTAGTTTAATAGATATGAATTTCCAAAGTTGTAAGTTTCTCAGTCTAGATTAATAGGTTGGGGGCCCTCTAATACTTCCGACGGTCGATCTAGCGAATGATAATGGTGAAAGAATGGTGTACTTTGCGATCACGCACGACCTGATTGTGGCTAGCACATTCTTTTCTTATAAAAATATCTACTTAAAAACATGAACACACCCTAGTAAGACGCCCCAAAGTCAAATTGACCATGTGTTAATTTCTTATTGGTCGGCTTATTCGATTAGTATGGCAAAGAGAAGTTATGCCGGATAAATAGAAAGTGAGCGCGTTGTGCTCTATCCTTAAAGGAGATCGCTGAAAATGCGAAAACTATCGCCGCATAGCTCATCTTTGCACAGCCTTCAAATTAGTGTCTTACATAATATTAGGGAGAATTACACCACTGGCGGAGGAAATTGTAGGTGTCTACCAAGGAGGATTCGCCCGAGCTTATTATTGGTCGCTTTCCGATGTCTATAAATAGTCACAATAATGCTGTGTCAAAGTTAAGAACAAGCTGTCAGGAATTTTCGCAATTAGCTCTGAGGTATGGCAAGGGATGCTCTATTTATCTTTTTTTAATTTATCTTTTACAAAAATGAAACACCTCAGGGCAACATCCTGTGCCATTAGTCCAACAGAATTCTGGCATATTCAGAAGTGATATCAGTGTAATTGGATTGAATGGCAACGGTGTCAAAGAACTATTGGATCCACTTGTACGATTTGCAGCTTCCATTGGTCTCAAAATCCATGATTCCAAAACAAAGTATAAGATCACTGGTTTTAGAGACCAAGATCCAAGACACTTACCGACACTTACCGAGTTTTATTCAACAACAAGATCAAGAATTTAAAAAAAGTTCCTAATCTAGTTCATGAAATAAAAGGACATCGTGGATGCTGGATCGATTTCGTTCTAAGAGCTGATCCTAAACAGATAGTGCAGCGATCTCTGAGATGAGAGCCGCCATTTGGCAAGCGCGGAGGTCGCTGTTGGTGGCGATGGCTCCTCGGAGTAGAGAACGACTTGACTTATTCGATTGAATCCAACGGAACCAGAAGGTTGATTCGGTACGGGCCAGCAATGGCCTAACAAATCTATTTTATCATTTACCAAAGTTATAATTATAAAACGGTAGCTTAATCTTAACCCTCTATCGCGCCTCATACCAGAGGGAGAACAAATATTTAAAAGCTACAAACTATCAGAATAGTTAATTTAACACTAGAACCCAAATTTCACAGTTTTGATGGACTACCATCATGTATTTTCTGGACTTCGAAAATTTCTGATTTGAGACTTAAATTTCACAATTTTGATGAAGTAACTATCATATATTTTCTAGAATTGGTACAGGAAAAACTCCATTTCCTCATAGCCACGCTTGATCCAAGACCGGACCTCACTTATCAATATAGCCGTCCATCGCTCTGTTCTTTCTTCCTCCCATATTTTCTGCCATGCCTCCAGAGTTCAAGGGTGAACTCTAGCCACAGCTTCTTCATTTCCCACATCCGCACTCAACTAAAAGACCTTGGCGCTCTAACGCGAGCAGTTCAATTTGAATTGATCCAGCAACAACAAGGGATGTGGCATCATATTGAGTTCGATAAGCACAAGCCACTCTTAATGCAATACAACCCTGGGCCGATACCACACGCGTTCGTTACTTTAGTATGATTGAGAGTACCGTTGACATGAGGAGCCTTCGTCTACCAGAGCAAGAACCACCCACCTTAGCCATCAGTCAAGTAAGCGATATAGTTACCGCAGCCGCCTTCCTGCAAGACTTGCTAGTATTTTCAGAGAAGGAGATCTTGGTATTTAGGATTACTCCTAAATACTTTGTCGTCGTCTTTATTTGAATCACCTCCGTATTAATAGTCATGTGAATGATAGTTGGTATTCTCCGTCTATAGTGAGCATTTGCAATCGCCAATCTCAACCTGTGTTCATCCATCTAAGTGTTGATTCTCCTAATAAATTGGTTAAGTTTGAGTTGAGCCAATTCGGAACTTTTGGAAGTCATCACAACAGTGATATCATTCGCATAACCTACCAAAAATACTTCGTCAGGCATCTCAAGCCGCAAAAGACTCATACAGGATGTTCCAGAGATCAGGTCCAAGAACCGATCCTTGCGCCGCTCCAGCGGTAGTTTCTTTAACCTTTTTCCTGTCTAACGTCTCAAACAACAATTTCCGGTCCTTTAAATAGAGCAGCCTTAAAAGGTAACTTGGTGCCTTGAAAAGCCGCCAAAGCACTTCAATTAGCAAGCTCTGTCTGCTCTCAGAACCGCGTCCACTACCTCCTCAAACGCATTTATGGTCAAGTAACCTTTCCGAAATACGTGTTGTCTCGGAGACAAATTCACGCAGTAACCCCAATAGGAAGCCCCAACCTTGGCTTCAACATCTCTAGAAGTTTTCCCATCCGAGCATGCAGAAAGGTCTGTGTGTCGACGAGAAATGTGGATCACCTTTTCTTTTGTTGATCATCACAAGATGTGCCACCTGCCCGCGTGAGAGAGACCCACTTGCTGCTAAACAGATATTTATGTGTTTACCAACAGGTGCGGCTGACTCGATCCACCACCTCCAGCTTCCACAGGGATGCCATCAAAACCCGGTGCAACGGGCATAAGGAAGAGAGGCTGCTTCCTCATCGCAGGAAGAAAAGAGTAGGAAGGCAAGAAAGAGCTACCCTTCGTAGCCCCAAGACATTCCTCCAAAGTTAGGCGATCTCGTTGATCCACCAGTAGTCCTGTCGCCTTCTCTTCCATGCATTTAGAAGTGGCATGTGAGTCGAATTGTAACGTTAACGACAGCGTCAATATCAACTTTGGTTGGGCTGTCCTGTATAGCTGATGAAATGCAAGCCAAACTAGGTTCCAAAAACTCAGCACGGGTTCTCACACGCTGAGTATGTGATCCATCATTCAGCTAAATTAAGGTAATGTAATTGGGGTCACTATCTGTGTAGTCCTTATTACTCGTCAATATGTTGAAAAAGACGCTAACCGTACTGACACCACCGTTATATCCGGTATGGAGTTTCCGAAGTCCGGTTTTCGGTAAGTGGCCGTTGATCCCTCATTTAAAATTTGTAAGTACAGTCTTGAAGCCATCTCCATGTATTCTGATGTGGCATGCCTAATTCTAATGTCCGTGCACTGAAATCTTCGGACACCACCAGTTCCCCTGAGGAGTCACGTAGAGCATCTTCCAATCCATCCAGTTTAACCCGGAACTCGGAAATCGTAGGTTTACGCTTAAAACTGTAATACCTTAACTTCTTAGCTATGTGTAGCCGCTATCGGAACCATGATTATCAATCTGGATGCTGTGAGTGTCGACCAACCATTTTTCCGTATTGCCCAAAACATCCGAAAACCAGGTCAAGTCCTTTCCTTACAGAAACTTAATGATTTTGAACTGCTTCCCTTTTTAATCAGAAGAAGCTTTTTTAAAACCTCACAGGCACACTTATGATGGGATTACCTAACACCGAGTACCTGGTCACATAAACAACATTTCGGCGGCGATGTGCATGCCGCAGTTTTATGTCCGACCTGACCGAATCTCCAACAACGGTTTATGCGATCAGGGCCCATACATCTTGCACTGGTGTGGTCATATCACAGGCACTTGCAGCACAGTGAGACTTCGACACTCTTTCTCACACGGCCTTATACCGAGCCTTTGCCCAGCCAAGGGAGTACCGCCTTGACCTCGACCTCCGTTGTGAGCCAGTCCAGATAGAATTCAGGTGTTAGTATCCTATCTTCTCCATTCTCACCGACCGCAGCTCATAAACTCTCCTGGAGCATAAGGAGAGCTGTGCAACGATTTAGTTCAAGAAAATTCCTCGATCTGCTGTTTTCCTTATGCGTTAGATTTCCGTCTCTGAGTCATCCGGACAAGGTCAGTTCCGAATGACACTTAAAACCTCCACATAAGTTTTTCCAGGTGCGGGTTAAATGACTTCCGCGTCAGTTGTTTTCCTCACCTCCTGGGACTTTCCGTTTTTTCTCGAGTGCTGATCACTTTGGAGTGCCCTCCTCTGCCTCTGTCTTTGTTTCATTGGCAGGGTCCTATCTCTTTGGTAGCCAGTTGGGTAGGGTTCGACTGCAAAGCATCCTGGATCACGCGTTTTGTCGTCCTTCCCACTGCCGGAGTTCGAGATAGCTTTTTCTCTGCCTCTTGCTTAGTCTTTTGGCAAGTTTCAATCGCATCGATTGCCTGCCCCAGCTCAAATATACCATTTCTCAACCACATAGCCGTGTTCGATCGTAGGTTGGTCGCTGTTCTCATCCTTTTGATTATTTCATCTCACTTCGAGAAACCGTTATCCTCTTCATATCTCAATCATGCAATGGTTTAAGTCTTCTTCAGATAGCTTTCTAGCCGTTTTATTGGTTCGCAAGGAACTATTATCTTCGTCCTGCATCTCTCGGTCCAAAGTGGTCAACCCCTGAAGCATTACGGTCGTTGGAAAATGACAACATGAAGCCTGCTTGCACACTCCTAACCGCCGCTGTTACTTGCGGGGATCCGACTCCCTGTACCGTTAGATCTATTTTTTTGTTACCTCCATAGATGGTTTGTTGTTCTGGTATCCGCCCGTTTCACCGAGTATATTAATCATCCTGCACTTTCTTCTCCCAAGATTTATGCATCATTCCTTTACAGCAGCAATCACCATGGAGCGCCCAAAACTCGTGCGTTTTTTTTTTATAGAGTATACTCATCCAGTCACAATAGACAGAATCCACATTAATGGGGATGGGACAACGCAAAGATACGGGTAATCAGTACACCGGTGGTGGTTGGTTGATGATTTATTGGCGCCATCGGTTCGTCATTCCATATAAAAAATCATTGGCAATCAGCAACGCAACGTTTCTAAACCAATATATCGTTTGCCTAAAATTTTACTTGTTTTTGCAAATATCCAAAGTTCTATCCAAGTAGAGTCTCTTTTTATCAATTTGGGAATAAATTATAAATTTGCATATTAGGATCATCCTGTAGCTTCTGCCAATATTTTTATCTGCTTGATTTCCAAATTTGATAAAATTTTCTGAAAACTTATTTCATATTTTCATTTAAAAATTAATAATTTTTCCCGACCACTAATTATATTTTCTGCCGTTTTATTTTCAGATCGACTGCAATTTCCATTATTTAGATATTCAATCAATTGATAGTAAAAATCCAACACATTTTTCAATAATAACAAATGACCGGGTCTTTTCATTTATGACAACGGGCGATGCCGGAAATTTTAGTTCAAATGCCGATGTTATATTAACAGATTTAGCATCGGCAATCAAACAACTTTTTCCTACAGTGCCATTAAAACATATAATTAGAAAAATCGAGGCACAACCAATTGAACGAGAACAAATATTTTCGGACGAAATCCGACCATCGGATCCAAAAAATATTGGACCATGCGGTGGTTTTAGTATGCAATATGCAAGCATGTGTGATTATCATAATGTTCCGTATCGAGAAGAAGTGGCATGGGACATTGATACAATATACCTGTCGCATGATAATAGAATACTTAATTTAAAAGATTTTGATCACCTAGATTCCAAGTGAGTATAATATTGGATAATAATGGCGTTGTGTAATATTTTTAACAAAAATTTTTTTTGCAGAGATTTAATGGCAATTGTATCGGCGTTAGAATATAATACATTTTTTCGTGGTTTAAAAATAACCAATTCTCGTTTATCGAGCGAAACACTAGAAAGAATATTACATATATTAAGACGTTCAATGTGGTTAGAAGAATTACATTTAGAAAGTTTAGGATTAAAATCAGATTTTTTACATAAATTAGCTGTAGCTGTGATTTCAAATAATAACCCGGCGATTAAATCAATTGACTTAAGTCATAATGTGATTGAGGATAAAGGTAAGATTTAGTTTTTTTTTTTTTAATTTTTTAGCTAACGATTGTACATTTTAAATTTATAACAACAAATACAAAATCCACGTTCCATTTCAACACTTAAACACTTAGATTTTTTTGTTTTTTTAAATCCATATAATGTGTACATTAATTCAATTATTTTCTATAGGTGCAACATCAATATGTGCCCTAGCTGGGAAATTAGTGCAAGGTTTGCCATTCCTTGCAATTTTTTTGTCATTGTTAAAAAAAAATAAAAAATTATTCGTAACGAAATTTACCTTGCTTAGCATGTCTAACATCAATTAGAGTAACGATCAACATTAAAATTAACTAATCGAAATTTTTATGCTAAGCTTGGTAATTTAGAAAAAGAAAAACATAAGGGAAAAATTATGTATTATGAAATTTTCAAATTTTCCTCCTTTTTGTATAATTTTGCACGAAATATAAATATTTTATTTTTTTTTATAATTCTTGGTACGTTAAATAAATCCCTACATTCATCCCTTGATTTAAACGCAAATAAATAATAAGCCACTACTATTTGCTGTTGCGTGCCTTACTAATATTGCAATCGTGTAAATAAAGGGATGCTTGTAAAATCAAAATGAAAAGACAATTTAATTTTCATTTTGTAATTAATATTCGAGATAAGAAGAATTTTACAACAAAGTCAAAATTTATAATTCAATCATGTTTGTTTCGGCTCAAAGTTTATTTCAATTGCGCTTCTTCTTGTCTCATCCTCAACCCCGATATTTTTTTTTTAAATTCAAAGTTAATAGTTTTTGGTATTGAATGCAAAGTATATTTAAAATTAAATGATTTATTGTTTTTATTTAATTTGGCATTAATTAATCAAAATCCATCATTCATCATCTTCTATCATTGTTGCATATAAAGGATTGCACAAAAATAAAATATTATTCCATTATAATAAAACTAATTAATTTTTATTCAATTTTCTTCCTCTCCCGGTACCCAAACTTGTACTATTTTTTAGGTGCAATACATTTAGCTGGGCCAATAGCAAAAGTATCAAAAGGTTTATGTAAATTATATTTATCGCATTGTGGTTTAACATCAAAAGGGGTTAATCAAATAGCACATTCCTTATTTTTAAATCAAAGTATTGCAAATACTTTAACACATTTAGATTTAAGTGGTAACTGTTTAAAAGATGATATTAATGTAAGTATGCGATGTTAGAATATCGTAAGGGGATGCGAAATTCTGTACTAAATTTTATTTTTATATTTTAGAATTTATATAATTTTCTTGCTCAACCAAATGTATTGGAACATTTAAATTTATCAGCAACGGATATAACATTAGAAAATGTAAGTAGATTTTTGTTTATATAACAATTTTTTATAATATGTCTAGAGGCATATCTATATCATTTTTGTCGTTAGGGTTTCATCAGATTCCTTTTTTAGATAGTTCTTAGTATTGTACTAGACAATCATTAAAAGCCTAATCGTTATCTACTCCTCTAGTCTCATTATCATCACTCTAAATTGTTGCTTTCGACTCAGACATCATTATACAACACATCATTTACAGTAGTCGAAGGCACTCCTATGCTAGAATTCTTATTCAGCCCGGATGATTCGGATAGTCAGCCCGGATGCTGTGGTGGAATTCTAATCCACCACAGCATCCGGGCTGACTATCCGAATCCTTAAATAAACCTTTTGTTAAAAATATCAATAAAAATAAATAAGAATACCGCCAAAATTTATCCAGACATTAACGGACACGAGGTTTAGATTGGCACCCGAAACGTCCAGTCAAGAAGAAAATCAGGTGCGTTTGATGGTACTGTATCAGCTATGGAAGAGTATCCCTTTGAACTCGTTACTCTCCAAGAAACTCTTGATAATCGTATGTGTGAGCTATGTAGTTGTATGCATGAGACTAGCCAATCTGTCAATCATCTGTATTCATGCGCTTACTGATGTAAGCCAACCTAAGGCTAAAGACTAATTTTACAACAATTTGGATGATCTGATGGAATTCATATCGGAGAATGAGGTCAGAATAGTAATCAGTGGCTTTAATGCTAGAGCATTAAACAAGATAACAATTTTCGTGCATGTCAGGGATGACGAAAAAAACGAACCTGACATTTCCCTGACAGTCCGCAGTTAGGTTCTCTCATAAAAGACTGGCATGTTTCTGAAGAGGCTTCTCTTTCTGATCATATGCATATCAGATATAATCTAGAGGCACAGATTAGGCAGTCGCAAGAAATTATAGTTCCAAAGGTAACTGGGGCTTGAACAAAACACTACTCGGGTCAGAAATGCCTAAAGTATTGGGGAAAATAGAGTCCTGGAGTTAAATAAGTTAAAAGGGCTGGAGTTAAATTCAAATCATCTGCCCAACTTCATACAGTCAGCCTTTGAAAACTGGAAAAACTTATGAAAAAAGCGAGATATCTATTTAACAATGCCAAACACACGAGTGAATGGGCAATTATAAAATAGCCTTGACAGAGTACAATCTCGTGTTAAGGAGGTCAAAAACGGCAACTAGGAGAAGTTTTTGCGAGAGAATAAACGGATTGCTCTCCGCAACTCGGCTTCAGAAGGTTCTTGCAAAGGACTCATCAAATGACATAGGCTTTCTTCAATAGGCCGATGCGATTTTTACTGAGAACCAAAGGGAAACTATAAGTTTGCTTTTAGAAACCCACTTTCCGGACTCAATGGAGGCGGAACCGCTTGAAGATGCCTACGAAGGTTCTGGTAAGATGGTCATTACCCCTCATAACAGAAGGTCTCACAAGTAGGATATTCACGCCCAGCAAGGTTGGACGGGCTGTTAGCTCATGTAAACTTATCAAATTCGCAGAAGATGATGGTATTTTTCCAGCTCTCCTGCAGAGGGGTATTAAAGAGATTCTTCCTAGCTTGGTCCAGATCATTCGGGCCAACTATTATGCTTTTAACTACATTCCAAAACTTTGGAGGAAAGTAAATGTGGTCTTTATACCAAAAGGAGAGGGGGTCATCCAGATACCCAGCTTAGGGCATATCGTCCAATTAGCCTCACTTCGTTTCTATTAAAAACGCAAATCTACGGTGGCTCTTAGTAGTCTGATCATTAAAATTGAAAGCACTTTTGATGTTAAAGAAATCGCCCTTTGCCCATTTTTTGGCATTGAAGGTGCTTTTGACAATACCTCCTATGAGTCAATAGAGGGGGCAGCATGCGAAAAGGGAATTGAGCTTCCCACAGTTAAGTGGATTGGTTCGATGCTGAAAAATAGAATTATTTCAGCTCAATTAGGTAGTGATTCAGTAACTATCAAGACTGTAAAGGAATGACCCCAGGAGGGGGTATTGTCTATATTACTATGGTCAATGGTTGTTGTTGGACTGCTGACCCTTCTCAGTAGCCATGGAATTGATGTCCAGGGCTACGCCTACTCCACTCCTGGACATTTTGTTTTTGGAAGGGCTATCATATTAACGCCATCAACGATTAATCCGAATCATCAAGCTACATCCTGGAATAGATTGACTTGTCACGATAGACACACTTGAATACAAAATCAAATATCTAGAAATGGAAATACAACCCATAAGCTACCATCACCACATGAACTGCACAAAACTATACCTAATAAAACAACAACGCAAAGAGGTTCTCTTTAATTATTTGCCAACAAATCTTCTCGGAAAAGACAACCAGAAACTAAAAAAGCAAACTCCCGAAGGAGCAAAAAATAAGTAGAAGGCAAATCATATAGCATTAGCAATACTATCTCTTTTCTGCATGCTCCCTTGAGGTGTAGCCATGAGAGGACTGCTGGAAGAATATAGGCACCTTTAAGCAAGCACAAATTGAACTGGAAGCAGCTTTAGAGAATTTTCTGATTTAAACTGCGACGTAATCCTGCAACAACTTCAGTTAAAGAGCTACAAAGAACGATAACTAGTGAAAAGAAACTTAGAAAACATAACATGCATCATTTTAGCAGATATGTTTAGTCAATATAAAGCACAGTTTGATGACATAAATAAAAAGGAAGAACATCCAATGGCATTAATGTAAAATCAGACATCAATAATAGACAACACAAAAAGAAATTCGGGACACGAGTACAAACTACGTTTACCGATTGTTTGGTTGAGAGACAGAATTTGACTAAATTTCAAATCAAATACTGGTTATGTCAAGCCAAAAATAAAACAAAAAATCGTCCACATACGCGAACACAAAATCGATGCCGCGGCAAACTGCGTGAATCAAACGTTGGAAAGTTTGGGCGGCATTACAAAGTCCAAACGACATGAATTTGAACTAAAAAAGCCCGTATGGCGTCGTTATAGTCGTTTTTCAATGTCTTTCTCAGCGACTGGAACTTGATGGAAAGCCTTTTGCAAGTCAATCTTAAAAAAATGATCTTTCCTTGCAAATTATCAGCGAAATCGTTTAGATAAGGTATAGGATAGCGATCCGGAATCGTGATGGCGTTCAATTTTCACCGTCGAACTTTTTTGACATATGAAGCGGGCTTGCCCAACAACAGCTTGACGGTCGACATATTCCGGCTTTCATCAAACACTCGAATTCATTTCGGGCTGTCTTAAGTTTTTTGGAATCCAATAGCCTAGGTCGAGCGTAGACGGGCTGTTCTATAGTGATAATTAGATGTACTGCGCCGATAATTGGCGTTGTTACGTTCGCGATTAAAAACTTCCACGAAGTCACGTCGTAATCCGAGGTTTACCTTCAATGTCGTTGTGCGCCGTAAGTTTTGATTTTAGTACCATTTTCTGCGAACAATTTATTTTTCTGTTGGTTTGAGCTTTCCTGCGGACTGACCGAGTGGCATGACTGACACGACAGCACCCGTATCAATCAAAAACCCAATGTTTGTGGATTTTTCGTGTATTTTCAAACGGTTGATGGATTTAAATACAGATTGTTCGCTATCTGAATCCAACGCGGGCAACTGACTTCAATTGTGATATGATTTTATAATGTCTGTGGGCTCACAATTGGCACGGCTTGCGGCAGTGTTTTGCTTCGGCACCAAACTTCCAATAATACCAGCAATTCGGATGTTCCGCGGGAGATTTTGAACGCTCTCGAAGTCTGCTGACATTGAATGATTTATCACCGGCGGGGTCGCTGTTGAAACTTCGTTCGAGTTTTGTAAATCGGCCGGCTTGATTTCTTGTGTTAACTGAACTTGAAAAGCTTTAAGACCTAAGTCTTTATGCAAAATACGGTATAATATCGTTTGTCGAATGTCTAATTCCAAAGATCGACCAGGAATCGACAAACCTAGGTTTTCTTCAACACTACCGGCTACGGCAGCAATATTCTCAGTTATTCTTGAGAGACGCACACAGTTTCGATTCTTCACATCACTAACTTGTCCCAACAGCTCAAATTTTTCCACCAGTTTCACTATTGCCGGCCGAGAAGGTGCTTGACGATGACCAAAAAGTGCTTTAGTTTTGCAAACTGTGACTGCAAAATTTTCACCGTTTTTGTAGGGAATTTTAACAATTTTAATGCGTTGTTGAAGCGTGTATCGTACCATTTGTAGTAATGGCGTAATTTTTACTTGTCAAATGTCAAAAGATGGCAGCTTCAAAATTCACAGCTGCCCAAATAGCAGGCTATTCAAAATTAAACATCTTATTGGGTAACCCTTTAGCTTCATGAAACCGTTTTTGTTGCGAATCGGAGTAAAACCCTACTATAATTTATAATTTTTGTGATTATATTTAACATCCACTGGAACTGGGTCGATTTCCGTTTTTATCGCACATAAGTCATTAAGTGGAATCTGCGCCATTATAGCGGGCAATATTTTGTGTGGTTGACAGTTACGTTGCTAGCTTGAAACCATTATTGCAAACTTGTGAAATAAATCTGGTTGGCGTGTAAACTTTCTATAAGTTTTGGCATCGGCATTCGCGGAATCGTCGCATTTGCATGAATATTGTTAATTGTTTAATTCGACGTCGCCATTTTGATTTTTTAATATCGTTGTCATTTGGTTTTATTCATATCGTCCGTCATCTTGATACTTTTTTTATTTTAGTTTAATTCACATGGGTCACCAATTTAGGATTTATTAATATCCCAATAATAATTTTGGGATTTTTACTTTTTTTATTATCTTTTTCGATGTTAGTAGTTGAAAAAGAATGTTAGTAGTTGCCAGCCTCTAGCGCCGCTGAGAATTAGAGCAAACAAAGGCGGCTCCAATGCTCACCGCCAGATGTCACGCAAGATGGGCTCATTCGATTCGGCTACATACGTATCTTTCAGCTTGTCCATTTGTTGATGGGTGTAATGGCGCACTTAATTTATGATTAGAACATAGTAAATCTGGGAATTGTATTGGCATTCCAAATTTCGCAAATATTTCTCTTAATTCTCTTACTATATGGTAACTAGTAATTTTCCGCATAATCACTTAATATTTTGTCTTTGCACCAACCACAATTAGATAATAATTTCTTATAAACGTGATTCTGCCAATACGTTTGCACTACTTCGGCAACCGTTGGCCATCTCTTATTTATTTTATTTATTGATGCTTCAAGTACACATTATAGCTGGCTAATGGTTTCATTTTTACGATTCCGATATGGGATGTACGTAATTCATCTACCATCAGCTTAGTTTTCAAAGAATAATTACTCGGATTCCTCTATATATACTTTGTAAATTGTTTGTGCTTTAGAATTTTACCGAACTGCAAAGCCTTGTAAACCGGAGATAAAACTACATCGATTTTAGTCCCATTCACTATTAAAAGTTGGGCATAATGTAATAATCGATGAGCAGTCAACACTTGTAGTTTAATGTCTCCAGATGGTGAAGCTTCTGTTGCTAAGATTAATGGCCAACTTTCATCAAATGAAATTAAAATATCGTCACCTATAATATCGTTTTTCTTCCTTTTCGTTAAATGCATTATTTTTGCCTGTGGCCCTATAAAAATAAATCCAATACCAATATTGCCAGAATTTACTGCCCAAAAAAGCGTATTGCATTGATATTTGCGATATTTCTTGTGCTTATTGTTTTATGTTGTCATGTTAAATTTTCAGGTCAACAAAATGCCCAGTATAATGCATTAATGTTGCAAAAATAATGTTTAGTCAATCAATATCGAGCAGCGGTAAATACTGTCTAATTTTTCTACATAATGCAGCAAATCAGATTTTTTTTCGTACAATTTAACAAGCTCTCTTGAGTAGAATTTCCTGATTTTGTTAATCGTTAATACAATTCGAAAAAGTTATTAGTTCCTTTGTCAGTGAACCATTCTACTTGTAAAATATAAAAACAGTTAAATTTTTTATCCAATGCAGCAGGTCGTCAGCCTTTCGATCAATTTGGCTATTGTGTTTCGAACATATTTTTGACCATATCCAACATTTTCATAATTTCAGTTATTTGGTGCACTACTACGAGGTTGCGGAACTCATCTTTCCTATTTAAATGTATCTCATAATTCATTTAGCACAAAAAAAGGCAAAGAGATACCACCATCGTATAAACAATTTTTTACAAGCTCGCTCAGTTTAAAACATTTGGACATAGCCTGTTGTAAACTACCACTTGAGGCGCTAAAGTAAGTTAAATTTTTTTTAAATATTTTCTATTTATATATTTTATTAATTAAATATTTTACATTTACAGAAATCTTTTACTTGGCCTCGCTTGTAATGAATCGACAGCAAATTTATATTTAGATTTAAGCGGTAATTCATTAGGACTTCATGGTGCTCATGTACTCGAATCATGTATCCATGGTGTACGTGTTGTTCATAGCCTCGATATAAGCGACAATAATTTAGATGCTGAAATGGCATCGGTTGTAACAGCAATCGGTCGTAATCCATCGATACGATGTTTATACATGACAAAATGTTTTTTGGGTATGAAAACAAAAAATATATCGGCCGTAATGGATTCACTAGTTAATTTTATACAAAAAGACGATTGCCTATTAACAAAATTAGTTTTATCCGATAATAAATTAAAAACTGATTTGCATAATTTTGTGAATGCCTTGGGTTCAAATCAAAGCCTACAAGAATTGGATATATCGTCGAATTATATGGGTGATATTGGGGCGCGACTATTGGCCAAAGCTTTGCAAATCAATACAAAACTAAAATGGATAAGTCTCGATCGTAATAATATTACACTACAAGGATTTTCCGATATTGTGTATGCACTCGAAAATAATTATTCAATGAAAAATATACCATTCCCTATATTCGATACGGCACCATGTTTAAAAAGTCATCCTGACAAAACTGATCATTTAATGCGTAAAATGCAAGAATATTTACAACGCAATTGTAACGGATTTAAACGTATCAATGGACATGGTTTTCGGTTACAACATGGGTTTTTACTATCGTCCACGCATCAATTGGTCGATAAAATTGTGGCCGAGTGTCAAGAAACGATGTCGATCCAACAAAATTCGCTCGATATTAATATACAACGTTTGCTCGACGATGCGGAAAATTGTAAACAATTATTGCCAAAATTACAAGAATCACTACGCTGTGATCCTCATCCGATCGAAACGAAACTTGATAAAATCGTATCGGAAATAAATCATTCGATCAAATTGTATTTAGAGGAGATATTAAATTCAATGCTACAAACGGGAATCGATCATTGTCCGAAAACGCTCGGAAATCAAACGGTCATAAATGATTTGCGTAAACAGTGCATGGATCGATTAGTGTTTCCCGAAGATTTCATCCAAAGTTGTATGTTTAATAGTGCTGGCACCGAAATTATGAATAAAATTAGGTAATGCAACAAATATATGCATATTTAATGCAACCAATTAAATCAAACTTTTATATTATATGTTTCAGTGAAATAGAACAATCAATCGCTAGCATGATAGCTGATCGAGCAACCGACGAAGTGTTAGAAGCCTTAACTCGTTATCAAAAAGGACTAAGTATTTCGGATTCATCGTACATGATATCTGATAACCTAACTCCGGACGTAATTCGCCGTTCGAGTCAGGTATGATATTAAACTAATCTAACATTTTTTTTTGTAACTGATTCGAATAAAAACAAATCCGAAATCATGTCAAAATTTCAAATTTCATTTCATTTCATCGCCGAAATCTAAAAAAAAAAACCTATATTAGGACACAAATATATTCGCGTCTGTGGATCGATGTGATCTAAATTTACCAATATTAGGCTTAGATTCACCAACAGTAAGTTAAAATATAAATTGGCATGCCTTTATAAAAAATTTAGTTTAGAATCTTAAATATTTCCTATTGTCTCTGAAAATTTTCTTAATTTTTTTTTATTGCTTGCCCAAAACAAAATGAAAAAATTTTTAATATAGAAATTGGAATATTTAAATCTTGTAAGTTTACTTCAGAATTTCTCTAGCATTAGTATTTTACACGAGATTGTAGTAGATTTGATTTGCGTACTCTAAATCGTATGAGTGGTAATAATTTTTTGTGTTTATTTTGATTTTTGTATCAGGCAACACCACATTTGCCAACAAAACGTCGTTCTGTCGCCCGAAAACTTCGGCCACAATCGGTTGTAGGACTTGGAATTGAAAATTTGAGTTTAAGTCATATACCCGATTTACTCGATCCCAATTCGCATTCGAATTCACAACTAAACGACAAGGACGATGATGGTAATGATGGTGATTCGATAACTGAATTACCAAGTGCCTCATTTCAATTACAACATTTGGTTAAGGGACGGCCGAAACGTGCAAAAACTCGAGCACCAACAAAACCCCTAATGCCCGAATTACAAACACAAACCCTGGGTGAAGGTTTAGAAACATTTTTTGGACCTGGTTCGGCTACACCATCAACTTTAACACCCCTCGTTTCGCCAACATCCGAAGAATGTAGTTCGTTAAGTTTTGTCGATAGTCCAACAATGAGCCGGGATGATACACGATATAATTTAACGTCGGAGGAAACTACACCAATTTTGGAGGAGAGAAAAATAATACGCGGTGATCGGGTATCACCCGTTATGAAATCGACATGGAACTCAAGATCACGTTCGAGTGATAATTTAGAAAAATATTCTCCGTTGGCCGATCGAAAATCGCCCTTAATTAAATTAAAGACTGAAAATGATAGTTCGCTGGCCGAAGAGTTGTATGATCATCAACCGCTCAGTTTGCAACATCATCATTTGCCACAATATTCGTCGAATCATCATAAAACAACGCACCATCATTACATATCGTCGCATTATACGAACGACGATGACGAAAATAGTTCGATCATGACGACAAGTATGGGTGGTGTGGGTGGCAAGAATCGACCATGGAGTGTGGCTGGTAGCAACGAATCAAAATCATTGGACTTTTTGGGATCCGATGGAACTGGCCGACAGGATAGCCTTGATAATTGTACAGACAAAATTTTTGCCGTCTTTGTAAATTTTTTTGTTTACATATTTGTGTGCATATTTCTAGCTGATGTACTGCCTATAAAATCGTCTGGCGGTTCAATTGTTGGAATCTCACCTGGGGCGGCCATGTCCGGTAATAATAACAGTTGTGGTGGTGGTGGCAGTATTGTTGGCATAACACCCGGTGCAGCTATGGAAAAGAAATCAGTTCGTGATCTTGCAGCTGGACTTAATCGACTTGGAGGTATTTTCTAAAGATTTCCTATTGTTTTTCGTTTGGTTTTATTTTATTTTTAATTTTTTTTTTTTTTTTTTGTGGTGTTTTTTTATTTTATATTTTTTGAATTGGTTTGCTTTTATTTAACATCTAACATCCAATACAAAATACACGAACACTTGTACAAAAATTAGAACAAAGTAATATACCATTAAATCGACCCCAAGTGCAACCACGTGGCTCACGAAATAGCCATGACTATCAAAATATTTTGATTGAAAATAGTAGTACCGATAAACCGCCCGAGGGTGTTAAACGAATTGTTGCAGGCAAGCAAATTACAGCACGTTTAGAGGTTTGATTACAATTCTTTTTTTTTTTTTTTGTTTGATCATTTGATTTGGTGATGGTTTTTACTAACAAAAAATAATTAAAAATGAGCTTATTACACACAAGTGCAAACTTTTTGAACTACCCAATATGACGGGGAATCAAAATGTATTTTTTTTTTTTAATTTAATTTAATTATGGTTTAAAATTTATTGATTTTTATTTTATACTTAATCATGTAATAAAATCGTTCTGTTCCCTCGTAGGAGAAATTAGTTGAAGGCCTAAAACGTAATTCATTCCGTCACACAATTTACAAGGAAAATCAATATTCAAAAGATGATTCTGTTGATGTTTAATAAAAAAAATATTTATATATATAATAAATAAGAAAAGATTTTAATGTAATTAATAATTAATTGATTTAGAGAAGGAAAATATTTTAAACAATTTTGCCAAAAAAGTAAAAAATACATTACAGAATTATATTCCATTTTAATTTTTAAAATTTAGCGCATTTAGTTAGTAATTATATAATTTTAACAAAAATGGCGATAAACATAAATAATGTGTTCATAATATGATTTTATTATATTATTTTTTTTTATAACTATTCAATTTTATATTATACTAGTTTACTATTATATAATCTATATAATGTTTCCATACAAAAATAATATTTACTAAATAATCAAAAAAAAAAAAAATTGTTATAAATTTTAGTCTGTCGATATGTACTTTGCAACTTTTGTTGAAATTGTGTCGTTCAAATTAATCGTAGCAAAGTGTATTTTCCAAAATGAATGAAGCCAATAAGTTCATTGTGGTTATTTTTAGAATGATGCGTCTTATGTTGTCTTGCACGATTCCTTCGGTAACCAACCGAAACCTTATACAATTTTACTATTGGACGCTGCAGCATAGAATTCGCTGTCTTGACCCTTTATTAGATTCTCCGCCGTCTGGATAACGGCTGGAGTTTGCACATCGTAGTCATCTTAGCTGCAAGTTGTGCTATTTGGCCGTAAGTTTAAGATATTTTCCATCTGACATAGAAGAGTGGCCATTTCTTCAAAATGAAAGAAATTGAAGTTGTTTGTTGATTTAAACGTATGCGTCATCATGGATTTCAGTTCTGCTTCCCATTTGTTTGACTCCAATAAAATTGGATCCATTTGGAACACCTTTCCTACCACAGAAACCTTTAAGAATAGCTAAGAAAGCTTCGCTGGTCATATCACTGCTTCAATATGTACATCATTTACCGAAAAAGACAAATATCCTTTGATGGGGGTTTGTCCAACCTCTTCCCTTTTGTAGCAAAATAAAGGGGCCCAGCAAAGTTTATACCACAATTGGTGTATAGTTTACTAGGCACATTTCCTATTAGTTGCGTGCTGGTTCTGCGTGCCTATTTAGCGCACATTACGCAATTTTTCATAACCATTATCGTAATAATACGCCCGTTTTTTATCCAGTTCTGTTCTGTCAACAGATTGTTGGTAAGAGTGGGTCCAGCAGGTATGTTTCTATGATCTGTGTGCCATATCAATTTCTCGGTGAACGTATAATTAGACGGCAATATGACAGTCTGCATTATAAAGACGACCACCAACTCTCAAAATACCCATAACGTTTAAAAATGATGTAATTGCCGAATTCACCAATGCTTCCTTCTATTCGTTTGATCTCGCTTTCTCTAATTGGTCACGGAGTACTTTCGGTACTTTGAATCTTTCCTCGAAAATTTCTTTAATATTGGCAAAGAAAGCATATATTACAGCATTCCTTTTGTTTGCTTATCAATTTAGATAATAGAAAAGCAACATACAGCTCCAATCTTGCCATTGACAGCTTTTTCACCGAAACAACCTAGAAAAGACAACCTTAGACAAACCGATAGTAGAATTCGAAAGAATAAAATCCTGGGATAGACAGAATAGGATATAAAGAGATATGGATTTAATAAAAATATAAATTAGAGCTAGTTCTCTACCTGATAAAATGCAGCACAATCTAACACATGGTTCACCAAATTAAATATAAAAAAATACTATTATTCATGAGCAAAAACTAAAAATGACGCCACTAGAAGGATTTCTTAAATAATTCATTAATTTGGCAAGCAGACCAATAGAAAACAACAAAGATTTATTGTCTCTACATCCTAAAGATATAGCCGACATTTTATCAAAATGCTAAAAATCTCGCAAATAAACATTAGAAGTTTCAACAAATAAAGTCAAAATATTAAAATGCGTCTGGTCAAACACCATAACAAATAATAACCCTGGCAAACGCAACTTGTCATTGATATAGAGATCGGAAGTGGAGATGGCTAGACACATATTTTACACCATGCTAGTAGAAGCGAAACAACTTGGGAAATCATGGGCGGAAATAAAAGCAATACCCCTCAACAGAGTAGGATTGTCCAGACTAATAGTCCCCCCTATGTTCTCAAATAAATTGGAAAGTTTTTGAAATAGTCTTAGGCTTTCAGGCGACTTCCACCTGGGTAGTCCGAAAAATTACCCAACATTCTGTATCATTTTATCGCTCTAAATACTGTTGCACGTGAAAGACGAAGATTTTGGATTAGGGTTTTGCAAAATGGTTAAACTCCTCCAACTTTTTACCGCCATTTAGCACAACTAGCAGATTCGTCTTCGATTGTGGCTACCGAAGTACTATTTAAAGCAGTATGGTTAAAAGACTACCGGACCAATTACGTTCAATAATTTTAGTACAAGAATCTTAATCAACCGAAAAACTGATTTAGCAGAAAAAATTATGTGAATTTCACTCACCGTGATATGTAAGCAACTCTAATTTAACGAAAAGTTCTACACCCATGAATTTCGACCGCAATTAATGGTTCTCCAATTGCAAACTATTGTGCAAAATTACTCTGCATCGAATTAGGTTTACATCCAGGTTTCAATTCATACTAGCGTCAGTTACCAGGCCTAAACAACAACGATTGCCGACATTGAGGAGACTACTGTAGGCTCAATTATGTGACAGTACAAGATAGATTTCCCCTTTCTCATATCCATAACTTTTCCTTAAATCTTGTAGGGTTGCACTATCACAACTCTTTTTGGAACTTTTGAGTTCATGAGAATGTCATACGATTTGCGAAACGTAGCACAACCCTTTCAGCGTTTCATGGACAGAGTCACAAAGGGTTGGGTTTTGTGTTCACATACATTGATATTATTATAGTGACTAGTCGATCAGAGTCCGAACATTTACAGCACCTTCGCACTTTATTCGAACTCCCAGATTTGGGCATCCTTTAAAAACCCTCGAAGTGTTTGTTCGGTGTAACCTCAAAATTTTATTAGTGACGAGATCTCTTAAGTTGGAATCCGACCAAGTCCAGTGAGAATCATTGCTATGAATGATTTTACTTTGTTTAGGGTAATTCGCCATTTTTTTTGTCCAACAACGCACTGGGTGAAAAAATTTTCGAGGATTTAAAATAAAATAAAATAAGACTGACACAAATGTTAAATCACCACCATTAGATGTTTATCAAAAGTCTTCGCAACTTAGTAAGTATTTTGAGCTTAATATCCGTAAATCGGCCGCAGAAATATATTTCTGAAGTAAAAATATTTTAAGGTAAGATTAACTAATATAACATAGTTCACTTTATGACACTACCGGGATTTGGGAGGATTATTTCTTTATTTAAGAACAAAATGCTTCCATTTACTGCAAATAATACTGAGAAAATTACAAAAGAAATTCAACACTAGGATACATCAGTACCGCAGTTATTACAGTTTTCCAATTTTGAGTAAATCGCACACTTTTAAAACTAAAAGATATGTTTTATATTTCTCAACAAAATTCATTTACTTATTTAAAGAATTACGAAAATTCTGGATTAAGATTGCTTTTTCAGGATTTTCCGTTAAGCGATAAATTGAGGAAACTCGAATTTAAAGTTAGTAAAGTAAACAACTAATAAAGAGGTACTAGAATATACTACGTTAGCAACATGTTCAACTCGAATCAAAAAATGCTGGCCAATCAAAAATCATCATCACAAATGAAACATAGATGTTCATATTGCGAAGCAAGATTTAATATAAAACAACACAAAGGTCCTTAGACATTCCTAAAACTGCACACATGCAAAGAACTGATCGAATCAGGAAGTTTTGTTTACCATTTTCTCCGGAGACAGGTTCAAATGGATAAAAATGGTTTAGCTCGTGAGATAGAAGAGGAAATTTCTGTAATTAACTCCATCACTGATCTTGAAATTTTCGGAACCATACAACAAGAGTATCGACCCCTTGAATCGCTACAAAAAAAAAACACGAGAAGATTCATCATATAGTAATCAGTTATTGTTCCAAACACATCAATATGAATTGTAAATAAGTAATTGGTCGAAACTCAGCCCAAAACTCCTCACAGCCAGTCTGATGTTAGGCTCATAATCAAACTGTTAGAAACCTTAGTCATTGTTCAACCACGACGTGTTTGAACATGAATGTATTTTATATGTTTTTCTACTGTATAAATGTTTCCATCTTATAATTCACTAAAACAATGTGACCATACGAAGTATAAGTAACTAGTATGGACATGATACTTTTGCAGATTGGTCGCTGCAGCCTGATGAGACGAATGAATTTTTTAATTTGAATATCAAATAAAAATTCATATTAATTTCTCATAGCTCGAAACCTAATTACGATGAAACTACACAAATTTCAACAGTTATAAAATTAGTTAATAAAGTCAGAATAAAATATTAATTCAAACACAACAATATAGTTCTCATTCTAACTACTAGACCCCACCCGCGGTAATCCAGTAGTTAGTCTATACTCCATAGTTAATCCTCGGCGTCGCTAGTTTAAATTTCCGACTTGGACGTTAAACTGAGAATTTACATCGGTCCTTCGAGCTGGATACGATCGGCACATCTCAAAACAGTTCGACATACTCCACACAACAACAAGTTGGTATACAATTGCACTAGTGCGCTAGCTACATTGAATATCATCTAGTGTTTAGAATTGTGGGTATCCGGAACGACAACCGAGGGCAAGAACAGCATAAACAATTATAGTGTCGCGACTAAAAGTCACGGAATACCGAAAACCAAAATGACTCAACAACAAGCATACAAATAATTAATTTGAATATCTCCATATTAACACCACGAAATATTGGTAGTAAAAATGGAGGAATTTTATAAATATCAATGTGCTCTTATCTCTTAATTTAATATTATAATTAGAAATTGGCACATATCTAAATCATCTGGGAGGAATTCATCAATACCGACAAACATAACTATCGAAGTTAGGTGCTAAGTTAAAAACAGTAGTGGTAGTACGATCTCGGTGCGATGAATACCTATCGACTAAAACCAATGAGCCGAGAACCTCACATACACTAGAAGATGCAGCCAATCATTCTGCTATACCAATTACCAACAATCGAGCTTCAAGCGAGGCGAATACGAGCAAAGCTACATGCAATAATAACAATATGACCTCATTCGGCTGTACAAGCACGAAAATATAAAACACAAGATATGAGAATGTGTTTGTGTTATAGAATAATGGACGATGTGAAACCTCTACTAGAAGCTGATGGTACCCATGATCAACTCCAACATGTAAGCTGTTGGCAACTCGATGCCAAGATGACACAAATCGAGCAGCTGCATGAAAAATTTTTAATTATTGTAACTCCAGAGGACGAAACAACGATGCCCTACTTCTGCGAGAACTACTACTCAGTGTTAATCAACAACTTTGAGATACTGAGATCCAGAACCACCGGAAAACGGGATATCCAACTAAGACGGATTGAAATCGCACAGTTACATGGCGGTTCCCTGAAATGGTCATCCTTTCATGGTTTGTTCAGAAGAATCTAAATAGGCACCAACTAAAAACCACTGTACTATAGGAAGTGCCGGCAGAATTATAAGCCCCCTCGAAGCAACAGGTGGTAATTATAATGACGCATTGCTACTTTTGGTAAACCGATACCAAAATAAAAGACTCCTAGCAACGAATCAGATACATACGATGCTAAACTTTCCAGTAATACAATCAGAATATGTAACATCGATTAGATCACTGCACGATGTACTAATTGAAAGCCTACGTTCCATTAAAACTTAGGCGTACTCACAGGACCAAGGAATTATATCATAATTCCAATTATGATGAATAATGAAACATCTAGTAGGCTGTACGAAATGTCAATAATACAACAGCAATGGTTCAAGTCCAAATTGGAAACCAACTAACGAATGTTAGCTGACCCGGGTTCACAAATCGATTTCCAAGAACGATTTCCATCGAATTAACACGATAGAATATTACAAGTAGGGACGTATCTGCGAACCAGGTACTGGATTATACACAGTCGCAATCTAACCCGACATTTTATTACTAAATGGGAAATTTAGCTCATGGGGAATTTACCAGCAGTGTAAATCACGCCTAGAAGACCATTTCTAAGTACCGGAGATGACTATGCTGGACCACTTATGATTCGGACAACAAAAGAAAGACCCCACAAGGCAACACAGGTTATTTAGCTATCTTTGTTTGCATGACGGCTAAGGCCATACATATTGAACCAGTCAGTGATCTGACCGCCAAATTCATTGCAACTTACAAAAGATTCACTGCACGTAGAGGATTGTACGGGAATCTAATTAGCGATAATGGTATCAATTCTGTCGGTGCTAAACCCAACTTGCATGTGAAGTGGCTGCACTAGCCCGTAAATTCTCAAACTTGGCATTTCATACCTCCAGCTTCACGTCCTTTTGGGAAAATCTTGGAAGCGGCAGTAAAATCAGTCACAAGTTTGAATTCAAGTCCTCTGGCACTAATGACAACCGATCCCACAAATGTCACTGTGTTAACTCTTGGGCACTTTTTAATCGGTCACATTTACGAGATGCTAATACTACAAACAAGAGTTACCGGGAACTATATCATACTCCTCATACAACTCCCTTTGGCATACTCAGATGTATCAACTATTTAACACAGTGCCAATCCCAGAACTCAATAAAGACCAATACTACTTCCTACTAGTTGATCTCCGTCACGGCGAGCACTAGCAAAGAACTGTATCAATGCACTCAAATAAACAATCAACATGTGATATAAACATGTTGAGATACAAAAAGCGTTGGCGGCTGTACGATAACCACATTGAACCAACCGAACTATTGGACTCAGCTGGACATTACCCAATGGACATTTACCGTTACAACACACAGCAAACTAACACACCAACAAAGGCCGAGAGTAACATTCCAACTGACATCAGTTTAACCGATGACATCATCAATCTTAAGGGACCGATAGCTCAGCAGAAAAGCAAGCAAACTGCCTTACCAGAATCATTGGGCTCATCTAGTTTCAGACATCATATTCATCATCACGTTTAATTCTAACATATACCTTAATGGCAGTTTACGACCGATTCCACGACCCAGGTCCCTGAACTTGTTGGCCCCACAGTATGTTCAATCACGGGAACGGTCAACAGCTTTAGTATCGCTCTTCATTTTATTGACAGTATTTTCGACGGTGGCACCATTTTATGTATTAGCGGTAATTTTTAAAACTGAAAAAGTGTCCCTGCTAAATATTTATTATACAATAGTGCCATCTATTTCAATGTAGTGAAAATAACATTTAAAAATTTATAGGTTAAAATAATTAAGCAAAGTCAGAGGTGTAAACCGAATAATTTGTTTGAATATTAGGGGTGAAAGCTAAAACTAGTTATAAATGTAGCAAATATTGTTTTGGTTAGCTTAATTTTCTGAGTTAGATTTAAATCTACAAATATACAAATATATTTTATAGAATCGGATTACGTATTTATGTGTATTGTTTTGAAATTGAATTGGGCTCCGAAGCAAGACCAAGTGGCTTAAGATTTAATTTTCAGGAGACGTAGTAGCCGGGATAAGCAAACATGTTACCCAGCATGACACACGTAGGAGTAGCGAGTTAATTAAATCAGCATAGGAATTAAGCACGACTTTTAGTGATTAAAAAAAATCACTAACGAAAAATAATTATTAAAACTGCTACAATAAAGTTACATGATACCAACTCAAAACACGGAGGATTTACATGATACCAAAAAAAAAATCACTACACAAAATTTATTTTATGAGTACATCCATACCAGTCGATAAAAAAAAATCATTATAGAATTGATAACAAATATGCAATATTTAAAATAAATAAAAGATATTATGAATTACAAATACAGATCATATACAATGTTTTATTTTATTTTCATTTATTTATTGTATATAATATATGAACTTTGCCGACTAAAAATGAATTTGATCAATAAATTTGTACATAACCGCCGAACAATATTTAAACAACGGAAAACCATATTTCTTTTTGTAATAGACTATGTGATAAACGTAAATCGTCTATCACATAGTCTGTTACAAAAAAATTTATGATTTTATACAACATAGAGAATAAAATAACAAAATTTAAATATTTAGATGTTATTATATTATATTTATTTTTGTATATTTTTAATATTTAAAGGCAAATAAATATATCAAATTTAAATTTTTAGCAAAGCAAAAAATAATTATTTTTATATTGACAACAACATATGTAAATGTCAAAAAGAAGCATACAAACAATAAACAAAAGTGTTTTTAGACATACGTTTTTCTAGCAAAGTACAAGAAATTATTTCGTAGTGTTTTTAGACATACGTGTTTCTAGCAAATTACAAGAAATTATATGGATTTTTTTTAATCACTAAAAGTCGTGCTTAATTCCTATGCAGATTTGCCCCAAACCTATCCGAAAAACAATAGAATCGAGCAATAATTTTAAAAGTATAGAAATGGTGAGCCTAACGGGTTCAATAGCTCCGTGGAGCTATAGAACTAAATTTCGGGGTGCGTAGGACCTTAGATCAGAGAATATTTCGCACGTAGGAGTGAATTACATAGGACCGGTTTACAGAAAAGCGGTTTATATAAATTAAATTGCACTCGAAGCTAGCCAAAAATAATATAGAATCGTGCAAAAAATTTAATTTTATTTATTAAAAATTTCGTAAAATATTACCTAGTAATAAAATATTCAAAAAAATATATCCGAGATAGCATTATTTTATACAAAAAAAAATCAACTTTTTCAGTGAATATTATAACCACCATTATTAAAAAAAATATCGCCACCGTCGAAATGATAAGCGTTCTTATAAAGGCTAGGCGTCCTTTGAATCAAAAAGTTCAGCCTTGCAATATCATTCTAAAGCCGCATATTTCCGTTACAACGATAATACATTTACAGAAGCTGGTGAATTTCGTATCCAGCTGACAATTTATTTGTGAAGGTCATTAGTAAAGAACTCAGAATTTAAGATTTTGGTTAATAAATAAAGACTCATCCAGATAATTACTACGAGATAAAGCAACTTAAATACAAATAAATAATCGACCATCGACGACATTTTGTTTAAATTATGAGTATAACATGTCAGTCTCGCATTAGATGTTGACCAATCAACATCAAAAAGTGCAAAAGGAAAATAAATTCTTCAAATTATTGATGTAATATGAAGTAATTCATATTTGTTTTGTATAATTACTGTTAACTCTTGCCCAATGATGTAATTATGAAAAGTTTAAAAAAAAACAAGTGAAATTAGAACAATCTGTGTACTAAAATTGCGGTAAAAATAACGGGTAAGTTCAGAAGAAACAAATGATGTAAGTACATTTTGATTTTAAACGCGGTGCGACATTGTTTTGTTTTTATTTTTTTACGTGCGGTACATTCATCATTGAATCCATTTGTGAATTTATGGTGTACAAGCAGGATTGAATGGAATTGCAAATGCAAGTGAGATGATGTTCTTGTTGTTGAAATAAACATAAGTGTTGTATGATAAGTACTTGGCTCGACCAAATATACGGAAAATTAATCGTGTTCAATCTTGATTTTTATTAACAATGGGTGCATCTAGCACACGTAGAGTTTAAATTTAAGATAGTCTATAATTTCGAAATCTCATTCGTAGACTCTCCGTGTGCTGATTGTAAATATTTACGTATCCATTTTGGTTTTTGTCTTGGATCAAATTATAATACCTATGTAATTTATATTCAAATGACAAATGATCACAAACTTGCTTTTTTTATATTTAATTTACTTCATAACAAATAACATCTAAATTTACCTCCATAAATAATAGTAAATATAAGGATATTTAAAATGCGTGTCATCCTCCATGTTTATTTTTGGTTTATATAAATATGAACTAGTAAAACAAATGTCAAAAGAAAATCAAAGTTTCAAACCTAAATAATCTACATATAAATGTAGACAGCAATTTTTCGTCTCACTAAAACTCGTAGAGTCTACATATTTTTACTGAGATTTTTTGCATAATTTTACTGAGATTGTAGAGTTTACGTATATTCGGTAGACTCTACGTGTGCTAGATGCCACCAATATTTCTGTCTAATCGCTGTGCTATCTTGAGAGTTGAGACAAAACTTGAAATTTCCGTTAAATATAGTATTCCCAATTTAGAAGCATAGCATAGGGCGTCTACTAAGCCGGTTGCTGGTCCCTCTTACTCAATAGAGACGACTGTTTTTTCATGTATGTTCTTCTCCAAGTCATTGGTGGTTTTTCAACTTTTCTTTTCCCCTGCGGGTTCCACTCCACTTGTTATATCACGTGGTGGTTTCCTCAGTGTATACCAATCCTTGTCCAACTGCTTCGTAATTCTTTCTATATATGCAGTTCGATGTTTGTTATGGTGAATGGTGTTCGATCAGAAACACGTGTGCACCTGCAATTACTGTTTGTTTTTTTTCGTATGTTTTCATGTCTCATACCCATACAGTAGTATTGATTTTACTTTTAGATTTTCCCACATTCTGGAAAGCAGCTTGGTTAATTCTACTTTCTTGACCATTTCAATTAAGGTTGGATTATGAGAATCGTTTTGTATGTAAACATTTTTCCAACATTAGAATAGAAGTTAACTGCAGATTTCAAGATATATCCAGGGCTGGATATATCTTGGAATCTGAAGGAATGGCCCTTGTTTGGGTAACCCTATACGTGTTCTGGCGCGAACTGATGTCACCTGCTACGAAGTAGGCGAGAAATCTTATTCGAGGAGGTGGTTGGTCTAGAGCCATGAAGATTGCTATAGCCGTTGCATTTGCATATGAAACCCCTACATTTCGTGAGCTCTAGGCCCGTAAGGAAATTGGATAAGATCTGGTTTAGGCGGAGAAATATTAGATACAAATCATCATTTTTATCATCTAACACTGTCTGAAGTTAGCAGAATACCGCAGTTAAACACATTCTGAGGATTGTTGGTTTTCAGTGGTGTTTCTGCTGTTTCCTCTCATGGGTTGCATTGCATTTTATGCAGCGGAAACTCATGCCGCAATTTCATGATGTGTGATCGAATCTTTGACAATTTCGGTATTGTGTCTGGGTATCTGGGCTGGACAACGTTTCTTTTCCCAGGTGAATCTGAAATGGATCATGGGCTGAATTAAAGTGGTTTTTCGATAGATGCCGCCTCAATTATTAATAACCTAGGGTATTTTCAATCTGGGTTCAATCACGCTGCTCGATAGTAATAACGGAAACCGATATTCCCGTACATCTGGATTAGGCTCTGTTCTCTGCAGCGGTAATTATTTTCTTGGTTGTTTCTTCTATTCTCTCAGCTAATACGATGATCAGAATGATTGGCGGTCGTTTTTGAGTGTCAGGTTTGGCAACTCGTTTGGTACTTGCAGAACTTATGCTTAAAAACGAGTCGTCTAACATAGGTGCTATTTTATTTTCAATCTTTTTCAAGTTTTTGGCATGGACTGGAGGTTTGATCTACAACTGTACATAGTTTTCGTTGTTTAACGATGCAACAATTTGATGTTAGTTCTCGGTTGTTCACTTCGCGTGTTGTATCAGTTATTATCCTCAATTGGAAGATGGCTGATTTTGGTATAACTCTAACTAAGCCATCGTTTTCATTAATTACCTCTAATGAACTCTTACTAAAGGTCATTATCCTGTAGGCCGGTTATCATTGTTAGGATTAGCTCTCCTTTTCAGGATCAGATGTCACTGAAAATAGTGGTCGCGAATGGAAGCATGCTTCAATTTGGCAAACTATCTTCAAACGTTAAATGTTATTCTCCAATTATCCAATGCTAATGATGTTTGCTGGATTTAACTGCTGATTCCGAAAGTCTTCCCATATGTGGGCTAAGGTAGTTCTTGTTTTAATTTGCAACATCCAATAATACTGCTTTATACGAGTCAATAAATAACATGGCTCTTAATAAACTACCCACAAAAGATGACCTTACAGGAGGATAGACACTTACATAAGCTTTTATTCGACAGAGGTACTGGTTAATTAAAGTGCCATTAGGCTAGTAAAAACTTACATCAATAGATGTATAATCTGCCACAAAAAAAACGCGAGCAATTGATTTGATAAAAAGTGTCATCATGCATGCAAATAACAGAATGTAGCTTATAAAAAAGTGTGAATTTGTTTCAAAACTTGCTATGATTCTTTGTATGAGAACCGCTCAGCGAATATGTAACGAAAGTCACGTGAATGGTGGAATGATGAGTTTCTAAGAATGCAACAACAATAAGCGCAGTTTTTCGTAATTTCGGGACTAAGATGGAAATTACAGTGTTATAACAACGTTGCGAAAAATATTTCGAGGGGCTAAATCTGGCGAATAGGGTCAAAGAGGAAGCAATTCGAACTTGAACTCATTGATTTTGACAATCGCGAAAACGGATGTATGAACTTGTGAATATCTTGATAAAACTAAACTTTCTTCGCAAAATTGTAACACTCGCCGTTCATTGTTTTCCCTTTTTGAAGATAATCAATAAAAATGATCTTACGTTCATCCTAAAAAACTGACACGATGACACCTCTTTCAAAGTGATTGGACACCATGTTTATGAATCGACGCAAAACACTCTGCCCGTGAAACTTTGCCAAACACTCGATTAAAACATCCTCACGATGCTGTTTTTGTTCCATTGTGAGTAATCGCAGCACCCATCTTGCGCATATTTTTTCTTTTGAAATACCTACCATGACTGCTAGCTCGCGTACTTTCAATTGACGGTCGTCCTATACCATTGTATGAAATTTTTCATAATTTCTTGCGTGGCACCACCTCATTTGGTCAACCGCTGCTTTTGCTGTTGTAAACGAGGGAGCAGACTCCCCCTGACTAGAGTAAAACCAGCTCCGCTGTGATATTGGTTATGTAAGGCCTTTCAAATAAAAATATTGTTTCACATGTTTGTGATTTACTTTAAACGTAAGCTTTATAAGGTTGACATTTTTTACCATAGTCATACTTTTCATACAACAGCCGCCATCTATATGTCGGAAGTGGTACTTCTGTGACCACTCTCGCACCTTTTTCACTCAATTCTACAATTCTTATCTTTCGTTGACCTCAAAATCAATGCGTCTCAAACAAACTGTATGATCACATGTTTTTCATATCAAGGCGTAATGGATTTTAGTATATAGTGATGACAACTCATTTGAAGTAGTGACAGATTTCCGATACCTCGGAAATCTGTCACTCCTTCAAATGAGTTAATGATAATTGTAAGTTTTTTTTTTTTTTTATTTATTGAAACTAGTCTTTTCAGACTAACCATCAATTTACATCCGAATTCTTAAAAACTAAACTATAATGAGATCACTGTTGATCCAGCGATGCTCCAATACCTGTTCGTTAATAGATAGCTGTTCACATACTGACGAGCTCGAAGGGTTTGGTTCTCTTTAGTCTTCTAACCAAGTGTTCATTATCCAGTAGCCGAGAGGCTTCCGCATTAACATGTTGCAATAGCCTCGATACATGCTTCTTTGCAAATCTTTTTAATTCGTGTTTTACATCCGGTATCCCCAAATCTCGATGCAAATCCTTGTTACGAATGTACCATGGTGCATTGACTATACTCCGAAGTACCTTATTCTGGAAGTTTTATATAGGTTTGATGTTATCATTTTTAGTATAGCCCCAAAGCTGAATACCATATAGCCAGACCGGTTTTAGGATTTGATTGTAAATTTTGTTGTCTGTGCTTAATTTAGACTTCCGTCCAACTGTCTATATTTAAGATCAAACTCCTTTCTTTTCTTCTTCACATGCTCTTTCCATTTGAGCTTAACGTCTAGTGTCATACTCAAGTATTTGGCGGAGTTCTCGTATGGCACCGTGCCATCGTTTATGCTGATTGGCGGCGGATTAACCAATAGTTTGTTCGTAATGACATGCGCAGATTTTAATTCATTACGTTTGATTTTCAATCGCTTGGTCCACTGGTGAATTTCTTCACTTGCATATTGAAGTTTATTCGCCGCCTCTTCGACAGTTTGCGATGTTGCTAGTATAGCGGTGTCGTCAGCAAACGTTGCTATGCGTACATGATCGGACTGTGGTTTATCACTTGTATAAAGTAGATATAGGAGTGGACCCAGAACACTGCCTTGTGGGAATCCAGCCCTTAACTCTCTCAGTTCAGAATACTCATCTTCTTGTCATACTCTGAAAAGTCTTTCAGATAAGAACGACTACAGAAGATTAACATATGGTCCCGGAAGCATAACTTTTAGTTTATGTATTAATCCCTCATGATTATCGAAAGCTGCTGCCACCTTATCGAAAGCTGCTGCCACGTCCAGAAATAAGGTAGAACAAATTTGTTTATCTTCTAACTCCCTTTCTATAATGTCTGTAACCCTATGAACCTGGTCAATTGTTGAGTGTTTACATCTGAATCCAAATTGGTGATCCGGTATTAGAATTCTACTTTCTATTATTGGTGTCATTCTTCTCAAAAGAAGTTCTCCGTTAGCTTTGAGATGATAGGAAGCAGGGATATCGGACGATATGATTGAGCTTCATTCGGCGGTTTACCTGGTTTCGGTAGCATAATAACTTCTGCAACTTTCCAGGCAGAACATGCCATAATATAATAACAACATTAAACAAATGGGTTAGTTGCACAATAGCTTTCTTTGGTAGTTGCTTTAGAATTTCTCCTGTTAAAAGATCATATCCAGGAGCCTTTCCGGTCTTCAGATTAAATTTTATTTCCCTATTAACTTCTTTCTAGGTTATTAGAGGGATACTGCCCCCATAGTCGTTGCTTCCATTTTCGATTATAATATCCGATTCGGTCTCATTCGGCTGGAAAATACCAGCCAGGTGATCAGCAAACACTTCAGCTTTTGATTTGAGCCATCACTTCGCTTAATAGGATGGTTCTGCATGATTGGGGTTTTCATTCTTTTGGTTGCCTTCCATAATGAGTAGTCTGTATTTTCATTAGCCGTCAACTTTCTAAGAAACGAAGAAAACGATTTTTCATTTAACTTCTGAATTTCTCGCTTAAGCTGCTGTGATTTGTTATTTAGGATCGTCTTGTCAGATGAACTCCTCGTTTGTTGTCATTTTTTCCTAGCTTTCCTTTTTTCTAAGACCAGGTTCCTAATTTCTCTTGGGTAGCTTTTACCAGTAGTTTTGGATGCTGTTTCTTTAGTGTTATTCCACGCGGCTAATTTTATGATATTTGTGAAGTTTTCAACCTCTTCCTCTAGCTCCGTTACCGTTTTTAATCGTGTTTGTAGGTTAATATTGCTTTCTAATTCAGATCTGAAGCTAACCCAGTCAGTTGTTTTATTGACAAGAGTTGGTCTTGTTTCCTTCCTAATTATCTTGTCGCTTGTGGTAAGTATCACTTTAGAATGATCAGAGACCATATCTGAATTATCCTCTACTTCAATAAAGTTTGATGAAACTTGTTTTGATATAAAGAAATCCAGTAGTTCAGCAGCTTTAATTACGTCCGTAGGCCAATATGTCGGCTTGCCAGTGGTATGTATGTTGCATCCCATTTCATTTATTGCATTTTTTAGTTCGTTTTACCTTTGGTTGATGTAAGCCTAGATCCAAAGTCAACATGTTTTGCATTAAAATCACCTCCTAATATAAATCTACCATTGAAATGTTGTATATGATATTCAAGTAGTTTGATTTCTTCAGGTTGTATCTAGGTGAAAAATATACCGCTCCTATCTGAAGGCGTTGCTTGGTAGATGTAATTTCTACTACGGTAAGCTGGGTTTCAGGCGATTGATAATGCTGGCATTCATGGTGTTTAATACAATTTTTTATTATAACAGCGGTTCCACCTCTTGCTTGGTTATCCGGATGAATTGTTTCGTAAAGTTGGTAACCCTGAATTTTTAAGTAAGTTTGCTTGTTGAGTAAGTCTCAGATATCAGACACACATCGATATTTTGCATTTTTAAAAAGACTTCAAGTTCATGTTTTTTATTTTTAATACCGTTGGCATTCCATGTAGCAATGCTCAATTTTTCTTGGTACATCATTTTGGGAGAAATAATTAGAATAATAAAGCAGAATTGCCCTGCTCCAATCTTTGTAGCCTTTCAGAAAGGTTGCTTATGGCATTCGAAACATTCTGCATCATTTCCATCAGAGTATTCGAATGTGTGGGGCTCAACACTGATCCTGAACTGACCTTTCCTGTCGCAGCCACCTGTGCATAAGATATACTGCCTCTAATATGATGACTAAAGGATTCTGTTGGTTGACTCTTTTGTAAACTCATTGGTTTATTTTGAATATTTCTTCCTTTTTGGAGGTCTTTCGCTACCAGAAATTCTCGGTAGCTTGCCGGGTGGGTCTGTGCACAGTTTGAACACTTTGCTGCGGTGGTCCTGGGTTTCTCACAAGCAATAGCTAAATGTTTCTCAGCACATTTAACACATCTAGGTTCGTGTTGGCAGAACTTTTGAGTGAGGCCATATCGCAGGCAACGTTTACATTGCGGAATTATATAAACGATTACTTCTAGTCGCCTCGATCTTTACTCCCGTATGGCACATATGTTTTATTTCGTAAATTTTTCTTATATCTTCTTTATTATCAAAGGTTAGCATGAATAATGGAAGAGGAATTCTTATTTCTTCATCCCCTTGCTTACACTTTTTAATTTTACTGACGACATCAAGGATTTTAAAACCCCTTTCGCACAGTTCACTTTTAATGTCTTCTGGGTTGCATGATTGGTGTACATTTCTAACCATAAACCTTATCGGTCGCGTCTGCTTATTTTCATATGAATGCCACTGTTGCTGCGAACCGTTTAAATATTCTGTTAGATTTCTATAATCTGTCTCGGAGTCTACATTTATTTTCAGGTGATTGTTGTTCATCATTCTAGCTTGAAAATTGGTGCGCTGTTATCCTGTAATGACTGAATAGTTTGTCACATTGCTAAGTATTACGGGGGGAAGATTTTTCTTGCTCTTTTTAGGTTCTTTAGTTTTTTGAAAAGTTGTATGCTGTCCTGATGTGTTATTTTTTCAGGCTGAGATTTTGTTTTTGGATTTAGATGGTTTTGTCTGATGCAGTACCTGCTTGATTACCTTTTTCTGATGAACGCATCCTTTTTTTGTGATTTTGGTAGTAGCCATGCTGTTTCTTGTGCTACTATGTCTTCTTCTTCGCTCGAATCAGGTATAGTATAATCATTTTTTTGTGCCTGACTCTGTTCTATCATCAGTTTTAATTTTTGAATCTCATTTCGTGCTTCATTTAATTCAGCTTGTAATGTTTGGATTATTTTATCATTTGAATCACTCCCAGATATTTGTTGAGAACTATCATTACTTTTTGCTAAATTTTCCATGAAATTGTCTGAGCCAATGACGTCATGTTTGTTTTGCAATGATTGAACCCTCCCCAGAATCCAAAGAGTAAATCTCCATCGAGGGTGCATTTTCCTGCAGTGCAGGTCTGCCACCTGGGGTATTATTTCCAGATGTTTTTTTTTCATTGCTGGTTTATTTTAAGGGTGTTCTTCCCATAGTCTTTTTAGTGTACGGCCAGACTTTAAATACTGCCGACCGATTCGGTGCTGACGCAGACCGAGAAGCCGCTCATTGTAAGACAGACGCTTCCTGGATTTTATTTTATTATGCTCCTGTCATTCGTCAACTAGGTGCCTACTACGCCAAAAGTTCACCATGTTCCATAGCTATCCTGACCGTTTGGCTGCCATAGCTATTCAAGCCGCTTTCACAGAAAAATTCTGCAGAATTCTTCAGTAATATTTCTTCGGCAAAACATGACGGAATTAAATATTGTTTATCTTTTTTAGTAAATTCCGAAAGTTTATACCAACCTAAAATTGAATTTTATTATTTATTACTAAAAAATTACTAAAAAAAGGTAAACAAAATTTAATTCCGTCATGTTTTGCCGAAGAAATATTATTGAAGAATTCTGCAGAATTTTTCTGTGAAAGCGGCTTCAGGGCGCACCGCGAGGATATTATTCAATTAAATATTTAATTTATAATTTTCCTCTACGTGGAGGTGACAATCAAACTCTACGCCCCGATAATTGTAAGTGATGTTATTAAAGCGTGGGTTGTTGCAGGTAACCGTGCTTTTACCGTTGGTTTACCTTGTCAATGTGATTGGTTATTATTTAACATTTTTTATTACATGAGAATGTCCTGCAAGCTTAGCCTATATACATTCTCGAGTCGTCGTGCTTGGGCTTTTTAACTGTTTACAGTATGCAACGCCAGTTTGAATAACTAGTTACGTTCACTGCCACGTGGAGGCACATACTTTTCTACTATCTAGCTCTTTTGTCGGGTTAATCGCATAAACATTATATGTTAAATACTAGTGTCAGATTTCTGTAGGGACTTGAACTATCTATTGCTTAGAGCAGAATCACATAACTTCTTATGATAAGCTCCATAATCCATGATGTTTCTTTGAGCTCCATCATTAATTGTTGTCTTTCGTCTTCGACAAAATTACAACTGTAAAGCCAAGGTTATCATGATGTTGTGATCATTATCTTGGCCACACTCACAGATCCTTGTTTCGCTTAGGTGGAACCTTTTAAAGTAGGATGTGATTTTGCCATATTACCAGCAAAAAGTAATACCTTCTCGTCCGCGAATGCTTCCTTTTTGGACATTGTCATCTATACTACTATTGAAGAAGATGTTCTCCAGAGGTGTTTGCCTAGGATGAACCTTCTCGGCACCCTTTCTTCCCACTCTTTTGAAGTGTGCCATAATTGTAACTAAGGTTGCGAATCTTTCAAAGAAATAGTTATTTATGACTGAATAAGGGTTCCGGAACAGCCTATCTTCTTTTACCATAGCATCTTTTATAGATCTGTTTGTTCTGAATTCGAACTACTATATATCCCACTACCCTGGAACACGCGCATCAATCTATCAGATATAACAAGATTGGCTTATAGGATTTTGGTTCGGAGAGATCAAGTTCACCTTCCGTCCTAATTCCACATTACTTTACCGTTTTTCCAGGTCTTCGGAAAAATTAGTATGTTTAGACAGACGTGCATGATGCCAGGCCCTATTATATGCTATGCTCTTTGTATCACTTCAACCTCAATATTATCAAGGCCGGGTGCTTTGCCCAATTTCATTGATATTATTGCGTTCTCATCATTGCTGAGTTCTTCCGCTTCGCATGTTCTTGGTATTTTAAAATTTATGCGCTCTAATTTCTTTATGGGCTTCTGTGTGATCTGGAATCAGAACACTTAACAGACAGTTTGTGGTATCCTTCCAATTCGTCGTAGTCAGATTCTCTCTATTTCCGAGTTGAATTTATAAATTTTAAAGTTGAGACTATCGCCCGGTGATGGCTCCGAAGTCAATTACTCTACTTTACCATCTCTCATTTACCCGAACATCTCGCTCAAACAGTTCATTTGGAAAGGATTGTAAGATGACCACGATTCTTCTGGCTTATCCTAAAGAAAATTGAATACTTCGCGCCCTTAGATGGTTCTGGCATTGTTGTGGGTGCTTTATTGGAACAATTACATGAAAGAAACTGGGGACCAATTACATGAAAGAAACTGGGTATTTGTCATCCCGTGGCGACTAAGTTTTATGTGCAACGGGGTGAATACCCGTTTCGACTTCTTGTACGAATGGGGATTAAAAATAGCGGGCGTTAGCAAATTAATGCAGAATGACCCACTTTAGTAGCGTATGCATCTTCTAATTTTTAGCAATTTAGATTTAACTGCTAAATTTTAGAACTGTCGACAATTTATATTTCGAGCAATTGGCGCAATGATTAAGCCTGCGTTAGTTGAATCTTGTATTGTTGGGTTCGAATGGCAATAGTGGAAGGATTGCAAAAGGGAATTTTTTAACATTTAATTAACTGACACCTGTTGGAGAGCACATGATGTGTTCATGTTCTTTGGAAGTAACGCACCATGGTTACTAGTCTGAAAGCCCTACTTGTTAAAACTAGAAAACACCATAGTTATTGTTTCATTTCACCGAAGGAAGAGGTTTCATTTGTATGCTATTAATATTTTGCTGTTTTATTTTGGTATTTAAATTATGTATATCTAATGTTCTTTTATTTTTGTGTAACAAATAAATTATTAAATAGTAATATTAAACACTATCGAAATGCAGTCCCGAATAAAATATTATCCATGTAACAAGGAATCCAGCAAAAGAAGTCATAAAACCTTCTTTAATTAATTCCCATACACCACCGTAATTTTCTTCGTCGACCGATTGAAAATTCATACTATATAGATACACTATTCCACTATTAATAGCAGCAAATCTAAAAAATTAATTAAATCATTAATTGCTACAATAAATTGTTGTTTAAATGAGCTACTCACGATATCAATCCAATAAAGCCTTTTAAATGTAATATACCCCAAATAATACCGAGGATTATACCGATTACTTGTCTAGACCAATAAATCACATCTAGAAATTCTTCCTATAAGATATTCATATGATAATAAATCATATACAATTTGATATTATCATTGATACTCACTTTATCGGGCCATTCTGATTTTGCTGTGATTGCACGAGTCCACACGGGTTTTATTGATGGATTCTTGATATTTAATGTATTTTTTTCAACTGTATTTGTTTTCGTTGTCATTGTAAGGAGTTTTTAATTCACGTTATAATTTATAAAAAAATTTGAAATTGACTTTTTTTTTATTAATATTTATATACGACTGACAGTAGTGATTGTGAGTTGTGACAAGACGTGATGACGATTATAAAATTTAGGCCATGTGAACAAGATGTTAAAAATTATATTAGGTATGTGTGTATAAATGTCACCGGTTGTACAGCGCTGCCTAAATTATTTTGATTACATAACACCGCGCGGAACCGCAAATTCGACTTTGACCGGCGAGAACAAAAATTAAATTTACAACTTGTATGTACAATTTATTACGAGTGGGCCAACTTTGAGGTTTGTGACATGTTCGTTTGATTGGTAAGTTTTTAGTTAATTTCGATTGAATTGTGTTATTATGAACGTTTAACTGAACCGGTAAAAATTTATCAAATATGATAACCTACAATGATTTGTTGCTTGGTAAAATGTCATGCTGAAAATATATATCGATATCGAATATAATCTGTCAAAAATGAAGTTAATATTAGAAAAAATACCAAATTTATTAAAAAATCAATTAAATATACATGTTTGCTACAATATATTAGCGGCGCGTAGCATATCAACAACTAATCAATTAAATTTAGACCAACAATGGCGAAATAAGCAACGTTTACCAAAGAATCCAAACGCTGATGGACCTCTCGTGAATCTACCCGATTATTCATATCTTGATGGCCGTCCAGTTCCATTTGGGGTATAATAAATCTTATTTTGATATTATCAGCGCTAGGTAACATATAAATATGTTTTGTTTTATATTTAGAGTCGTCAAAAGAAGAGAATTTTACACCAACGTGAATTAGCGGCTAAAGTTGTTCAGTACATTGATGAAGTGAATTTTGCAAAGGTACGACACCAGAAAATTACAAACCAAAAACCAAATTTGGATAGTCCACTAAAACCTAAAGGACATTTTCTACTTAAAAAGTAGTTAAGTTTCTAGATGTCGATGAATTTATAATAAAGTTGATTTATATAGTTAATATTCGTGTGTTGTAGTAGTTTGCTCGTTAAGAAAAACTCAATCGAAATAATAAAACCCTGTGGAAGTCTCCTATTGGCTAGGGCCTCACGTGGCAGATAGGGGATGCCTTCACCGTATCACCGGTCGGTAAGTGGAAAATAAAAGCCCACTCGTGGGTCAAAAGTCTCAAAACTTCCGAGAAGCGTAGGTTTACCAGGAGTTGCGACTTCAGACAGCGTCTGTTCCTCATGTAAGAGGTCGCTGGTTATAGTCTTACTGAACATAAGGACACTGATTGCTATCTTTGGAGAGCAACAAAGCGAATTAAAAGAGCCAACATGCATGTGCCGCTGATTAAAAATGACGACGGAACATGGGCTAAATTTGCATGATCCAAATGAGGTTGAAGTAATCCACAATTTTTTTGCTGATGTATTCGTTCTTTTCTTTCAAATGTTTCAGGAGCCTGTACGATATTTGGTTTTCTCCAGGAACTGGAGATTGTATTCGTTGCTCTTGATTTTACTCATATGGCCAAGCCATCTATTATCTCGGGAAAGTTTTCATCTAAGATTTTTTATGCATTTTCTTAAATCTTATATTAGATTAAATGCACTGTTTCTGTGATTTCTCTTTTTAGTTCATAAGTGGTATACTTGTTTCTGTGATGTTATAGAGGGCTTGTTTAAATACGATTTCAGTAGCTCATAAATTGGTTTCGGCAGATCCCGATGCGATTTTATGTAAGTCCTTAAATGTGTGGCTTAAGCCACATCTAGAAATATCCCGGAGCATATTTGTTTGGATTCAAGTGATTTTTCGATTACATCCGTAACTCTATGAACTTGTTCTATAGTCGACTGTTTTTTTAAAAATTGATGTGAATAATTTTTTTTTTTTTTTAGTTTTTATTCCATGCAATCTGTTTTGGAGCCGAAGCTCTCCCAACTCTTTCGCGGTTAACTTAACGTCCTACTTTACGCCATTACTAGCCAAATCGAGGACGCGCGAATACAGGTTCGCGATTTTTATATATCCATCTGCACATTGCATTGCTCCAGCCAGCCTGTACTTAAATAAGGTTTCTTTCTTCTATTGTTAGTTTGTTTTTTTAGAAGTAACTTTTCAAATAATTTCGATATCGTTGGAAGCAGAGATATAGGCCTATATGAAGATTTTTCATTCGGCGGTTTGTTTGATTTTAGAATCATTATTACTTCTACAACCTAACAACCTGCTGCATTCATTATGTGCAATAATTTCTTCCTCCCTTTTTGTGGTAAGCCTTTAATTACTCCGGAACCTTTGTAACGTTTAGCTTATTCTTGATTTCCCAATTTAGTTCATGCAGTGTTATAGCTTATTCCATGCTCATCAATCTTATCAGCTGGGTTAATATCTTCCTCTGCAGATTGTCTTGGATATGGTTGTAAGGTCTGCTCTAGATAATTCGCAAAAACATTTGCTTTTAGTTTGGGATTTCTAGCCCAGGTATCATTGTTTTTAACTGTAGGGATCTGTAGGCTGCCTTTTCATGGCGTTGGTTGCCTTTTATAGAGAATAATCAGAGCCTTTTTATCCTGTCAGAGTGTTTATGTATCTATTAACTGACTGGGTTTTAATCTCCTTTATAAAATCTTTCAATTTTTTGACCCAATTGTTAAAAACTCTTTTTGCTTCCGATGTTCGATTTCTTTGCCAGTTTTTTTTATATTTGTAATCATTTCTCCGGGATATGTAACGTTTTGATTTATTTTCCTTATTTGACCAGGAGTACTATTCCAAGCGGTCTTTATATATTTTTTGAGTTTATCTAGTTCATCTTCTAATTGCTGTGGATTACGTGTTGGGGATTGAATATTAGTTTTTCTCGGTATAAAAGTTTGAAAGAGATTCCAATTAGTTTTAGTATTTGTACCTCTTTTCTTATTGTTTGGATGAAAGACTCGAGTCGTTTTCTACTGAAAATAGCTTCTTCTCTTAATCATTGTTCTCCAGTAGATATTTCTTGCGTTAAGGTCGTCTCCAATTAAAAAATCACTTCCAAGTGTTTTGAGGAACGCAATGTACTTTTCTTGTGTGTACCTAGGTGGACTCTAGCTTTATATTCAGGATGTAACACATGATAAAGGGGATTTGAAATGAGTTTCTGATATCGAACTTATATCTGTTTTGGCTTAAAAATATTTTTCTAGATCTTGAGTTTTCTGTAATAACTCATTACACTGTTTGTTTACGTAGTGTGGTTCTCGCGAAATCCACGGAGTACTTTTATTATTCGTTGTGCCCATAACTCCATATTACTTTGTTGTAAGCAAGTGTTTAAGCAGCCGCCTCTCCTGGTGTACAGACGCTGTGACCAGATAGGCGCCTAAATATGAGAACAGATGCTTCTAGAATTTAACATCACATAGCTCTTAAATGTATTGATTGCAAGTGATCTATGGACCCCTCCCTGGCTTCAGGCTCGAACTAGCTTCTCGACGGATTCTCACAAGATTTTGCTATGTTGCTCGAGTTACCAACGAAACGTCATTGACATAGCAAGTAGGAGTTAAGATGGAGAGACTAAGAACTGCAAGATAACATTGCTTCACATCCCCTTCGTCGGCTGAGAACTAAAATAAGAAAACGGTAATATTTTTATATAATTTTTCATTTTATTTAAATTTCATTCAAAAATTCTAAAAAAAAAAACTTCAAATTAGATTTTTCATATATTTTTTCAATCTTCATTAACGTGTATAATCGAAATATCTCGGTTTCGTGTGAAGAAAATCAAACGATCTTCTAATGTATATAATAAACTTATTAGGAAAAACTTGTACTCTTCTTATTTTGTTTTAGGTTTTTTCTTATTATTTTCTAAGGTGCATGAAAAATGAAGAAAATAATTTTGTAAAACTCAAAAAACCACCCTACAAACTAATTACTATAATAATTTAAAATTCTCTAAGTAGTAAACAATGAAGTATATAAATATATATAATATAAAGTCGTGAGATTAATCCGTATAATGCATATTCGGATTAATTATTATTTTTAAATGTAACATCTTATCTCAAAAATAAAAAGGAAAACATTTTTTTTTTAGAAAAATTGACTTAAAAATTCGATTTTAATTTTTTTTAAGATTTACGGACCAGTCTCATTTTCTCTGATAACAAATCAAACCAATAAAAAAAATGTATAAAGATAAGATATTACTATTTCATATTATGTAAATTAAACGATTAACTATTATAATACTACATGAACACGGTTGATGTGGAAACACTAAATATTACGATTATTAAGTTTATCTATGTTTTTCGTGAAATGATGCTTTTGCTCCTCATTTTCCGAATTTTCGCTTTCACTTAGTTTTCGATCATGGGCCCGGCGACGACTAACATTTTTTTTGTGATTCTTTTTCCGTTGTCCAAGGATGCTTGAATTTACTCTGTGAAAAATAGAAAATGAGATTTCATTTAGATATTTAAATTTTATTAACTAAAACGTTAAATCATATTAGTAAAATTTGTCCGGTTTTAAGTAAGTCGTCTAACCATGGTACATACACGTAGCTATCATTAAGAACCAATTATCTTATGTTCATATGCGAATTATTTTGTAAATAACCTATAATTATTGTTTAATGCCGATCATTCTTAAGCTAAAAGAAATAAGTTCATATAAATTACAATCGCACACCCCCTCAGGCAATCAAGAAGTGCTCATACAATATGTAGCACCTAAAATGTGATCAATATAAAAGAAAAGCTGCAATCATAAATAATTCAAATTCCATTTGCTTAAAGCGAACACAGATCAATCAACTATATATACCTCACCCAAAATTTCAAAGTAACAAACAAAAAAAAAAAAAATGTTCGATAATTAAAACCAAAACAACTTTCAATCAACTTTTGTGATCATACACAACCAACAAAGACCAGAAATCTCCAAAATTTCTCTCAATTATGATTTGCCAAAAAAAGAAAATATATACACCACAAAAATACCTTTTTAGAATTTTAAATTCCACCTACAAAACCGGTCTCAAAAGAAAAGTCAATGAATTATAAGATCGCAATAATAGCAAAACAAACTAAGACGAAAAAGAGAACGAAGCATATAATGGTGTGTTCCCTCTAATAAATAACGTAGAGTGTATATTAGCTAAAACATACCTAAATAACTGTTTCTTAATAATATCACTGAATCGGACAGATTTTTTACTCGTATCCGAATTACGACGGTTGTCCATCCAATCTTCCGAAAATGAATTTGAAATATCCTCTTCAGACGTTTCGGATATCATTGACGGATTATTATTGTAGATCGTATGCTTCAGTATTCCTTTATATTTTTTAATTTTATTATAATCCTGATTTGTTGAATCGGCACCGTCGTGCGATTCGGAATAACTTCGTGATTTTTGAAATTTTAAGGATTTTGGTAAATCATTACCGTTTTTACTATCATGCTCATGAGTTTTACTACCATGATGGCTCGATTCCAATTTCATTTCATGAAATTTTTCCGTTACCGTTTTAATAACATCACAATAACTTTCGGACATTGATCGATTTTTCTGTTTTGATTTTTTATTGATGTTTTTTTTACTGTTTGTTTTACATTCGTCCCCATCTTCGATCGACGATGATTGGGACAAATATGCAGTTGAAGTAGTTTCGTTTAAATGGCCGTTCGACAATGCAATTTTAATTAGCATACCAATTTTAGGATTGGCATGTGCCTTTTCCGATGCCACCAATTCATGTAAATAATTTTTATTCAAATTGATAAAATCGTTTGTAAATTCGATAATATAATTTGAATTAATTGCAATTAATCGTAAAACACCGCCATCATTTATAATCAATACCGGTGAAATATTATTTTTAACATTATTATTATTACTAGCATTAATATTTAAAAATGTATTAAAATTAAAATAATCAATTAATTGAATTTCCTTGGATTTATTATCGTTCCATAATTTTTTAACCAACTCAATAGATGGCTTATCAATCGATAGAAAATTCTGGTTTATAATGTTGTTCTCATGATAGGTGGCAGTATTTTTATCAATATTTTCATAATCATTATTTAAAAAATTAAAATAATCACCCAATAATAAATTAATTTCAGACATATTAATTATATAAAACAAAAATAAAATACGAAATTAATTATGTATGCAATTTAATATACGAAAATTAAATTAATTATTTTGTTTTAATATTAAGTAATCAACAACGTGGTGCTTGCTACTATTCGGGTATCTAAATTTGTTTTTGTATTACTTCTTTTATTTTCAACTTTTTTTTGTAATGCGCAATTTTTATTTTTTCATTTAAAATTTATTTTTTTTTTTAATTCAAAACTTTATTATTTTATTAATTAAATTTATCGTCGTTAACAAAATTAACTTCAAAACACTTCAATTTATTACGTTAAATATTGATTTTTATGATAATTTTAATATATTTATAATAGAAAATATATTAAAAAATAATAAATAAAAAATTTTCCACTGTCTAAACTCAATTCTGCCGGACGATCAAAATAATATATGAGAGTGTGTGCCTGTGTTTTTATTTTATTTTTTATTATTTAAGTGTGTGTGTGTGTAAAATTTTGTTTTGTTTTTTTTTTGGCATATGATTTGTATGGTGTGGAAATAGGAAATTGTATAGGCTAAAAATTATTGTAGGTTTAGATGTAATGTCACGTAGGCTTTTGTACTTTTAACAACTGTTTAGTTCTTTTTATAGTATACAGTTCATTGAAACGTTTGCGGTATCTAAATATATACCATCATGATATAATAAAGTATATAAAATATTTTAACTGCCCTTTTTGTATTAGAAAATAACGATTAAATTTTCTACTTTTTAAAAAATTGTAAACGTATTACCCGATGCAAAGAAAAATATCCTATCATCCAACTATGTATAAAATAACATGTGTCAACACCTTGAAATGATCAAACCTTGGGGTATCGACCATATACCGCAAGTATACGATCACTGCTCGCCGAGAGAACTAAACACACGAGAGCAGACAATTAAAAAAAAAATAAATAAAAAAAAAAATAGAAATAAAATAATAAAAAAGTTTGGTTTTCGTTTGTGAAAAATATCATATCCAATGAAATAAAATTAAATAATATATTTTTGTGATAAGATGATTGTATTTTTCTAAATCTCAATTTTAGTGACAAATATTTAATGTTGAAAATAAATAAAATATATTATAGTAAACAAAAAATATTAAAGTGAAAAATTAAGACTATGCTAAGCGCTAACAAAGGTAAATGAAAATTTTTTTTTCGGTAGTGCATACACTATAAAAAATGGCGTAAGGAAAATTTTCTAAAATTATATAGAAGTTTGTTTGGTGGGGTAGTTATGATTAAAATACAAAAAAAATGTTATTTGTTGCGAAAAAGTTGTTATATATTTTGTACTTGGATTTTACACAAATCGTTTGTTGTTAATAAAAAATCATTTTGTACGCCGAGCTTTATTTCTTAATATATGACGCCATCATGAAATTCATATTTTCACATTGCTTTTGCTTATAACTTTTGGGCTCTTGATGTTACAAAAAACAGCGGCAGCCATATTTATGTTCAATAATTATTTTACAATATTTATCATAATTATGATATTTAATTGTTTTTTACTGAAAGCCCAAATTTAAAAGACTATATCCTGTTGATCTATTTAGATTTCATTAAAAATTAAATTACATATAAACATAATTTTTGTGAATTTTCCTTGTTTCCACGTCCTCCATTTTCTATCACATTTCAAGAAACTATTTTTGAATAATCATGCTGTCTCTTTTAAACATCATAATAGTTTTGGCATTTTAAATTGCGCATGTGCCACATATTTTTTTTTTTGATATTTTGGTCAATTTGCCTTGTTTGTTTTTTCATCTCCTCTCAAAAAGTAGTTTTTAGTTAAGTTTACATTACACTAACGACAAAAAATACGAAAAAAGTAATTAATCTTCCCTCGAATGTATAAGTGTATATAATACCTAAAGACAGGGGATTAAAGTATTAAAAATTCGTTTAAATACACCCCCTATATATATTGTATGTATATAAAAACATGATCTCCTGCTATCATAATGTATATATACATGAGCTTCCAAAACTTTTCTGTAAAGTACAAATGTTATTTTAAAATGTATGATCTCATCGTTTCATAATTTGTGGAAATTGAAAATGTACATATGTCCAATGTAAATGTATTAGTAAGCGACCCTTTATTTTTATTTTCCATGATTTTCTATTTTTACCAATACCAAATTGGATTTTGTTTTACAATTAACGGGAATACTGTATGTAGTTGAAGTTTTCTTTGTCCAAATTATACTCATAATATGCGGGTGGTGTATATAGAAAACAATTGAAGTACAGTATGTCCGATGTATTTGTACAATGTGTGTGAGATAAACAGGAAAAATCATGTTTTTTGATGACATTTTAAAATTGTATTGTTTATCTAACTGACCATTCTCAATGTCAGTGCTATAACTGTATGATCTTTGCACTATGTTGATCAATGTGTACTTGTACAATTTTCAATGATTTTCCAGTTATAACAGCATATGACGCATTAAACTTTTTTTTCTTTTGAGGTCAAAAATATATGTTCTTAAAAGCAATAAAAAAGAAATACAAAAAAGTTTTGCTAAAAAGCATGATATCATTCTTTAGGTATTCATAAATGGATGTATGTAGTGGTAGAAGTAATATAAATAAATCTATGTACATATACATACTTTCTAAATAAAAAAAAAATTTCCTTGTGGAAAAGAAAGATGTAATGTATACACTTAAGCTCTTCCCCCAAAAACTAAAATGTATTAAAGAAAATATTTTTTCATTTTTGGGGCGACGCGACGAGTGGGATTTTTAATTTTATTTTTTTTTGTAGTTTTCGAAAGAATAAAACATCTGTCGCGTATCTATTTATTTATGTTTTTGTGTATTTGTATATTCATGTGTACATATATGATTGTATCCATATATGTATGATTTTTACTGTACAAATTTATTAAGAAAAAGAAGGAAAACACAATCTATGCACATAATAGCATAACAAACACATAAATATAAAATTAAACAATTGAAAAACGAAATACTGTTAAATTCGGCATTTCATTCGGATTTTTCTTTCTCTTTTTTTCACCGCTATTTCCATCTTTTTCTCCATGATATTAACTATATATAAAAGAAAGAGAAAACCAAATTGATTTTCTTTTTTTTCTACAGTACAAGTAGTAGTAGTAAAATAAAAATTAAAAAAAAAAAAAAAAAAAAAAAAAACATTTCCCTGAATTAAAAAAAGCTAGCCACAGTCAGTTAACAAAACAGTTTTTAATAAATAAGAATTAAATTTTAATATTTTTTCTAAAGTTTCCGCTGCGTCATTTGCCAAGCCCAGAGTATAAAAAAAATTATGATTATTAAAACATGATTAAGTTTAATTTAAAATCAGTTCTGGTGGATTTTTAATATAAAATGTGAAAAATTGTATATTTAATTTTTAAATAAGCATAAAAAGTATATATTTAAAAGTGAGTTACTAAATTGCCTGTAAAGATTAGCATATCTATAGCTTTTGTGAGTAGCAACATGGTGGACGCCATTTTCTTTTTTCATTATGAATATTTTCTTCTAAATTCTAAAGTTCTCAAATATAATTATGTGCTTTTTTTATAAAAAAAAAACCTTATTGATTTTCTTGTTTTTTTTTTTAAATAATACAAATCTAAAATTAATTGTTGAAAAGAATCAAAACTATTATTTTTGTTTTTTAAATTTATAGATAACAAGTTTATTTTTGTTTAGTTTTGGTTTGGTCTTTATATTTTTGAAGTAAGAATATTGAAAAAAGTGGGTCAGCATATTTAAATCACTTCTCTACTAGTTGCAAAAAATTATAAATAATGTTATTTTAATCTTTCCACGTGGTTCACTTGATTATTTTAAACCTAAAGTTATGTTTTCCACCGTTTTTCAATTGTTCTACGTGGAAATTTTGTTGGCGTCAGTGTCCGCCATTGAATAGTTTTTTTTTATTGATTTTCCTTTATGCAAAATTAGTGTGTAGCTTTTATATATTTCATATTAATATCTTATGTGTGTGTTATTTCTCTGAAAGTATTGTATTTTTAGTAGTTTTTTTTATAGTGAAGACGATAAAATATAATCTAATTAATGTATTACAAAAAAAAAAAAAACTTGTAATAAAATATACTGGTATATTTGGTTAAGTTTATTTTTGACCTTGAAATTTCTTGCAATGTTTTTATATTTTCTGTTTGCTAAACTAAGATTTTTTTATATTCTCATTTATATATGAATCCAACAGAAATCATAATAATGTTTTTTTTTGTTGTTGTTGTTACAGTATAAATAAAACTCTACACAAAAACAAGAATAAATATAAAATGGAGGAAGATCAACAATTTTGCTTAAGATGGAATAATCATCAAAGCACGCTAATAAGCGTTTTCGACACTCTATTGGAAAATGGAACATTAGTCGATTGTACATTGGCAGCGGAGGGCAAATTTTTAAAAGCTCATAAAGTTGTTTTATCAGCTTGTAGTCCATATTTTGCAGTAAGTATCTAATAATATATAATAATTTCCAGATATGGTTTATATTAACGGTACGCTACCATTTTTTTTTTATTTTAATTTAAAGACTCTGTTATCGCAACAATATGATAAGCATCCAATATTTATATTAAAGGATGTTAAATTTCAAGAATTACGAGCAATGATGGATTATATGTACAGGGGTGAAGTTAATATATCACAAGATCAATTAGGTGCACTATTAAAAGCGGCAGAATCATTACAAATAAAAGGTTTATCAGACAATCGAAGCAGTAATAATACAACACAGAAAAATGATACAAAACAACATGTACCTGTATCATCTAAGGTAAATATAATCAATCTATAAAAACGTTTAAATATATTATTAATTTTTGCAATATTATATTGATATTTTTGCAGTGTGGTCTCACAATTGAACATAAACGGCCTCTAAAACATACTGCACTAGAAATTGATTCAGATATGGCAGGATCTAGAGAAGGTTCAACTAGTCCCACATCAAGAAAAAGGAAAAAAGTTCGAAGAAGAAGTACAGAGGGAGTTTTGTCAGGTAATTAATACATGCATAATTTTGTACTTTATTCAAGTTTCTAACTTTTTATTTTTTTATAATTTTTTTATTTTCAAATAAATTTAGATAATCATGACCACCACTCAAATTCTTCATCACAATCTCTGCCTCATGCCGCATCCACATCTGGATCAATAAATAACTTAGCTACCTCTGTCGTAAATGTTACCAAAAAGACTGAATTGCAGCAGCAAATAGATATTAAAACATCAGATTTAGAACATCAAGGTTTAGATGAAAATGAACAAGATAATCAAGATATTGACGAAGAAGAGGATGAAATAGTAAAACCAAATCCAGATGTAACACTACAAGAAAAAAAAGAAATGTTAGTAGAACCTAAAAATGAATACGATGATGGTCAGGATGAGCCCGTTGAAGATTTGACAATAGAAGATGAAGAATTACTTGATGATATGGATCCAGCCGGTCCAAGTCATGGCGGTGAAAGTTCGAGTCAAGGTGATTATATTATATTTAATTGATTTACCATATTTTAACATGATCAATATAAAATTTCCATGTCAATATAATTAAAAACTAAAATTTTCTAAACATTTTTCATTGTCCACTGAAGGTTATCCGCAATGGCAGGTTGAACGAAGTCAAGATCAAGAATCCTTTATGTCAACACAAGAAGCTGGATCTGGACAGCATCGCGATGCTCAAGGTAGGATTTTTTACAATTATCACAAAATAAATTAAACCAAATTGAACATCTAATATTTTTATTAAAATAATTCGGCAATTTGAGAAAAATCTAAATACTTAGTTTTTGGTTTTATTCGTTTATTGTTTTGTTCACCTACAAAGCAAAGCAATTAGTTTTTACTCAAGTTGTAGAGTTATATGATCATGACATTGATAAAAGTAAAGAAAAATAATGAAAAATTGCGGTTTTTAATGTCAATGTTGCATTATTTATTTGTAGCATAATTATTATGTAAAAATTTATTGAATCGAGACGCGAGAAGTGTTAAAATTTTATTACATAACAATCAATTGTTTTTTTTTTTTTTTAATTTTATCAATGTCGTGAAATCAAATTTTTTTTTAAATATTAACTTTTATTTTTTTGTATGGTGATTGAGTAGTGTTTTTCTTATTTATTTATTAATTTAATTTAAAAAAACAAAGAGAGAAATATATTTAATAAAATTATATTAATTTACATTTCGTTTCATATTACATTTTTAATTTTTTTTTTTTTTTTTTTTTGTAAAAAATATAATTTTATTATTTATTTAATTCTTTTTTTTTTTTTAAATTTAGTATAACTATAATTAATTTGTAAAAAAATATATACATATATGCAATATCGCTCTATTTCATAACATATACCATTATAATATCGTAAAAAAGTCATATATTTAATTTTTTTTAAATTAATTAATTAAAAATAATTAAAAATTGGGAACGTTGGCCTTCTGTTTATTTTTTTATGATTATATTTTTATTTTTCAATTCTTTATTTAAATCATACATTTTTATTTATTTGATTATTATTATTATTATTATTATGTATTATTGTTTGTCTTAGTTCAGCATGTATTTTGCTTATTATAAAAAGTTATAATTTCAATATTTCTGAAAAAAATTATGAAAACAAAAAAAAAAAATCGATAAAACCGCGCGTAATCGAAAAAAAAAATCGCGCGCTTCGTTAACGTTTTTAAAATTATATTATTATTTGTAATGATGAACTAGTTTCAATTATCGAAAATTCGCGCAAAAAATTTAAATATTAAAAATCTTTTTTAATTAAAAGAAGTTAATTTGTTTTTAAGTGTGTGAATACTACTACTAAAGTGAAGTGACAAAAATAAAAAAGTTGATTTGATGCAATAATCATAATATGTAGTTGATGCAGGTAATTGTAGCTACAAATTTTAATTAATTTGTAGTGAGGTAATTTTAATGGGTAATATGACAATAAAAGTAAAAACAAATATGCAAGTAACCAGGTACGTATTAATTTTTTTATGCAGTATCGGCATAAAAAAATATTTAATTTATTACTTGAAATATACAATACATTTATATATATATTTTATTATTATTATTCATTATTATTTTACACGAAAGAAAAAAAAATTTCAGCTGTGATGTGTTTCTTTTTATGTTTGGTTTTTCTCGTTTAAAAGTTAATTTTTTTTTTTTAAATTTATCATAAACTCATAATTTTATTTCACGTTTTTTTTATATTTAATGCCATACAGAAGGCCAACGTATGCAAATTTATTATTAATTTTGTGTATGTAGTTGCGTCTTCTGATAAATTTAGTGTGGTTGATTATAATATCTTCTATATGACGTTTCTCGCGAAAAATTAAAACTATTTGGAGAAGCGAATTGTGATTAAAAAAAAAAAATGAACAAATTACATAAAAAACCCCTCATTTTCGCGCGTGATCAAATAAAATATCATAATTTTCAACAGAAAATAAATAAATTTTCCTTGAAAATTACACAAAATAGGTTTGTAAAATTATATTTTATATTTATTTATTTTTTATTTTTTTAAACTACTTTATTACTTCATTGATTAGAAAATTGAGACAGAGATGTATATTAAATGTTATTTAGGGAAGAATAATTATATATTGCATAAAATTTAAATATAAAATTACATTATCATTGTAACGACAATTTTGAAACATACATACATTTTTGTCAATGCCGCAAACATACTTTCTTAGCTCTTTTTATTTAAGCTTTATTTCGTTTTATAAAACAATTTTTCAACCTATTTTCAATCCACTTAAAAAAGAGAGTTTAAAAAAAATCTATTTTAAGACATTTCATTTAGATTCTATGAAGTTAATGGCAGTATACGATCTTCTGTTTTTTTAAGCTTTACATGAAATAAATAACATTTTTTGATATGTTTGTGTTTAAAATCTGTGCATTATTTTAGTTCATTTTTTTTTTCGATTGCATGATGCTATGTGGCATTCTGCCAATTTTTGTGCATTTTCAAAACAATTAGAGAAATTTTGAGACGGAATAGACTGACTATGGAAATGAAAAAAAAAAAAATATCAATTTTTCTCGAAAGATTTTGTTCTCATTTCAATCGGTTCAATTGAGCTAAAAATTCTTCATCCTCATTTGGAATTTCGATAGTTTTTGTCATGTATAATTGCAAATTCATTCGATTTTCATATGATCATACATATATTTTTTGTATAGTACTTGGGTGTGGCTTTTTATGTTGTTGTATGTGGGGAATAATCCGGATCAATGACTGAAATGTTTCAAGTATTAGTTTTTGTTTTATATTTTATGTTTTAAAACAATTATTTCGATTAACTTTTAGTAATTTTACCAGACAACCTAGACGTTAGAATAAAAATTGTTTATATTTTAAAGTTTTTTTTTAATATGGTGTATATATATATATATATATGTATATACATATATCATTTTAAATTGTAGAAAGAGAGAAAAAATAAACAATCGCGATTTTGATGAGGAGTGGAGTATTTAGGTCATTTTGTGTCATTGCTCTTGAAATGTAATGTAACATTTTCATATTTAAATTTATTTTATTGTTTTTATTTTATATTACCAATGAAAAACGTAAAGTAAAAATGTTCGATTTTTAATGTCCATTTGCAAAAACACAAATACTTGTTTTATGGAATACATTATAAAAAGTTTATTTTAAATAATAATAATAAAACATCCTACGTGGATTTTTATTTACATTTTTTTTTATATTGTATATTTATTCTCTCCTATTTAATTTTTATTAAAATCAATTGTAACCTTTTTTAAGAATTTAATGAAATTATGATTTAGATTTTGACTCGCAATCTTTATTTATTTTTTTAAGGCGTTTAAATGTTAATTATTATGAACTAACATATATCTATGTATATTATTGATTCACATTTAGTTTTAATTTATTTATTTTTAATTGATTCAATTATGTTGAAAATAATTTTAGTTAGAGAATGGGCGTAAATCTTTGATAAATTGTTGTATTTGACAATGAATTTTAAGTGAAATCGCTATATGTTTACATGTCTCTAATAATGAGTATATATGTATGTACAATGTTTTTGGCTAAAGCTATTCACACCTTTTGTAGCGTTTTCTGTTTTAATTTTGCATATTACAAACCGAGAAGGTCATATCGATAGTGTGATCGTAATTTCGCGGGTAAATGTTATGGCGATACAGATTGTTATTCGGTTCATTAGGTGATGTTGCTTAACAAAATACCTACACCCACGACCACAATGATTCATCCAGGGCTGACGTTATTTATGGTTGTTGTGAAGAATATAATATTAAAAATTGTTTCAATTATGTTTGTATTACCTAAATCAAATAAGCTTATTTCATTGCTTGTTTTGTTAAAATTAATCAAAATTAGACAAAACACAATCGAAATAAACATGTAACACCCTTATCTGAACGCGTCGATTTCGCTTTGTTCTAATATCAGAAAATCGAAGTAAACTTAATTAATTGCGTGAGTTTTAGCTATGTATTTTTATAAAATTTATTTATATACTTGCTTTAGTCACTTAACACGCAATATACATTTTTTTGTAAAGTTGTAGTTGATCTTTTTATATGTTGATCTTTTTATCGGTTGATCCCGATCATTTTTTTTTGTTTTTATTCCATGCAATCTGTTTTGGGGCCGAAGATCTTCCAAACTTTTGGTTAACTTAACGTCCTACTTTACGCCATTACTAGCCAAATCGAGGACGCGCGAATACAGGTTCGCGATTTTTATATATCGATCTGCACATTGCATTGCTCCAGCCAGCCTGTACTGGCATGAACGAAGGTTCGGCCCATGAATTCTGCATTCCAACAGGATAGGTCATAGTTGTGTTCATCGTCATCACCGATCGTAATCAAGGGATGAAAAATCCCTTTTGCAACCCTCCCCCGTTGGGATTCGAACCATGTACCTCCCGTCCCAAACACCGCAGCTTTAACCACTGCGCCAATTGCTCGGTATCTCCCGATCTTATCATTATCCTTACCAATGCGCCAGTTGGAATGTTATCTAAAATTTCACATGTCTAGTAACTAAATTTCAACTAACATAATCGAAGTTATTCCGACATCGTAAATACTGCCTCGCGCCGGGTATTTATATTATTACAAAAACCAATAGAATAATGAAAGCTTAACATCAGTGCCGCATTGTATTTTTTTTCTATGACCTTGTGGTAATTAGCGTGAATTTAAAAATTAAGCTAAGAGTCCATTATACAATTTTCGACCCGCGTATTTTTTCGACCATGTCGAAATTTTTCTATTATGAAACAAACGACACGTTTTATGAAGATGCTCTTTCGATAGCAAAGGATAAATGGTTTTATCATAATTTCCGTGGAAAAGTTTTATAATAGGCCTGTATACAATAAAAAAATTTAAATCATTATAGGCCCCTTGTAATTGATATCTTTTTCAAGATCTTTCAAACCATATTTTTACAATTGGTGATCGTTGTCTAACGAATGATTTTACACACAATTGGCCACGGCGTGACCACCGATGTGGTCAGCGGGTGGGATCGAACAAGAGACTGCGGTGTGTTTAAGCCAATACCTTAATACGACCGGTGACCTATCAATAGTGTTAAAACAACTAAAATAGCCCTAAACGGTAACACATGAAATTATTTCGAGGTAGCAATCATAAATTTTGCGCGATTGTAAACCGCCTGCTCGGCTTCTTGATTTACATAAACAAATAATTCAATTTTAGTTTTGAATTTTAAGCCATCGGTTTTATTTATTCCATTTATTCTAAAAAAAAACAAATTTCGAACTTGTGGAATATTTTGTTTCTCTCATGCTTAGGAGTTTCTCTCACCCAAAAACTTACTAAATTATCTGCTGTCAAATCTCGTTTTTTCCATAATTCAATAAATTTTTAACTGTTCTGGTTAATTTTTTAAAGATTTTGCTGACTGAAATAGTTATTTTCACATTTTAAATCGTCATAAGGCCTGTCATAAGCTTTCTTTGAAAATAGAATTGCCATTTGTGATGCGTAATTGCAAGTGGTCTGAAAAAAAAAAAATTGATTATTCCTATTTTTCAAACATTAAAAACTAAATTATGCTCTAGAGGCCGTAAATGTTCTGTTACCGTATCTCTAAATAGAACTTTAAATCCCGATTGCTACGAATTATCTGAGAATGTTGCAGGTCGGGCCAAAAAACGTTTGTTTACACAATTCGGTCAACGGCGAGTATCGAACTCGAGACCGCGGCGTAGTGACACATTTTTCGACCAATAAAAAATATTAATCAGTGAGTCTTTTAAGAAACTTTCCGTTGACGGAAAAAACCGATTCGACACGGATTTACCCTATTATGAAATGTGATTATCGAATTTGTAATAATTTGACAGCTGGTTTTTAGATTTGTTTTTTTTTTTAATTTAGAAAAATATATATTTTCTTAAAATATTTGGTTTTATTATTTAATTTCGCAAAATATACTATTGTTATTTTGCTTTAAATTTTATTACTAAAATTGAATTAATTCACTTTTATTAAAACACAAAAAACGATAACGGAGTAATCCGAGTCGGATAAATTACATAATAGACCCCTGCTAAATGTCTGTTAACTGCATGCCGCTAATTATAATCGGCCATTTAAGTGGTGTTAGGGCGATTTTGACTGATTTTACTAAAGTATATTTCTGTATTTTTACTCCTATCGTTAGTCAAATCGAGAATGCACTACTACATGCTCGCTACATATTCTATTCCGGCACCTATCGAGAAAACCGTCGTTCGTATTTTGGTATTATGAATTTTTTTTGCTTTACGATAATTCGTTATGAATCAAATTTAACGAAAATTGTGTTTAAAGTTTTAAATACTAGTAAAATTTGACAATCCGATTTTGTTTCATAATACGAATATTCGCCGTATAACGCGGACGAGTGAATAATGTTTCATAATAGCAAATTTATGAAATAGTTAAATATTTGATATATTATCATATTAGTAATATTAACTACTTATTTGGTTTTATTTTAGAACATACAAAATTGATTTAGTTTTGTTCAGTAAAGAGAAAACAAAGGGGAACGAATAATTTAGGAAGAATGTTATAAAAATTTAAAAAACTGCAAAACAAAACAAAAGATTACAATTTGCATAATGGGCCTTTTGTTAATGTTCAAATTTGCGAACTAACATTATTATGATGCCAAAGAACATAAAATATTGATACAAATTAAAATTGTAAGTGTGTTTGCATTGGTTGGTAAATTTATTAATATTGACTAAATTCTTAAGTCAGGTTAAAAATTGTGTACGGTGATGATACTATCGCATAATTGTTTGCTAAGGTTCAGAGATAGATAAGTCGTTAAAGTAGCTGATTTAATTATAGTATGTATTAAGTAAATCCTCATTATACGACTATCGACGTTTAAAACACGTACGTTTTATACTGGTCTGTCTAAAATAGTTTACTTTTTGACGTTTAATAAGTTATCTATGACATAGAGGCTGAAGTGTAGTGGGCGATTACCACGACTCAATTTGGTACGTTGTATTTGATTAGCTGAACGAAATTAATGTAATTTTAATAACCAAAGCTATACAAGTGATTGAGATGTTAGGATCTCCTCTGGACTGTGTAGATAAAAAAATTATGATCAAAAGATGTGGTAGGCAATTTGTATTTTTAGTTGTTCACTTTGTCGATGGACATTACAGATAAACTCATATTTTTAAAAACGATAGTTAAAGTTTTACGACTCTGATAAGTTGTGAACACTTAAGTTATTTAGTCGAACTAACACAACTTTAATATTTTAATTTACTAGAAGTAAAAACAATTCCATAGTTCATTTCGTTTAATTCTAAAGTATATGTTTCGCAATAAATATTTTTAATGCTTTTATAAAAAACCTGAACAAAAAGTTCATCATAATTAACTTAAGAATAGAATCTATATTGGTCTTTTAATTCTATTTAAAAATAATTTATCTAGTAAGAACTAGAAATTTTAAAATTCTATTGTTCCATATCAAACAAAGAACATTGATAAGATGGTTAGTTAGTTGTAATGTACATACATATTCATATTTCCACGTGATAGTCGATAATAATTTTCGAATACATATGTATATGTATATGTTTTTTATTGAGCTTATGTAAATATATATTTATATGTTTACATATTTATCTTTTCTAGAACTTCTACATGTTAATAATATATTTAAATAAAAAAGGCGCGAGTTTAATTAGTAACTCGATAATAAATCTTGTTTTTAGTTTTCTGCACATATTCAATGTGATGTGGATTATAAAAAAAAAAATATGTTGTGTATTATAGCTGTATGGGTGTCTGTATATATTTTTTTAATCGCAACATTGTCGTTTTTATATTATTAAAACTTTTATTGAATATAAAGTAACTATTTGTTATTCACACCATGAAATCAGCGAAATTATTATACATACATAATTTTTGCACACATTCATTTAATACCCTCCTACACATATTGTAACTATAAATAAAATAACACACAATAGTTTTTAGTTTTGGAATATACACACACACATACATTTTGACATTTTTATGTGTACATAAAAACAGAAAAACAGTTTTTCTTCAATGCAGTTTTATAAAAATAAAAATCATACGAAAGCTATAATATTTTAATTCTCTTAAAATAAAATAAAATAATGACTTCATTCTTAAAATATTTATTTTTCGATTTTTTATTTGTTCAATTATGAGGGTTTTAATCTAAGTCTCTTAAAAACAAATTTTATCATTTATGTGTATATAATGTATGAACGAAGTTTAAGAGCACCTTGAAAACATTTCTCAATCATCAAGCTTATTATTATTATTTTTTTAAGTTATAACTAAAAGAAAAGCTTGAGAATGTAATAAAAATATAAGGAAATAAAACTAACTTTGTCTCAATATTCTTAATCTTGAACCGATGATAAACAAAAAAAAAATATCCCCAAATATTATTCTATTTGTTACAGGCGGATATGAATTTAACAAACTTTATAATTCAGGACATTTAAGCAATGGTCTTCCTATAAATGCATTTGTGGAAGGTTATATAAACGATAAACAGACTGAAATGCATACTTGTTGCCAATGCAATCGAGTATATCGTCATCATAAAACTTTAACAAGACATTTAAGGCATGAATGTGGTAAAGGTAAAAATATTAGATGTCCAATTTGTAATCATTTAACACAGCGTAGCGATAGATTGTTAACGCATATTAGAAATAAACATCCAGAAATAGCAGGACAATTACCGACCAGAAGGCGAACATATTTTTAAATTTTAATAAATAAAAATCGTACTAATAAAAATATTTATGAATTCAGTTTTTTTTTAATATGTATAAATTTAATGATTCGCAAAACGATTAAACATTAAAGTGACCTTGACGCGCGTCACGCGATAATAACGTCAATTTATTGACACAACAAACTGTGTGGAAAATCGAATGTAATGCCTAGTTCTCAGTAGTCAAGTTACTTGATTCAAGTAACTTGAAATGACTTGATTAATATGAACGTGTTAATTTACTTGAATTCAAGTTTCAAGTAGAGTTGTGAAGTACTTTCAACTTTTATATTCAAGTAAAGCAGTAAGCATAGCTTAAACTATAAAATTTGATTTGACATTTGTATACAATGAATATATATATATATATATATATATATATATATATATATATGAATATACTTGAAAATATCTGAACGCAAAATTGAATTCAATTTATTTGAATTCAAGTAGTTGAGTTCAAGTAACTTGACTAATGGGAACTAGGCATAATACGGCTATGAAAATTTAAAAGAATTCATAAATATTTTAGGTGTCATTTATTTAAAATCATTAATATTTTCGAATGGGATCGTCCACACATCGCCTTCGATTTATTTTTATATAATTTTTGTTCAGAAAAACATTATTTTTTTTTTTTCAATTTTTTATTTCAAATTGAATGTGTAAAATAAAAAATTATTATTTAAAAAGCAATAAATTATTCATATTTCAATAAATACCAAAAATTAAATCTAATGGTCATTTCTTATTTATGTAGAATGAAAAAAAAAAAATAGATGTTTTTGTGTATTGTTTTTTGCATAAAGGAAACGTTTTTCAGATGGTCATTCGCCCGGTACTACTCCTACCGCCATCTCTACTGAACCCACAGCATTTGGACAACACACTGTCGTTTGTGAGCCCGAAGTAACAATAAGAAAATTATTTAAATGCTATCAACCAATGAGAACTGGGGTGTCACAAAGAGTCAATTATGATAATCTTAAAGCAGCAACATCATTATCATCGCTAAACGATTTATTGGATGGACATGGAATTAGTTCAACTATAAATATTAGTAGTTGTAGTAATAATAATAATAATAGTAAAAAAATTTTGAATGTTACATATACCTGTGATTATTGTTCATACTTTAGTACATGGAAATATGATTTAAAGTTACATTTAAAACAAAAACATGGAATACATAGAAAATAGAAAAATTAAATTTATTGAGACTGGACAATTTTATTATTTTTATTTTTAAATTCAAATGGTCCCAAAATCGCGAGCAAAATGGTATTATATCAATTTATTTTGTTCTATAAGCGAAGCTAAAAACTTGCTGTGTAAATAATGGTCCTATTCATATTATTAATCCGATTATTCCCAAAATTATTAAATACAAAAAAAAAAATTGTGGAAATGGAATGTGTAGAAAAATTTAATTTATTGTGGCTGGACAATAATTATATTATTTTGGTATTGATGAAATTTAAAATAGTGCCCCAAAATACCAAGACACTACGAATAATGCCAATTTTTTTTGTAGTTTGCTTCTATTCTATTTTTCATTTTTATTTAAGGTTTTTCCGTTGGACGTACACATATTTTATACGAAACAACAAAACGCGATAAACGTAATCGTAAAATTCGAAAACGATGCATTAAATGCTATGCTACGATAAGTAAATGTAAAGGAAGTCGGGCCGCTATGATTGAAGCTAAAAGGGTTACAACTTATTGTGTAAATTGTCCTAAGTTACCTTTTATGTGTACTACGTGCTTTTATTTTAATCATTCTGTAACATAGACATTCTGTTTTTTCCAAATTTTTCTTTTTTTTTTTTGTTGGAAAACTAATAAAAGGATAAATTGTTAAATCTCAAAAATACAAATAAAACAAAATTGTTTTTTTTTTTGCAAAAATATCTGAGGGCATTCATACAATGTTGTGGGTGGATTTGGACAGTTTCTTTTATGTTTTATTAACCGCTTTCTAGTTTTTTCTGGTTATATATATATATTATATATATATATATATATATATATATATATATATATATATATATATATATATATATATATATATATATATATATATATATATATATAATATTTTTGAAACTTTTGTCTCGTCTTATCATTCATTAATACTAATCATTTTTTATTTGTTTGCCAATGGAATGATTGAAAACTTTGTTTTTTTCTGGATTTCAGCATCCTTTTATAACTGTTCTTTACAATCTTACAACATTGCCGCCACAACAGACACCAGCGCAATGAACACAACTGATACCTACATCATTCCAAATGTTAACAAAAAATTTCTATGTGATCTATGTTATATACGTTCGTACACAAATCGCTCAAATTTGGCACGACACAAAAGGGTTGAATGTGGAAAAGTGCCAGCATTTAAATGTGAACATTGTGAAAAACGATTTTACTATAAAAAGGGATTATTCGATCATGAAAATTGTCATTTACGTCAATTTGCTAAGAAATAGACGAAAACGAATCGTATTAACCACATGTGTATATATGTATATGTTTCTTTAAATTAAACATTATTTTGTTTATTATAAAATTAATTAGCTAATTTGTACATTTTAAATTTTAAAACAGCAAAGTTACCAAATATATGTAAATATATATATATATATATATATATATATATATATATATATATATATATATATATATATATATATATATATATATATATATATATATATATATATACATTTATACTATTGTAAAATATATGCGGTTGAAAATTTAACGATATATATATTTTACATTGCACGTTGGTGAGAAAGTTAGATATTATTTTTGTTTGTTCCTGACAGTAGTAGTAGCATGAAAATATTGGTTTAAGATTTTATTTATTTTAATTAATGAGAGAGCCACACATTCAATATATTATGTCGAAAGTTAAAGTGGGTAAACTGTAAGCGGATTTTTAAATCTATTTTTCGAGTGATTTATTTAATAAAGTTCATTCAATTAAAGAGGATCAGTGGGAATAATGCCCAGCCCGTTGTCGGTTATTCAAATCAACACACTTTGTAGTACTAATAATAATAAAAATAATAGTAAACAAATTTCGAATGTTACATATTATATCTGTGATTATTGTTCATACTTTAGTACATGAAAATATGATAAGTTAAATTTAAAACAAAAACATGGAATACATAAAAAAATTAAAAAATTGAATTTATCGAAACTGGACAATTTTATCACTTTTATTTTTAAATTTTTAAAAATTCAAAGTCTATTCTGTTCTATAAGCGAAGCAAAAAATTTTTTTTGATGAAAAACTAATCAAAGGATAAATTGTAAGATAGACATTCTGTTTTTTTAATTTTTTTTTTACCAAAATTTATGAGGGCATTCTTTCAATGTTGTGGGTGGATTTGGACAGTTTCTATTATGTTTAATCGCTTTCAAGTTTTTTTTTCTGGTTGTACATAAATGAATCTTTGTCTCGTCTTATTATTTATTTATACCACAAATCACTTTAAACTAAAAGATAGATCATGTAGTGTGTTTGTTAAAAGCAAATTCATAGCGACACACATCGTACTTTATTTTTTGAAACCTACATTAACCTCGCAAGAAATTGTATCTTCGCTAAATCGCATATATGCATTCAATATTTTTATACAAAAAGGAAAATAAACGAAATGTGAAGAGAAAATAAACGATAAAAAATATAACACAATATATTGTGTTATTATTTTTTATCAATAAGACAATACCAGTTACGTATTTATAAGTACATACATATGTTTATATATGTTAGTGCGTGAAATTACCAATAATACATAAAAGCGAAATTCATAGAAAAACATTTAAAAATTCAAACCAAAACCTCCTCCTATATTATTTGAAGTTTTGATTCAAACCTTCACTGATCATAATTTTACGTTTTTTCTTTTTTAATTATTTGTGCCACACAAAAAAAATTGTGTATTATTGTATACGACTGACTAATGGTCGAGGATCACAGATATTATTACATATCCGACTGTTGAAAGTATCATTTGTGTCAATATGGAAATGGCAACGCTTTATACAAAACCAAATAAATTTTCCTAGTATTGGTTATTATATTTTTGTATATTCTTATAACAACGTTGCCATGATTGAAATTTTATTTTTGCTATGTATTTTTTGTTTTTGCTTTTATTCATATTTGTTTTTAAATTATGCCGTATATGTCCATTATAACAGTAATGTCAGGAGTCGATTTGTCCCTTTAAATTTAGAATAATTGGTTAAACATTTTAGTTATAAAAAACAAACAAATTCTATTTTCTCACCAACACAATCAAGTTTAACTGGATAAAATGTAATTTATAAACGTGTGCTTAAGTGCATTTACATTTTTGTAGTTACATTCTCAAAACCCTTTCTATTATACAAGCCGTCTTGTAACTTTCGTTGACACAGATAAGCAAAACCTCTATATATACACAATGAGTATTGGTGCTATGAAAATTCATACCAAAATATGTTTAATTTTCCCTTACTACTACCACTATTTAACATTTTTATCTCTAAGTTACGCACACTATTTAATGTGTTTGGATAATTGAGAATTGTTTCGTCTCTTCGTTTGTTATTTATGTTTTGAATAGGAAAGAGACAATATAAAATACACATACAATATAACAAACGACAATATAAAATACACATACATAAATAAAAAACACTACCGTGTTGAGGATTTCAATGTATTTTCTAAAATTTAATAAATGAGGGTTTTTTTTTATAAACCTAAGACATAAACCGATTGCGAGGTTAACGTAGTTTTTAAAATTAATCGCAAACAGCGCAAGGTTTTTTTTTTTATTTTGTTTTACATGAATCTTCTTATACTATATTTTTCTATGTTAATACTAATCATTTTTTATTTGTTTGCCGATGGAATGATAAAGAAAACTTTGTTTTTTTCTGGATTTCAGCATCCTTTTATAACAGTTCTTTACAATCGTACAACATTGCCGCCACAACAGACACCAGCGCAATGAACACAACTGATACCTACTTCATTCCAAATTTTGACAAAAGATTTCTATGTGATCTATGTTGTATACATTCGTACACAACTCGCTCAAATTTGGCACGTCATAAAAATGTTGAATGTGGAAAATTGCCAGCATTTAAATGTGAACATTGTGAAAAACGATTTTACTATAAAAAAAAATTATACCTTCATGCAAAACGTCATTTACGTCAATTTGCTAAGAAATAGACGAAAACGAATCGTATTATCACATGTGTATATATGTATATGTTTCTTTAAATTAAACATTATTTTGTTTATTATAAAATTAATTAGCTAATTTGTCTTTTTTTACATTGTCAATTTTAAAACAGCAAAGTTACCAAATATATGTATATAGATTTATATTATTGTAAAATATATGCGGTTGAAAATTTTCCGATGTATATTTTAAATTGCACGTTGTATAGAAAATAAGATATTATTATTGTTTGTTCTCGTAGTAGTAGCATGAAAATATTGGTTTTAGATTTTATTTATTTTAATTAATTAGAGAGCCACACATTCCATATAATATGTCGAAAGTTAAAGTGGGTAAACTGTAAGCGGATTTTGAAGTCTATTTTTCGAGTGATTTATTTAATAAAATTCATTCAATTACGAATTAAAAAGGATCATTGAGAATTACCTAAATAATTTCCCAGCCCGTTGTCGGTTATTTAAGTCGCCACACTTTGAAATAGTACTTTTAAATCCCTAAAAAACAACAACACAGAATTTTGAACCAACGTTGTAGGTAGCTAAGTTTGTTAGTTTTTTTTTTTTTTTGTTTGTTATTTTTTTGTTTGCGTTTTTTTTTTATTCAACACAGAAACACACAACCAAAACACAAAATTTTTATTTTTATAGAAAATGTTACATGTACACTCATCAAACCACTTGTTAAGAGAGAGGATCATTTATCGGAACGTTTCTTTTGTCCGGTCTGTAATAAAAATTATTTAAGGAAACGGCATCTTCAACGTCACATGCGTGATGAATGCATTGGAATTCCACCAAGATTTCATTGCGATATGTGTCCATCGAAATTTCGTAGAAAATATCATTTAGTACGCCATTTAAATTCTAAACATGGCATTGTCTCGTCGAAACAAGACTATAATGATGAATTAAGTGCGATGGCAGGTGGAAGTGGTGATGATAGTAGTAAATGTTTATCGGTCAATGCTCTCTTAATGAAAAAAGAAAATTATGATAATTTTATGCCGGCGGACTTAAAGCATATGGAAGAAATGAATAAAATGTTGGCCAGTTTGAAGCAAGAAAAATTATTTTTAGCTCCTGGTAGCTTACCATTCCTACAATATATGTAATTTAATTTTATTTAATACATTGCCTCCTCATAATCATTACCAAAGGATAATTAATTTTATATAATTTAAATTAACATAAAAAGCTTTGTTTTATAATTTTTATTTTTTATTTTTTTAAATTACTAAACGATTTTTTCTTGAATTTTTTGAGATTTGTCTTTTTATATTTTAATTATTTAATTAATTTGTCTCATTTGTTTTATTTATATTATAACTTTTGTAGACGATAAAAATAATTATGATAAATTGATTTTTTATTATATTCGCGATTTTCTTTTTTCATTCCATTGTAAAACACATACATACACACACACATTTCTGTAAGCATGAATTTGTAGCCCAACATTTGCATGAAACACCAATGAATTTTTTTTTACACACAATTCGATTACCGAATTTGTGCATTTTATTTCATTTTTTTTGTCAATGTCGAGAATTTTACTCTGAATACGCGCGGCTTATCAAGTAACTATCTTAACGATCGACATCAATAATATTTTTGTAAATAGTAAACTATCATTAAATAAAAAATCAATTTTTTTTCTATTTTCTATAATTATTTTTAGATTTCCTTTTTTTTTTGCTAAATAAATATTTATATTACTGGGTAGATCCAAAAAAAAAAAAAACAAATTTAATTGACCAAAAAATATATATTAATAATTTGAAGTTTTAGTTTCACCTTGTGTATATAATATATATTTTTCTTCATAATATAAAAAAATTATTTATATTTAAAACATTTTTAATTTTAATAACAATAAAAACTTATTTTTATATATAATTTAACCATTTTTTAATTAATTAATTTATTAAACTTTATTTTTTAAATTGTGTTGGCATGGAAAAATAATATTTATTTTTTATTGTTTAAACAACAACGAAAGTGTTTAATATTTGTTATATTATTTATAAATATATACATATATATATATATAATATATAATTTTTTTCGCTTATTTCGAATATATTTTTAAAATGTTATCAAGTGAATTTGTGTGAAAATTTATTCGTAAAGAATTGCAAAAAAATGAAAGAAAAAAAAAAAGAAAAGTGAAAATTTTGGATTTATTTAAAAACGAATGAAAGTATATTTATTTAATTATTTTTTTTTTATGTTACATTTGTTTTTTTTTTTTTAATTATTTTTTAATTTTTAGTATTAGTTGTTAATAAAATATCCCAAAATAAAAAATAAATCTTGCGATATTTTATTAATTTAAAAACTTTATTAAAACATTTTTAATAAATCAAAATCAAAACAAAAAAACATATAAATTTATTTTCAGGACACCAATATAATTTTGGATTTCCATTTCAAGATTATTGGTATAATATAAAATTTTCTGATTTAGGAAAATTAATCAATTCGGACGGGCGATATGAGTGTCCGCGTAATTTATGTGCAAAGAGCTATAAAGATGCGAGCTCTTTACAACGACATATAAGGTAAAATGAAATATTTTATAATTTAATTAATTATAAAAATAAATATTTCTTTGTTTTTTTTTTTTTTTATATATATATAAAAATACATATATTTTCTTTTATTTCTTTAATTTTATCAAATGGCACAATCAGGTATGAATGTGGGGGACAGAAAAAATTTCGTTGCCTTATGTGTGGAAAAGCATTTTCACAAGGGGCTCATTTAAAACGACATTTAGATTCTAATGTCTGTGTAAAGTATTATTTATAATTAAAAAAAAAAAAAAAAAAAAAAAAAAAACAAATTGTTAGAAAAATTATTTTTAAATAAAAATTATATTAAAAAGAAAACAAAAAAACAAAAAAGAATTTATACTTTTTAAAAATAATTATAGTTTAGTATTTGTTTAATAAATAATTTATTTTAATTGATTTTTAGATTTTTATTTGTTTCTTTTTTATTTATTTTTATTTTTAGATGGAGCCGCCAACGACGAGGAGGCTGATGACGATGACGATGAAGAGATAGTCAATGGAGTTGAAAAAAATGTAATAACGGTGGCAACAATATCACCAGTTAAAGAAATTGTATCATATCAAAGATTTGGTCGTGCCGATCCCACTTTTGCTACTCGACTATTTAAGTGTCATTTATGTGGTTTTTCCACAAATTTAAAACCATCTCTACTAAAACACTTTAAGATACATTCTAATTAAGAAAGTTTTGTGTCATTTTTTGTAAGAAAATAAAGATTATTTTTATTAAAAGCAAAAGTGATAAATACGATTTTTTTTTTTTGATTTTTTTTATGTTGTATTATAGTAATTATTACTAATATATATATTTTTTTTTAATTTTTATTAATTTATTTTTAAATTATTTTTAAATACACATTAAAGAGAGAGAAAAAAAATTGTAATTAAAATAAATTATTTTATATATACATGCAGGGTATCTATATCAATTAGGACCACATAGAAAAAGACGTGATAATTTAGGACCCATTCTAAGGCCGTATCAATGTTTAAATGGATGCGGACGATGGTATACATTGTTGTCATCGTTACAGAGACATATGAGACTTGAATGTGGTGTACCCAAAAAGTTCTTATGCTCGTTATGTACGCGGAAATATACACGAAAGGATTCATTAAAATATCATATGTTAAAATATCACATGTTAACCCATATAGGATAAAATTTTAAATGTATAGATTTACATTATTTTAAAAAACTATAAAAATAATTATTTTTTAATATTTAATTTTTAATTATATTGTAGATATTATAATTCATATTTATTTTCTATTAAAAATTAATTAAACAAATGAAAGACTTTTTATTAATTAATATATAATAATTTAGATTTAGATGTAAACTTTAAAAATTATATAATTTTTCTAAAAACTATATTTTTATAATTTTAAAATTTCATATTTAATTAAAGTAATATTAAATAAAAATTTTCAGATTTTATTGATGATGAAATTCATTCAATCGTTATAACTGAAAATAACGCAAAGCAATTATTTAAGTTTAAATTTATATCAAAAAACACAGCCACTGAAGTAATAGGATCAGAAGTTATTCCAGTTAAAACCATTTTACCAGAAACCGAAACCGACCAACATATTTCAATAAAACCTGAGGTAATCAATATTTTATAATTTAAAAAAACATTTTTATTATATTAAAATATTGGTTTCTGTTTGTTTTAGACTACACGTAAATTTGTTTGTCCAAAATGTGGTAAACATTATTCTCGCTATTCAAATATGACACGCCATTTAAAGTTAGAATGTGGTCAAGAGCCTCGATATATATGCACTTATTGTAATTTTAAATGTAAACGAAATAATCATTTAAGAAATCATATAAAAAATCGTCACAAAATAATAACAATAAATTGAATTGATTAAAATTAAACAAAAAAAAAAAAACAAAAAAATTATATTTTATTTTAGTTTTAAGAATTTTCCATTTTCTTTCCATATTATTATTATTATTATTATTTATATTTTGGTATCATTTAATTTATTTTATATTTTTTGGATATTTTTTTCTTAATTTTTTTATTTTCAGATTACTGTAAATCAATGACCAATTTGAACATGGTTACAACCGGATTTCATGAATGGCTCAATACTATGCAACTTAATCAACATAAATGTCCTAATTGTAATAAAGTTTATTCTTATAAAAAAAATTTAAATCGTCATTTAAAATATGAATGTGGTATTCAACCATCATTACGGTGTCATTATTGTCCTTATGTAACACGTTACAAGCACACATTAAATTCACATATAAAATTAATGCATTTAAAATATCCATATTATAATAATATATATAATGAAGATAAAAAGCTTAAATAAAATTTAAAAACAAAACGAAAAACTAAAAAAAAAAAAAATGTTAAAAAAAAAATTAAAATTATTTTATTATATATATTTTATTTATTTTTATTTTTACTTTTTTACATATGGTTTGTGGTGTTAACTTAAATAATTTTTTATTTTTACATTTCATTTATTATTTTAACTATTATTCATTTAGTAATTTTTTTTTAAATTTATTCTATTAATTTATTTTATTTTATTTTTTATTTTTTCATTTATACTAATAAATTATTTTTTTCTTTCTTTTCTCATTTCAGATAGTAATAAAAAAAAACAATTTGTTAAACCAAGTACAACAAAAGCAACAACTACACCAAATAGTAGTACACCGAATGAAAATGATTGTAATAATGATAATGAAACAAAAACAATTTATCCAATGATATCAAATTGTGGTTTATTAGAAAATGAAAATATATTGTTGTCGATAAAAAATGACTATGCTGTATTAAGTTTCAAATTAAAAAATAAAGAATATTTATTGAATAATAGTAATAATGATAGTGAAATTAGTAATAAAGTTAAAACGGTTACAATAAAAAATGACGATGACGAAAGAGAGATTAACGATGAAGATGACGATGATGATGAAGAAGAACATCACGATAAAGTTATTGATGTAGAAGAAACGGAAGAGGAACAATGTGAAGAAAATGATCAACATGGTCATCAAAGTGATAGTGATGGTAATTTTGTAATAATCACACTCTACAAACAATATTCGATAATAAAAAAAAAAAACAAATTTTTATATTATTTTTTATCACACATTTTTATTACAACACAAAACCACTATAATTATTTTTATACATATGTATAAATATATATATAAATTTATATATATATATATATATATATATATATATATATATATATATATATATATAAATTCCGGATTTCAAAATATTTTTATATCATTTTTTGTTATAATTTTTATCCAAAGGTTTTTATTGAGATACTAAAAATATTATCTCACCAACAATCAGTCCTTCGCTCCAAATCCTTAAAATTAAAAAAAAAAAAAAAAAAAAAATAAAAATTTTTGTTAAAGTTTACTGTATTTTTATTTATACGATAATTAATTTAACTAATTTATTTATTTTTTTTTTTTAAATTTGTATTTGTTATGTTATGTATTTATATATTTTAATTTTTAATAATTTATATTTTTTATTGCATTTGAGAATTATTAACACTTGAGTTTTATTTTAATCGTAATTTTATGTTTTTAAACAAATTTACTATATATATATAATTTAATTAATTAATTTATTGCTGCATATAAAATTATTGTTTTTTTTCTTTTCTTTTTCTTTCATATTTTTATTTTGCAGTAATTGTAAAAACATCATCATCATCATCCAATACAAATAATGCATCATCATCATCATTAAATTATAATAACAATAAAACATTTTTAAAAAATAATTTTAAAAGAATTAAAAATACAATTTACAATCATCCACCGGATTCATCATCAGGATCATCAAATGTATTAGGATTAGGAGCGTTAAGTGTACTAGGTAGTAGTAATATTATTGGAACCAAAGAAGAAACAAATAAATATATTTTAACGAATAAACCGCCAAACACAAATCAAACGTCTTCATTTCATCCGCGAATAAAATATTCAAAACCGAAAAATGTAATATCAGCAACAAATGCACAGCAATTACACCACCAGCATAATATTATCAAAGGAATCGTAACGTTACAGCAACAATTGCAATCGACACCGATTTTAAATCGAAATTTATTACCAAGTGGATACCAAAAATTTAAATTTAATCGGGAACATGATGGATCGTCGGTGGGTGTAACAAATTTATCAAATAATTCACAAAATAATGACGATAATAATATACATTCGTCGATAATAAGTGATTTTGATAATTACGCTGAAATTGATGATATCGAATTACCGGACGGATCCCAAATCGGTTTTAGCGTTGATGAATATTCTCAATCGCATGACAGTCACAATATAAAAAGTCATTCGTCCCACCACCACCATCATCATCATCATACCGAAGATGATTATAAAATAATGTCAGGTTCGATGAAATTCGAATATTTAAGCGATTCAGCAACAAGTGCCAATGAAGAAGGACGTCAATATGTGTGTCGACACTGTGGCAAACGTTATCGTTGGAAATCAACTTTACGTCGCCATGAGAATGTTGAATGTGGTGGCAAGGAGCCAATGCATCAATGTCCACACTGTCCATATAAAGCCAAACAAAGAGGAAATCTTGGTGTACACATACGAAAACATCATTCTGCCATGCCACCGCTAGAAAGTCGACGAACGAAAAATCGAACAACAATTTAGTAAAAGAGACTTTAAATTTTTTTTTATTATTTTAATTATTAATTAATTATAAACGTATAGTTTTTTTAATACTTCATAATGTAGTTTTTACTTAAGAATTTAATTTTTTTTTCTTATATTAATTTTTTGTGTTGAATGTCTTTTCGTTTGCTCTTTTTACTTTAAGATAAATATAAAATTATATAAAAAAAGTATTAATTAATTAATATTTTAATTGATTGATTAAAATTTAATCCAAAAATTATTTTTACTATTATCATATATATATTTTTATGTATATATATATATTATTATAAAGAGAAAAAAAAATATATATATATATATATAATTATTAATAATAAAAAAAAACTAATTTTCATGTCATTTTCTATTTTTATTAAAATGAATTAACATTTAATTTTAAATGTCGCATTTTTTTTTTAATTTTATAATCTCTTTATTTTATATAAACTCATTTTCGTGACATTTTTTTTTTCATTTTGTAAAAAAAAGAAAATATATTTAAAAAAAAAAAAAGATATAAATAAAGATGAAATATATATTCAATAAAAAACATAAAAAATCGAAATAATTTATTAATTATTTTTTTTTTTTGTAATTTCAGTTCGTCGAATATATTTAATTTTATTATTTAATTTATTTATTTAAAAAAAAATTATTTTATTATTTTATACTAATATTTAATTTATTTTTAGGTCACCCGTCGACTGGTCTCTGATGTATACAAGTAAAATGGACTATTGAAAAATAATACATATATAAACGAAAAATGTGTGATAATGAAGAAAATAATTGGACTTTTATGATTGGAAAAACAATTATTGTGTTCAATTGGTGACGTCCAAAATAGTAAATAGAAAAAAAAAATAAAAAATAAAAAAATAAAAATTTTAAATTGTAATATTGTAAGTTTTTAATAAACAAAAATATATATATATTTTTTTTATATTTTAATTTTTAGCATTATTTTTTTTTTATTATTTTATTTTAATTTTGCAGCCATTTAATTTATTTAATTAAAAAATATATTAAAAAAAAAAACCGTTTGTTGTTATGTTGTGATTTTATTTTTAATTATAATTTAATATAATTTTTTTTTTGTTTTTAGTGTAAATAATATGAATATAATTTAATTTAATAATTTTTTTTTATTATGTTCTATACACACACACACACACACACGCACACACAATAAAATAATAAAAAAACTAAAAATAAAATACATGCATAATTATCATAGTTTGCAGATCGTTTGCAACTTGAATTCTAAACAATTTGCCACAACTTGGGATTTTAAATAGAAAACAAATTATTCATGTATAATTGGATTATAAAAATATAATAATTTAATTTTATGATCATGTGTATAAAACATAAATTTTATTTTTTGTTTGTTTGTTTTTATTTATTTATTTATTTATTTATTATTATTTTCTATTAACATTTTGCTTATTTAATTGATTTTTTTTTTATTTAAACAAAATTAACTATATTAATTATTATAAAACAAATTATGTTGCTTGTAGGTGGAATTTATTTATAATTTGATTAATTCTTGTTTTAATTTTTTATTTTTTTTTTAATATGTTTATTATTATTAAATTTATATTTAATTACAGTCGCTGAAGATTTAAGCATCACACGTATTGCGGGCTTAACGTGGGATCAATGGAATGCGAGATTGGTGATGCCATTGGTAACACAGTTACGTGAGGGTGCCCATCCATTGGTGTTACCGAGAGATTTATCTGTCAGCCCATTGGATATTAAACAACAACCCGGTAGTCCAAATAGTGGATCGGGTGGAAATGGTAATGGTGGTGCAAATAATAATATTGGTTTCTCATGTGGTGATTGTGGTAGATTGTATAAACTTAAATCATCACTGAGAAATCATCAAAAATGGGAATGTGGTAAAGAACCGCAATTCCAGTGTCCATATTGTGTATATCGTGCAAAACAAAAAATGCATATTGGTCGCCATATGGAACGTATGCACAAAGAACGATTTTTTAAAGTTGAAAATGATAAAGTTATTCCATTAGATGTAGATCCTAAATTGCATATGACAGATGATTCGAAAATGAATTTGACTATTGCTAATTTAGCTGTGGCTAATTTATCGATGGCCGCATATGATGAAGATCAAAAAACGAATTTGACGGTATGAAAAAAAAAATTATATATTTTTCCTTTTAAATTTAAATATATATAAAAAAAAATCATCACATTTTATTTCTAAAGATAAAAAAAAAGCAAAATACAAAAAAAGACGTTTCCCCAGAATTTTCGCGGATCTTATTCGAAAACATTCCACAGTATTAAAAATATGTCCAGTAGTGCCCAAAATTTTATAAATATTAGGTATATATAATATATAGCTCGCAGTTAATATCAGAATGGCGACTTTCAGGAAAAGTAAGCTTTAAATAAATATTGTTAGGACCGTATTTTTATTTTTTTGTTTAAATTGTTAATTAGTCGCCATTTTAAAATCGTACAAAATAAAAATTTATAAAGCTTTATTTAAAAGAAACTTATGGAATTATAAAAGTTGTTTTTATAAAATAGACAAAAAAATATCGTTAGTGTTTTTTTACTAATTAATAATTATGTACAGTTTCGTTAAATAATTTTGTTAGACAATATTTTGGATGACAGTATTTTGATTTTTTTTTTATTGTTTTATTTCGGAAACTGTTGGAAATTCTTTGTTAAATATATAATCAAAAAAAAAAATAAAAATATGAAAAATCGGAGAGAACGTATTTTTTTTTTGTGGCTAGATTTAGATTATTTTTCTACCTCTTTATTTTTTACGTATTCTTTAGTTTAAATAATTAATTATATAACTGTTAAATACTATGTATATTCCTAAGTTAAAAAAAATAACAAAAATATTAAAAAAAAAATTAATTACTATATCTAGCCTTTAAATAAATAATAATATTTTTTTTTTTTTTATAAAACAAATCTACCTCTCCAATCATCACAAAAATATTAATAATTTTTTTAAATTAAAAAAGAACTTTCGTGATTTGTTACCATACATTTAAATTTAAACAATTAATTATAATTCCTTCACGTTATTGATAATTATTATTATTATTATATAAATATAATTTTTTTTTTCATATCCACATTCTCAACAACATGTTACCTCAAATTTTTTTTTTATCTATAATTGTTTATAATATTTTTATTAATTTTAATTTAGAGTATTTTTAAAAACAAAACAAGACAAAGTTTTTATAATACATTTTTTTTAAGACAATTTATAATACAGAGTGTTTAATCCAGCCAATTTTATATAATTATCAAGTATTATATTATATGTAAATTTTAAAACAACAACAAATAATACCAGAAATTTGACGAAACACTCTGTCTATAAATCAAATTCCTATAGAACGTGCCTTTCACAATATTAAAATGGATTAATTAAAAGACAATTACAGGGCCTTTTCAAAATTATGTGGTTTTTTGATAAATAAAAAAATATATATATGCATATATAAAAAATATATATAGTTTAGTTTTTTTTTATATTTTGTATTATTATAGTAAACGCGCTTTTTATAAAAAAAAAACAAACAAAGTTATGCCTTTATATTATGTAGAGTAGGAAATTCATAAAAGACATTTTTTATTTTAATTGGTTTATGAAATTTTTTTTTTTTTAAATACATAATTGGAAAATTTAGCTAAGTGACATTTTTTTTTTAATTAGTTATAGCTCCCAACATGAGCGATATTAGATAAATAAAAAGAAAAAAAAAACCGATTTATAGAAAGGTGAAGGGTCATTCAAATTTTTTTTTTAATTAATTAATTAAAACAAAAAATAATTAGAGAAAGAAATTGTTTTTATTTTTATGAATACTCATTTTTATTAATTATATAAATATTTTTTGTTTTAATTTTTATTTGGTTCATTTTAAATTAAAAATAAGCGTTATATATATATATTTTTTTTTTTTATAATAATAAATTGTGATAAAAATAATTTTTATTTGGTTAGATTATTAATACATAATACTTAAAACAAAAAAAAAAAAAATCCGAAACTATAAATAATAAAAGAAAAATATTAATAAAAATGTTGAAAATATTAATAAAATTATATACATAATATAGATTATCTATAATTCTCGAATACATTGTATATTAAATAAGAATTAAACAAAAAACATATATTATAAAAATATAAAAAAGCAGTGAAATATAAAAAAAATTTATATATATATATATATATACATATATATATATATATATATATATATATATATATATATATATATATATATATATATATATATATATATATAAATATATATATATATATATATATATATATATATATAAATATATATATATATGTATATATATACATATATATATATATATATATATATATATATATATATATATATATATATTTATATATATATATATATATATATATATATATATATATATATATATATATATATATATATATATATATATATATATATATATATATATACATATATATATATATATATATATATATATATATATATATATATATATATATATATATATATATATAAATATATATATATATATATATATATATATATATATATATATATATATATATATATATGTATTTATATATATATATATATATATATATATATATATATATATATATATATATATATATATATATATAATTATACTTTACTTTTAAGGAGTGCCTTATAAAAAATTAAATTTCCAAAATTAATTATTGCCATCATTCCAAATTTATTATAATTATTATTATTAATTTTCACTGCAAAAAAAAAATATTAATAATTAATTCTTCAATTCATTCCTTTTTTTAAATTTTAATAATTAATTTTTAATTATAAAATAAATTTTACTTAAAAATACATTTTATTGTTATTCCATTATATATTTTATAAAAATATATAAAAAATAAAAATTAAAATTTTTTATATATATATAAATATATATAATAAATATATATTATATATTACAGAAAAGAAATTTATTAAAAAAAAAAAAATAAAAAAAATTCAATCAATCATTTGTTTTGTCTAAATTTATTTATATTTATTTTTAGTTTTGCCGCTATTTTTTTTTTATATATAGATTTTATTTATTGTAATTTTTTTTTATATTTATATTTATTTTATTTTTAGGTGTTCTCATTTGTTTTTATATATATATATATATATATATATATATATATATATATATATATATATATATATATATATATATATATATATATACATTTATATATATATATATAAATATATATATATATATATATATATATATATATATATATATATATATATATATAAATATATCTATATATATATATATATATATATATATATATATATATATATATATATATATATATATATATATATATATTTACATTTTTTTTTTTAATTTTGTGTGATATTTTGTGTGAATTTCCGTATGATTACTATATAAATTTATATAAATTTTATTTAATCTTACTAATATAACTAATATATTACTAATTTTTTTGATTACTAGGTGATGGCATTGGTTTAGGTGTTATAAAAGTTGAACGGAAAACTCCTAGTCCCACTAACACACATACTAATTATGAATCATATAACTATAACATAAAAATATCAAATCCAATATCCTGGGCTTTAAATCCTAAATCTGAACTATTTCAGTCGCAATGGAATATAAGACCAGCGGTTACTACCGGACACCAAGCTGGTGTCCTAAATAATACAATTAGTAATGCAAATAAACAAAAAGCGAAACTAATTATAAAACAATCAATTCAAGAACAACAACATCAATTTATGCGTAATATTGATTTAAAATTTTGTCATAAAGTTAAAAAAGAAGTTAAAATGACAAATGAAATGTTATTTTTACCAACCGAAAGTGAAAAACCATGGATTTGTCGTAATTGTAATCGTAATTACAAATGGAAAAATAGTCTAAAGTGTCATTTAAAAAATGAATGTGGCCTACCACCAAAATACTATTGTCTACGAAATTGTGGTTATAAAACAAATATTCATTCAAATTTAAAAAGACATTTAAATTCAAAATTTTGTAAGCCACCGAATGATGATCTACTTGAGGTACCCGCATTAATTGCGACTACTCCCACCCCAAATGTAATAACCATTCCAACCACAACCAACTAATATTGCAATAAAAAATATAATAATTCATATTTCATTATATTTAAAAAAAAAAAATTTATAATATTTAATCCTAATTTATTTAACTTATTTATTTATTTAAATTAATTTAAAACAAAAATAATAATTATACAATTTTAGTCACTAATTTTAAGTAAACTTAAACTAAAGCAAAAAAAAATTAAAATTGAATGTATGTTTTAAAAAAACTAAATAATAATAAAACTAATTTCTTTGTAGTAATAATCTCAAAATTAACAAAAAAAAAAAAAAAAAAATTATATATAAATAAATTATATTAACACATTAATAGTCAAATTAACTAATATAATATAAATAACATGTAGTTTTTTGGGTGATTGATTTTCACTATAAAAATCCTTCATTCTATGATTTGAGTGATATTTCTTTATTTAAAACAAAAAAAAATGTGTTTTGATTTAATAATTTGAAGTGATAAAAGAAAACAGAAAACAAAAACTTCAGGATGTTTTTATTTATTTTAAGTTTTTTTTATAATGAATTTAATTCTTTTTTTTTTATTTATTTAGTTTACGTTTTTTTTCACATTTTTAACATATTCTTTATTTTAGGTGACGAAATCAAATGCCAAAAATATTATAAAAATGGTTAATCAAATAAAACATGGTGATGCTGGATTATTGATAAAAAATAGAGATGAGAATATGGACTGTTGGAATTATAATTAAATATAACAGATACGTAGGATGAATGTCGATACGACCACCATATGATCAAATTTACCTTAAAAAGAAATTTAAACTTTTTTTTATGATAATGCAAAAATTCTAAATTTTTTTCTGTGTGTTTAAAGTGAAGTAATAAAATTAAATTATTTTATGTAGTTTTTATTTATTTATTTATTATTATTTTTACTTTATTTTATTTATTTAAATTTTTTATTTTTAAGAGCAGAAGTTATAAAAGAAATTATATTATATATATATAAAAAAAAAAACCAAAATAAAAATGTTTTTTAAGTTTTTGGTGTTGGTAAACAAAACAAAAATATTAATAATCGAAAGTATAAAAACAAATCATTAAAAATCAGATATTAAAAAAAAAAATTGAAATTCAAAACGTTAAAAAAAATAAAAATTAATTAATTTCATTCAATTTCATTTTCACTATATTTATACCACTTTTTAGTTTTTTATTTTGATTATAAATTCATCTTATTTTCTACTGCATACTTATCTTTTTTTTTTTAATAAAACAAGTTAATAACTTTATAATCCACCGAGTTAAATTTAAATCAAAATAAAAAAAGAAAAAGGACTCATTAATTTCTCAAAAAAAAAAAAAATCAATATCATACAACAACAAAAAATTAATTAAAAAATTAATTACAATAATTTTTAATTATTTTTTTTTCATATGTTTTTTCAGTCTTAATTTATTTTTAAATCCATATATATTTATTTATTTATGTCAAAACAAATATATTCCATTTTTTTTTAGCTGTCATACCATTTCATTTTTATGCTTATTATTTTATTAAAAAATTATTAAATAATATAAAATATATATATAGAAAAATAATACTGTAATCAATGAGATTTAAAACAAAAAGTATTTTCTTTTAATATTGGATAATTTATATAAAAAATAATAATATATACAAAAAAAAAATTGTTAATTAAAAATAGTCATTCTCACGATTACAGTTTGTTTGCTTTATGTTTTTTTTTTTTGTTAAAATTTAAAACTATAAAAAAATTAATTAAAAACCAAATTATTAGAATTCAATATTTAAACAAAAAAAAAAAAAAAAAAAAAAAATATTAAAATTAATAAGGACAACAATTTTAAAAAAAAAATATGAAAATTATAAGAAGATACTTTGTATTTACTTCCATAAAATTTAGTAGTTTTATACCCCCACAGGTGATCCAATGCATACGATCAGACAGCCAACGCCAGATGATCAACCATGTGATTTACGATTATTAACACCCAATACATGTTTAAGAGAATTTAAGGTGTTGACGGGGCTACAAAATTTATCAGCTTTATCAAATTTATCGACCCAATCAACTACACCACCGTTATCAGCGACATCACCATTAATACCAAAAATGTCTATAAAATTAATACCACAGGGTACATCATTAACGGGCACAACACATACATGTAATCGCTGTGGTAATTCATATGCACGACCACATAGTTTAAATCGACATATACGCTTTGAATGTGGCGTCGAGCCAAAATTTGAATGTCCAATATGTCATAAAAAATCAAAACATAAACATAATTTAGTTTTGCATATGCGCACACATCAGCAACGATGATTGTTGTTTATTTAAAATCAATATAGAAATTATTTAAATTTTTAATTTTTATTTTTTTAAATTTTAATTAATGTGTTAAAAAAATGTTTAAACATAAACAAAAAAAATGTTAGAGCGTTGCCAATAGATAAAATCTAGTCAATAAAAAAAAATAAAAACTTTTTTTTTAATAAAAATTAATTCACGCTCTTTAAAAATATTGAAATACGGTTTTGGGATTTATTAATACACAATATATACACACACACACATTAATTAATAATTTAAAAAATTTAAAGAAAATACTTGTGTGCAATAAATTAAAATATCTTTTATTATTATTTTTTTTTTGGTAAATCTGCGGTTGTTGATTTTAGTTATTATTTTATTCAGAAAATTTGTTGATTAATTTTTAACTAAAAAAAAAAAAAACTAAATAAAGAAAATAATTTTATTATTAATTTTTAAGTGATATACATACATACATATATATATATACTATAGCAAAAAATATATAAATATTTTATTTTATATTAACATTATAAAAAAAAAAAACAAATAATATATTTTTAATATTGATGGATATATAATGTTCTCGTCATATATTTTAACGAATTTAATAACAAATTTATGAAACAATCAATCCCCCTCTGTATAAAAAGTCAATCCAATATTTTATGTTCATATATAATTTAACATAATTTTATTAGATGATTTATTATTTTATTAACTTTATAGTTACCGATTTTTATTGCACATATAATCACTTTAATTTTACTAATATATATATATGTATATATAAGTATATATGGATATATATATATATATATATATATATATATATATATATATATATATATATATATATATATATATATATATATATATATATATATATATATATATATATATATATATTATATATAATATATATTATTATTATTTTTAACAACAAAATATAAGAAAATGAAAAAAGGAAAGAGTTACGTGTATTTGCATTTAGAATTTTAATTTAATTAAAATAAGCAATAAATATAAAATGAAATACATACTTATGTATATTATATATTCTAAATGCAAATTAAAATAAAGAATGTGATATGAAATAAAAAAGAATTCAATTAATTAAAATTAAATTTTAATTAGTAATTTTTTTTTGTTTTTAAATAGTCGATTTATTTTTATTATTATTATTATTTTTTTTTAAATTTTGACCATTCGGCTGTTTATTAAAATTTTTATTTTTATTTTTTTTTTGTTATTAATATATTATATTGTATAATTATTTTATTATTATTATTTAATTATTTAAATTATTGCCATTTTTGTTTGTTTTGTTAAAAAAAAAAATAAAAAATAAAAAGATAGTTGATATTTTTTTAAAAAATGTAATTGGTGTAAAAGAGTAAAGAAAACTAAGTAGACTAGTTCCATTTGTTGTCACCCCAAGGGTTGATGTTGAAAATAATATTCTATACCAGAGACACAAATCTCTTCTAGGTTTAATTCAAATGGAATTTGATTTCAGAAAGAAGTTAAAAAAGTCAAGAAATATAAAATGAGTTAAACATGTTTGTTATATATATATATATATATATATATATATATATATATATATATATATATATATATATATATATATATATATATATTGTATATTCGTATATTATTCTATAATTAAGTAAATTAATATAAATAGGTTTTTATTAATCAATATCAAATTGTAACAATGGAGCTGTGAACGAAAATATTGATGTGATTATTTGTGATTGTATAATTATTATTATTAACAATTATATATATATTAAAAAAAAAAATATACAATATATTAATTATTTTATTACTATATTGTGGTTATTTTTTATAAAATATTATATTAAAAAAAAATTTATATATTTTTCAAAACAGATTAATTAAAAAAAATTACAACACATGTATAGAAAATATAATAAATAATTACTAAAATAATTTAATTTAAATACGAAAAAGAAGATAAAAAAGAAATAGTTTTGAGTTAAAATTTTTGTGATTTGTTTTTTAATTTTAATTAAATTATTATTTTATTTGTTCGGTCGTCTGAATTTGTAGTTCTGACCGAAATATGATTTTTAATTAACTTATTTGTTTCTTCAAGATTTTTAATTTTTTTTTTTTTTCAAATTGAATATTCCAATTTAATATCTTTTTTTTTCAAAATCGTATTTTCCATTTCTCAATTTTTTTTTTTGTTTTTAAATTATATAAAAAAAAAAAAATATTATTTTATTATTAATTTTACTTAATAATTTTTATTTTTATTATTATATAAAAAAGTTATTTTTCTCGGTGATGGGTGATATAATAATAAATATATATATATAAATAAATATATAAGAAATAAAAATAAAAAAATAACACAAAAAAAAAAAACATAAAATACAAAAAATTGTAATTTTTTTAAATAAAAAAAAAAAAAAACTCAAAATAAATCAAATTAATTTGTAAAAAACAACAAATAAATAAAAAAAAAATGGATTAAAATGAAATTAAAAAAACAATCAAATTTTTATTATTATTTTATTATTTTTTCTAATTATAATTATTTAATTAAATTTTATCATTTTTTTTATTTATTGTACGGAACAAAGGTAATTTTTATATAAAAAAAAAAGAAATTAAATTAATAAGTAGATTTTCTTTTACTTTCTATTGTTATTATTATTATTTTTTTTTTTAGTTTTTCTAAGTTTTTGGTTGAACTTTTTATTGGTATATTATTTTCTATTATTTATTTAAAAAAAAAAAAATTTAGTTCCTTTTTATTGTTTTTATATATATATGTATTATTTTTTTTTTTAAAATTAATATGTTAATTTATAATAAAATAAAATAATATTATTTTTTAGGACAACCAGTGACGATAGCAACAGGAGAATGCCAACAAATCGATGATGATGACGAAGATGATGTACAACAACAGCAAATTCAACAGCTAGGCCTACCTAGGGTATTTTATGAGGGAATTGAACCGCAAGTTATTTATATGGACGATGGATTACCGCGCTATGTATGTCCGCAGTGCGGTGTTAAATATAAAAAAATGAGTGGGGTTAAAGGTCATTTAAAAGAATGTGGTCGTGGTGCCCAGTGTCCATTTTGTCCAAAAATTGTAACGCAACGTCGCAATTTACCGAAACATATGGAAAAACATAAACGTGATGGTCTCTGGAATTGGGAAAAAATTAAATTAGATTCCGATAATTATGATGTTAATATAAATAGTAATAGTTTTAGTAATTATTCCAATTCCAAGATGGAGACTTTAAAAATTTATAAAAATGCCTAAAATTGTGATTTTTTTTTAAAATTTTTCGTATTTTTTTTTTTTTTTTTTTTAAATATAAGACTTAATTTTTTTGCAAACAGCTAACATCTATATTATATTCTAAAACCATAAAAAGTATGTTCCAATTAGTTGTGATAAAAAAAAATGGAAATTTTTATTAATTCGTTTTAATTTGAAATTTCATGATTTTATACTTAATTATTTTTTAGGTTTTTTATATTAACATAATTAATTTTATGAGAGGCTTTTGCCCCGATGAAACGTAAGCATTCCATTTAAAATTTAAGCTAGGTTTATTGCTATTTTAAATAAATATATATTTATATATATATATATATATATATATATATATATATATATATATATATATATATATATATATATATATATATCCAGTGTCCTAATGGTTTATAAACTATATTTTCATATCAGTAACAACGAATTTTATATATATTTAAAAAAAAAGTCTTCCTATTACTAAACACGTGTTTTCACATCACATCAATAATTTGAAATTGGCCATTTTTTTTTTTTAAATTTAGTTGTTAAGGTGCCATTTTTGATTGATTTATTTTTACTATACTATTTTTTGTACTTAAAATTATTTTATTTAATAGATATTTATTAATAAGTGATTATTGTATTATTTTTTTTTTAATATACATTCCGTCCAGTTATTTTCATAATATGTACTAGAAATTTAGGATATGTCCACGATGAAAAAAAAAAATTAAAATGGCGGATTCAAATTTTTAGATCGCCATTTTGTTCATCATATTATAATATTGTTTTAAGTAAAAAAATAAATAATAATAATGCATAATTCCATACAAAATAAAAAAAAAAGAAAAACGATTTTATATTATTTACATATATAATTTTAGTTTTATCTTGGATTAACGCATAATTTCCAGGCAAGTATAATTAGATTGAATTAGATTTTGTTCAGTAAGTTTTTTTAGTTTTTTTTTTTATTTTTTTTTTGCAAAATAGTACCGTAGTAGTGTAAACAGACTGGCCAACTGTTAAAATATTGTATATATATATGTGTGTACAAACAAATGAAAAGAAAAACTTAGTTTTAATTTTTTTAGTTTTATTTTATGTTTTTAATAATTTTTAATTTATAATTTTAATTTAAAAATTACAGATGAAATGTGGTGGAATAATTATTATTTCAATAGACATCCAAACGAGGATTTATATTATAATGCAAACATGACTGATCATAAAACAGAAAAATCATTTCAATATCATCAACAACAGCAACAACAACAAAATCAATCTCATCATAACAGTAATAATCATTTGTCTTTGACATCAACATATCACGGTGTACCGTGTGGAAAATGTGGTAAAATTTATTCAACCCGAAGTATCATGTTACGTCATATGAATCATGAATGTGGTGTTGAAAAAAAGATAGTTTGTTACATATGTGCAAAGAAATTCCGTCGAAAATGGAATTTGGCACAACATATCAAACGTATTCATTATCCGAATCATCATACTCCAAGTCAAGCAATATTATAAACAATTCGCTTTCTTCCTTTTTGTTTAATTTTATTTATTATATTTTTATTTTTTATTTTTATTAATTATTTTTTAATATTTTTGTTTTTCGTATATATATATTTCCAAAGATTAACTCAATTTTTTCATTTAATTTAATTTTAATTTACATTTGTTTTATATATATATATATATATATATATATATATATATATATATATATATATATATATATATATATATATATATATATAATATATATATATATATATATTTATATATATATATATATATATATATATATATATATATATATATATATATATATATATATATATATATATTTATAATAATATATATATATATATATATATATATATATATATATATATATATATATATATATATATATATTTATATATATATATATATATATATATATATATATATATATATATATATATATATATATATATATATAAATATATATATGTATATATATATATATATATATATATATATATATATATATATATATATATATATATATATATATATATATATATAATTTATATGAAATAACGAACCGTTATATTTTAATGTCGAATCGGTTTTTAGTTTATTTAATTATTTAGTTTTTATTTATTTAAAAACCAATTTTATATGTATAATAAATATTGTATGACAACAACACCATTATTCCCAAAAACTAAAATGACTGATATAATATATAAATAAAATTAAATATGAATTTTAAAAACAAATGTAACAACGTTTCTTTTTTTTTTATTTATTTAAAAATGTGAATATTTTCCCGGTAATTATATTTTATGATGTATCTACCTTGTATAAAAAATACCGATTCCACCAATGATCAACCCTGTTTCGTAAATAACAATCTTGTTCCGAAACAAAAGAGAATCTACGACAAGAGTGTGTAGTAGAGTTGAAATGTTATTTTACAAAGCGGCATCAAATTGAAATAATAATTTATTTTTTTTAAAAATATTTTCATAATTCTATTTAATTAAAAGTTTCAATTATTTAAAATAATAGTGATAATTCGTGTCATTAATACGTGTTTAGTTAGTGTATATGTATATAATAAAGTTTTTCTTCGATTTTCTTCACATTGTACAATAAAAAAACAATAGAAAAAAAATAAAATCCGAAAAAAGAACATAAAAGAAAGAATGAAAAAGCAATAAAAAGAAAATGTAGAAAAAAAAAATATTATTTTCCTTTGTTGATGAAAATTATAATACTATGATGATAATGATATATGGAAAATAAAAATAAAATTTTGTGTGTATATAATAAACTAATTTTATATTGTTTTTCACAAAATTACAATTTTAGACATTTTGAAAATTAATAAAAATCAAAAAAAAATATTTGGAAACGATTAAAAATCGAACTAAAAAAATGATAATAGGCTCACTGCTATCATAAGTGTGGCGCAAAAGAGGGAAGGAGAAGAATTTTAATAGTTTTTTTTAGGTTCTTTATGTTCTGTGTATAGAAATTCTGGAAAATCAAACAAGTGACATTTACGAAAATAAAAAGAAGAAAGGAAATCGATAAGCGGCGAATTTCCATATAAAAACAATATGTATGTAATGTTTTTGTAAATTTTTTTTTGAACTTTTCTTTATTTTTCATATTCTACTACACACTAATATTCCATTTATTTCCATTAATGAAACAACATATCATTGAGAAAATATTACGTCAAAATTTCTGGTATCTGTGTAATGATAAAAGGATTAAGCAAATAATGTAGTACGATCGCAATGATATTTTGTTCCATATTTACATTGGTTGGTGGTGGTAAATAGTTTTGCACGAAAACATTTTTTTTTTTTAATTATTTCGATCATAGAAAGTAAAATTTACACAGTTGTTGTTACACACACACACAACTTATCAATACGTCATCATCTAATATGATCTAAATATATTTTGTAAAATTTTAATTTTAAGATCCATTTGGAAACATTTTTAATTTTAAAAAACATAATCGGATTTAATTTCAATTTCATTTTGTTTGTTTTTTTTTTTAAATTATTTATTTTTTTTTATTCATATTCATGTTTTGCCATTTGTATTTTTATTTATTTTATGCGTTTTTATATACTTTCAAGAGATGGCAGTGCATGCTATTGTGAAGAATATACTTGTTTTTTTTTATACGTGTGGCAAGACTATTTTTTAAGATTAATATTTGTCCGTTATTTTATATTTATAATGCCGCATACATTAAATAAGGAATTAATTAATTTTTTTTCTCTATTTTTTATATTCCTTCATGTGATAATTAAAAAAAATTAAAAAAATAAAAATAGCAAACAACGAACCTTTTGAGTAAATAAATATTTGAATTGTTAAACGTTAAATAAACTAACCATGTTTCCTACGGATCGCCATCAATATTTCAGCCTTAGATGGAATAATTATCAAAATAATATGACATCTGTATTTCATCAACTCCTGGAAAATCAATCTTTTGTTGATGTTACACTTGCATGTGAGAATAATTCTCTTAAAGCACATAAGGTAGGTGGTTAGGTGAGGTGGTTTGTTCTACATTTTAAATTCATTAAAAAAAAAATTCAAAATTGAGATAATATTAAAAATAAAAAATATTTAGTCAAATTTCTTTACTTCTGTATTAATTAGTTAATAAATTTTATATATTTTTTAAACCTATATAGTATCATAATTAATTAAATCAACTGTAAATATATATTATAAAAACTACACTATTTACTATTTCAGGTTGTTCTATCAGCATGTTCAACCTTCTTTCAAAAATTGTTGCTCGATAATCCATGCGATCATGCTACTATTATAATGCCATCTGATATTTGTTTTGCAGATTTACAATTTATCATAAAATTTGTATATCGTGGTGAGATTGATGTTTCAGAACCAGAATTACAAGTAAGTTTTATTACTATATAATTAATTAATTTTTTTTTATATTATTTATACATAAATATATTTGGATGGAAATTACTCATGATGTTAATTAACGATGAATAATAATACTCGTTTATACTTGATTTTCATGCTGTTCTATAAAGGAAAATTCTAGGGTATCATTATTATATATTTATTTCATTCCAATGCAACTTAATTGGTCGTATAAAATACAGAAATTGGCGTAAAGTTATTAATGTAGTGGTAAAAAGCATTAAGATTCAATCAAGTAAAGTTGTTCTCTTCTAGCCAATATAAATAATTATATGCTATCGTTTAAAAAAATTCAATGGCCAAAATGTCCCAAGGCTATACGTTGCTTTACAAAAAAAATTACCTATGCAATCTCGACGTTGGATTTCTTCTAGGGCCACAAGTAAAAAAAGCTTTTGAATTTCTAAGCAGTCGATTATCGTATGTTTTATCTAAGTTTATGTATGCAATAGGTCAACCTGTCAATCATTTTTACTTATGATTAATGACAATAATAAAGACTCATTTTACTAACAGTTAAATGATGTGATAGGATCCATACCGGGCGTCAGAAGAGTGATTAGTGACTAACGATATAGCTGGCAAAAACCAGACTGACTTATGTGAAAATATTGGTCCGTCATCCAGACATGAACTACTAACCGATAAAGGGGAAATAATTGTATTTTTTGTGTTGGCTACTGATCTTATTGTGCCTAACACATTCTTTCCTCATAAAACCATCCCCCTCTTTGAAATTGACCATGTGCTAATTTTTAAGGGGCGGTTTTGGGTCATCCAAGATGTGAGGTCAAATTCGTAGGAATTGGCCCAGGCAACTTTAGGGCGAAATTTAAACCCAAAAATGATTTATTTGATGAGAAGAGTTGTGTTATTGTCGAGCAAAAGAATATAGTCTAAAGAGAAGTGCTAATACGTTTGACAATCGCACGCAACAACAAAGCTGTCCATGCTTGGAGAACTACTAAGCCAATTTGTCAACAGAAAAAAACGAGAATGGTGAAAGGCCGAAGTCTTAAGAGTACAACAACTCAGATTGCACATTGGTGCATAGTTTAGGTAACTTATTTAAAGGAGTCACAAGACTGTACCATACCTTCAGACCTGGGACTATTGTCATTTCGGGGCCAGAGGAATTCACACTGACCTTAGAGAGACTAAAAAAAATGACCTTGAGTTGACCTAGTACCTCCGTATACGTAACGTATTCACAAATATGAACCCTCATATTATCCTCGATTATCCAGTTTCCAAATTATCCTGGAGGTAGAATATGCAATGGGCTAATTTTATTGAGGTCTCATAATCCTCATAACCAAATAAAAAAAAAAAAATTTTGTTAGAACACTCATTGCGATACCACAGGATCTTGCTTTCGTAATAATTTTATTGCCACCGTCCTGGGCTACTGATGTGGCGTAAAATGTCTCGCATCTTGATGCAGAATTTATTACTTTCTAGACCCAGCCTTCTTGCATGTTCAAGGCAGTGCTTTGTGAACATCTCTACGACTGTTCTTAACTCTCTTCTGCGCAGAGATAGACAAGCCTTCACCACACTTTACTGGCTCTCTCACATGTAAGGGGGTTTCTCCAGCTCTCTAATACCAGAGATTCTTTCCTACAACTGCTTTATCTGGTTTAATTTGGTAAACCGTACATTGCCTAGCAATTTCGTCTGCTCTGCAGTTAACCGGAATCCACACGATCTGAATTGTGAAATGCTCGTTTATTTCGTTAAGAGACGATCAACAAACCAAACGCCAAATGTGATGCCAAACTGTTTCCAATGCCATGATTACCACTTGACTGTCAACATATATTACAATATCATTCGTGGATATCACATTATGCCTCGACCAAGACAAAACTTTAATCTTAATTTTGTTTACAGATCGAATGAGCTTGCAATATAAACTGTAACACTCCATGAACTAACAGAAGAAGTAAACTTTGTAAATGCGAAAAAAGCTCCTGGATATGATTTAATGACATGGAAAATTGCAAAATAGCTACCAGATAAAGCGATACGCGAATCAAAGCTGTGATTATATTAAAATATGTTTCAAAGCAGTAGAACCTAGTAAAAGTGAACATGATTTTAAGGCCGAACAATAGCTGTAACGATAAAAAGTAATTAGACCAATATTACTACTTCCTACTATATCAAAGATATTTGAAAAACTACTTTTAAAGGGAATTAATCCCATGATAGAAGATAATCTTATTCTTGCTTTTCAGTTTGAATTCAGTTAAAAACATTCGACCCTAGAATCAACTGCAAGTTAACCGAATCAAATATATTACAGATACTCTAGAAACGAAAAAGATATGTTCAAGGATCTTTTTGGATGCAGTGGAAGCATTAGATCGTGCATCCCATAAAAGACAGTATTATGGAATTCTGAAATCCTACACAACCAACAGTCATTTTCGTGTAAAATATGAAAATAAACTCTCGAAGCTTGTTCTGGGTCCAATCTTGTAGAATTAATTTTTTAGTTAATGAATGAAAGAACCATAGCTACATTTGCAGATGGCACAACAATTTTGGCAGTTGGGAGCAATCTAGCAATTATATTACAGTAAGCATTATTAATACAGTTAGTAACTGGATCAAGAAATGGAGAATTAAACATAACGAAAGCAAATCTTTACATGGGAATTTTACTAATAAAACAAATTACATCAGAATGCCTCGTAATCAACTCTAAACAGGTTTCTTATGCAAATACATCAAAATATCTAGGGATGACGCTTGATGCCAAATTAAATTAGAAAGAACACGACAGAAAGAAAAAGAAAACATTTATTGCGCTCATATTTGGACACTCTGTACTAATATTTACATAATAAATTGCGCCTATACCGTCAAACTTTGCAACTGGTTTGGTTTGTAGAATTTAAATGTGTACAAGCATAATTGATGAACATCAGCCAAAGGAAGCGCCAATTCTATAAATAACACCGGTTTGAAAGATCACTCAGTGAAAGTGCTTGAGACAGCTGATACCGTAAATATTTCAACAAACCGTGAGCACTACATTTCGATCACAAACACATCATGCGGTCATTTGAAAACAACGTAATCCTAATGAATTTTAACGTCGACACAACCATTAAATAAGCTGGTTCAAGAGCATCGTAGAAGGCAAAAGTGGTTGCGTCGGCTGGAAAGGTTATGGCGTCTTTTGTTTGGAATGTACAAGATGTGATACTCATCGAATAAAAAGACTCAATAAAGAATCACAGGAGATTATTATGTGGCATTACTGGACAAATTGAACGTTGACATACACAAAAAACGATTTGGTAACGAAGAAACTGATTTTTCATCATTAAAAAGACACCAGATGAAATGAATTACGATACGAATGGCTTCTGCATTTACCATATTCTCCAGATCTAGCCCCTAGTCAATATTAGGTGAATAAATGGCTGGGTGGATACATGTCAAATGAGGAAGTTGACTGGGAAACTAATGTGTAGTTTGGAGTACTTGGGGAAATCGTACTACAATGATGATATAATGAAATTGGAGAAACGCTGGACTAAGTGTATCGATCTAAAAGGAGACGACGTTGAGAAATAAAACGAAATTATGGAAAAAATTATGTTTTCATGTTCAGATCGGTTTCTTATAAATAGATATTGAGAAAACAAACGAATATGCAGTTCAATCGATAGAATCCGTAAAAAAACGTTAAAACTCAATCTACCAGCCATTAAAACTAGTTTCACCGATAAGTGTGCTTGGTTCCCAGAACATCCGCGGAAAAATTGTAAACACAATATCAGAAGCCAATATGAATAAAACAGCCGAATAACAGCAAAAGAACGTAAATCTAAAATCGTAAATAGAAATATGCGTACATTATACCTAACTGTAACTAGTATAGTTATAGCCCAGATTATACCAATGTGTTAAAAAGGTTAACCGAAATCGATAATTTATTACGAGCTTCTAGATGGCAACAGAAAGCAAAAATATTCAACAGCGAAACATAAAAACTGCAAAAATTCTTACACCACTATTAGCTCAGGTATGAAATACTTTACAGAATTTCACAGAGATCGAAAGATTTATATCAAAGTATAGTATTTTGGCAAGATAATGCAAAAACTGAACAAATTTCTCCATACTCTACAGCACAATCGACTAGAAACGCTGACATGTAGTAGAAATAAAGAAAAACTTTAACTTTACACAACAACAGGCGCGGATGTCGTTTTTAAGATAAGTTATTGGCCTAAAGCAAAAATTGGCTTTTTCTGGTTGTCTAGCATAATATCAAGATGTGATTAATTCGGGATCGAACTCTATTATTGCTATTAACGCTACGATATGAGCCAGCAAGCAAAAGTCTGTCAAAAGAAACGACGTGGCTGAGCAATTGGCGCAGTGGTTAAAACTGCGGCGTTTGGGTCGGGAGGTACCGGGTTCGAATCCCATAGGTGGAAGGATGAAAAAGAGATTTTTCATTATTTGATTTCGATCGGTGATGACGATGAACACAACTATGATCCCCTGTTGGAGTGCAGAACCATGGGCCAAACCATAGTCCATGTCAGTACAGGCTGGCTGGAGCAATGCAATGTGCAGATGGATTTAATCCTAAATTAATATAAAGGGTCACTCTTTCAAAGTTAGAACGGGTAATTTTGGTCGATTATTGTTTGGCTGAACAGTACTGAGATATGTGATCCTCCTTGTCATATTTTCCACATTTGAACTTGCTTCAGTTCTCTATACTTCTGGGTGCTGAGCGTTTGTCCATGATCGTGTTGATTTATCCTTAAATCGCGAATTTGTATCATCTATATAATTATGACTTGTGCCTTTTGTGGTTTCTGTCAAATTCTATATGGGCAAGATGTATTAATAACTCGATGGCCTGGTCACTATCGTATTTACGATCCAACCATTCTTTCCATCTATAGCTTCGTCCCAATTTAATTTATTTGGTCGCACTGTTCTAAATTAGAACTAGTTAAAATTCTAAATGGCCCCTGTGGTTGGGGGACGCTCCCATATTTCTTAAAATACTTCTAAACTACCATGTCCAAAAAGTTCATCAAAATAAAATGTGGGTACCGCCATAATTTAAACAGGCCACCCCCCCACCGCTTGTGTTAACGGATATACAGTTTAGGATTTTAAGTACGTGGAACGTGCGGTCCCTAAGAAAACCAAGCGCGTTTGATGGTACTATATCAGACACAAAGAAGTATTTCCAACCGAACAATTGGTTTAAGTGGTAGTGGTTTAAGCTGCGGTGTTTAGGACGGGAGGTACCGGGTTCAAATCCCAACGGGGGGAGGGTTGCAAAAGGGTTTTTTCATCACCTGATACGATCGGTATAATGTTGGAGTGCAGAGAATCCATAGGCGCAAACCATCGTCCACGTCAGTACAGACTGGGCTGGCTAGAGCAATGCAATGTTCAGATCGATTTAAAGCGAACCTGTTCAAAAAAAAAAGAAACAAGCTGTTCACCAATCGTCGACCTGTACTATCAATAAATTTAAGATTTTCTAAAAAGTATCACTTTATTCTAAAAATCTTTTTTCTCTGAAACTCTAGCGCAACGATGAATCTGACTCCGGATGTCCAGATTATTTTTCTCATTGAATTTGGTAGGTTATTTGACGTTTTATCGATAAATGGTAAAGTTAATGTAATTTATTAGTCTTTTAGTGTAGTTTAACTATAAAAAATTGAAATAGTTTTAAGATTTTTACTTCACTAGCTTGGTCCTTATTCTTATAGGTTTTACTAATTGTCAAATGTAAAAATTAGTTATTTGACATTTGGTATGATAATGTTGCGTAAGTGTGTTCAAATGTTAGGATGTATTGGATTATAGGTGTTAAATACACTTTAAAGTGGACAGTGTACACTATTTAAACATTTGTACATATTTTCTCAAACTGTAAAATTTTTCTATGTTTATAAATTAAACTACATATGATATATGTAATAATAAATTATCTTGTTAACAACTAACTAACTTATTAAAATGAACTACTACAATTATAAACTACCCACTTTTCTTATAATTATTGTTAAAGTGAAACTTTTTAAACGCGATGATTTAAAATGTTGTTGCTATCATAAAATAAATCAACAACTATTCTTGAAATTGCAGCACACTAATTTATAGTGTCGAGTATTTTCAGGAATTAAAATAAAAGCCAAGGAGCCAAACTTTTATGTTTATTGAAAATAGTTTCAACAATATCCTTTATGGTCGGTACATGTGTGTGATCAAAAATTGACCGCGTACCAACCAATCCAATAAACACATTTCAATCACATGACATACCCATCCAGTCATATGACTTCTAATTTTACTATGATCGCAATTAAAAAATAAAAACCAAGTTAAAATATTTTTATCTTTGATTTTGCTTTGTGTTGATTTTGAAATACAAAATTTTTTTATTCGCACACGTGTTTTAGTAGTAATTTAACTGGCTGAGGATGTCATGTGGTTAAAATGTGTTTACTAGATTGGTTGGCACGCGGTCAATTTCTTATATTTTTGACCATTAGCAAACTAAATCATAGATAATTACGAGTATACTAGTACAAAGCATATTGTGGCGATAATTTCTAGCGGCGGCGCATCGAATTAACGATGAACTGGTTGCGATGGAGAGGAACTGATTAGAATATTTGAGAAATAATTATAAATCTAAATAGAGAAATAAAATAATAATGACTTGCAAGTGAAATAATATCGAAATAAAATGATGAATTGCGGGTGCAAAAGAGAGGCAAACCAATTAAAGGACAGATGAAAAAAATAAATGAACAAGCAGCAAAACTTTATGTATTCAACCAGTGGACAAGTGATAAAGTGTGTAAAAGTAGAAGTGTTAACCTTTAAACAGCGTAAAGTGATTTGAAAAAGAAGTAGTGTTAAATTCAGTGGAAAAATTTGTAAAAACTAAACAAATATTAGAGCGTTTTAATTGCAAAATCCTAAAATAATTCTAATTACATTTCAGCCATCTTGTTACATTTGCCGTGATATTTTTTTTAACTCTTGCTTCTGATGCTTGTCATCAGCATTACTACCATTTGATATAAGCACATTATTGAGGTATTCTAAGGTATTCTAGTATACAATAAGCTCCTTATTAATAGACTGAGTCATTAGCTTGCTGCAAATCGAACACCTGACGTACGTCAAAATGTTTCGTAGTATTTAGAAATACTACAATTTGGACGTAATCCTTTATGATAGTCCTCTAAGCTTCCCTCAGCCAGTGATTTTCCCTAATTTTATGTAAGGCAGTTGTTTGTAAGCCGTGAAATAGAGAGCTATGTCGCAATAGTTTTTGTACTTTGAGCAATTTCCTTTTTAAATACAGGACATAATGGTCGGGATTAGGAAACAATCTTCCAAAAAAACAATTTTTCAATATACATATTTCCAAAGCCCAAAATTCATTTTGTTTTTGTTTTTAAGCCCTGAAATTTTCTGGGGCCGAAACTCTCCCAACTCTTTCGCGGTTAATTGTTAACGTCCACCTTACGCCGTCACCAGCCAAATCGAAGACGCACGAATACAGGTTCGATTTTAAATCCATCTTTGCACATTGCATTGCTCCAGTCAGCTTGTACTGACATGGATGATGGTTTGGGCCCATGGATTCTGCACTCCAACAGGGGGTCATATAGTTGTGTTCTTCGTCATCACCGATCAAAACCCCTTTTGCAACCCTCCCCCGTTGGGATTCGAACCTGGTACCTCCCGTCCCAAACACCGCAGCTGTAACCACTGCACCAATTGCTTAGTATCCTATTCATAGCATTTTATTTATTTTCCGTAGGTTATTTTTTTTTTGTTTTAATCCATGCAATCTTTTCTGAGGCAGAAGCTCTTCTAACTCTTTTGTGGTTTATTAAAAAGTTCTACTTTACGTTGTCGCCATCGATCGTGGATCATAAACGACGTTTCGGTCCATGTATTCTGCACTTCAATTGGGGGTCATAGTAGTGTTCATCATCATCACCGATGGCAATCAATCAAAAGGGTTAAACTTGGTATAAAATACTGCACAGAAATTAGGGAACTAATCGAACCGTTGTTTTATTTAATCTAAATAAGCCGCTCCTATCTGGTGTGTATCAGTTTTGCTGGGCCCTGTTTCTGTTCTTTATCTTTTTTAACAATTAGGGAGCGCAGTGACGGGAGCAAGTTGAGCGATCAGGTTGAGCGATCCTAGATCCTATCCTCAACGGAATTTTTTTTAAATAGGGAGCGAACCCAGCGTCCCGTCATGTTTTATTAATTTGAAATAAGCCACATCGGTGCGCACATCAGGTTTGCTGGTCAAGGTTTCTTTTCTTCTCAGACTTCATTTTTTAAATTAGGAAGCGAAGCTTATTTAATGTAAATAAGCCGATCCTATGTGTATCAGGTTTGCCGATCCCAGATCCTATCCACATAGTCCCCTCCTTGTTTTTAACAATTAGGGAGCGCAGTGATATGTACGAATCGACCTGTCTATTTAATTTTAGTATGCCATTCCTATGTTCGGCACACAGTGCATCAGGTTGGTCGATCCTAGGTCCTATCCTCCCCGATGTTTTTAAAAATGGCGAGCGAAGCGATCCATCTTGTTTTATTCATTTCAAATAAGCCGCTTCCACGTGGTGTGCATTAGGTTTGCTGGCCCAGGTTCCTATTCTTCCCTATGTGCGGCACGCAATGCATCAGGTTAGCCGATCCTAGATCATACCCCCCTTGGAGTTTTTTAAAAATCGGGAGCCAAGTGACCCGTCATTTTTTATTTAATTTAAATTAGCTGCTCCTGTGGGCAGTATCCAGTGCTTTAGGTTTGCTGATCCCATGTTCTATCCTCTCTGAAGCGTTTTTTTAAATCAGGGACTGCAGGAACACTTCACGTATTATTTTAGTTAAATAAACCGCTCCTATTTTCAGTTCCAAGTGATCAGAGTGGCCGATTCCCGTTTTAAATTAAAAACTGCTCCAATGTGCAGGATGCAGTACTTTAGGTGCAAGATCTCGATTTATATCACTCACGAAATTATCGTGCCGTTAGGTGACTCCTTGTAAAAGATCTCAGTAAAGGGTCAACTTTGGCCTGTAATGCTGCTAATTTTTTTTGGTGACTTAAAGATATTTCGTAAATAAATTCGCGGTTCTCTATACGCTATATTCTATTGCTCGATGACCAGATGGCGTTTAGATTAAACGAATCGTTTTTGGATTTAATTTTTATCCTACATAAAGTCAACGACGTCACTGGCAACCAAAGTATTCAATACCTTCTATAGATCATCCACATATTCATGGCGGTGATTAGTTTTTACAATGCTACGGGTCGGGTCGACTTAACTAACAGTGTGTCTATTTATATAAGTTTATATTTTTATAATCTGTATAACTGCTCTACCTTTAACATCCTTTAAATCTACTATTCTGACGTCGAGCTCCTGTATGAATCCTATTAGAACTTCCAAATCGTTGTTCAATGAGTTTTTAATTTTGAAGTGCCTTACATATCTTCCCATTCCTTTAGTTGCCTACAACGATAAGCAAATATACTGTGGTATAATATATATACGTTTATATGTACTTTAGGAGACATGGTGGTTTCCCCGAGTGCAGGGACTAAAACGTTTGTCAATACAAACTGAAATATTGGTTCACTATTGTTTTTAATTTTTGTACTTTTAGCATTAACTTGTCCGTCCGCCATCTTTACATTTAAGTACTTTATGGCTCGTTCAACAGTTTATTGTACACTACGATCCTACGATGTTGCTAATTATCCTCACAATTAGGTAGCTTCATCGAGTCCAAGTTCCAGGTTCGACCTGTTTTCCAATGTCAGCCACATTTATCAAAATTATAAAGGCATTCGCACACATATTTTGTACTTTAAAATTCGTTTTATTTCCTGTTAAAGCTTTTTCGTAATAACATTATTTTGATCCCTCTTTAAGTTTATAGAATTTTCCGAAAAAGGAAAATATAAAAATGTCTGTAACAATAAAATAAAAATTGTTTATATATATTTTTTTTATTTTCATTTTTATCTATAAAAATGAAAAGCAACAAAAAAAAAACTGTAAATAAAATCAGGCGACCTTGACTTTAACATGAAAATAAACACACGGAAAGAAGATAGAAATGAAAAAAGCAAAAAATAAAAATTGTTTCGTTTTCACTTTCTTTGCTTTTATTATTATTATTATTATTATTATATTTTTGTTATTTTCTTTTCTTAAAAAAGAATAAATATTTTTATTTTGTACTTTTTTTTATTTTTATTTTTTATTTTTTTGAAGGAGGAAGAAAAACTGTTAAAAATCAATTGTTTACCGCTTTCTTGAATGGAATTTTCATTTTTCCTTATTTATGTTTCGTACACAACAATTTTTGGTTGTAAAAACCAAAACGATAAAAAGAAAAATTATTTATATTTTTGGAACATTTTTCTTAGGAATATGATGATCTTAAAGGGAGATGATTATAAATCGATTTCAAAATAATATTATTATATTTTCCCGGCAAGTCAATCAACTTGGTTATATTATGTCAATGTATGTGGGTGTGTAATGTGTAAAACAAAATGTGATTGTGATAATTATATTTTTTTGATTAAATCGGTTGTATACCGACCACCCCACTCATATAACAGTAATATGCAATGACATTGAACATTTTTGAATTTATGCTTTTATTATTATTTAGTTCTTCGTTTTCCTTTTGTTTTTTTTTTTGGAAATTCTCGGAAAATTTTGATAATTGAATGAAAAATTTGGTTATTTTTATGAATGGATTTTGTTTTTATTATTTTTGTATTTTGGGAAACCTGTAAAACTACAACACTAAACCGATAATTGATATTTTGGCGTAGAATAGTACAGTTACAAATACGTTGATTTGCGTGGGCAATGGTGTAGCTTACAAGATGAGACTTTCTTGTAATTAGTTCAATTGTATAGTATTTCAGTTGAATTATTATATAGTCTTAAGAGACTAATTAACTATTTAAAATGTATACTATAGCTCTATATAATTTCTCTTTCTATTTATAAACCGTTATTATTATTTTTTATATATATAAACGATTTTTTATTTTGTATAGTGGATATATAAGTTCATGCCACTAGGGGTTATGATTCTCATCCCCAGTATACACTTTATATATAAAACATTTTTTTTTTTGCACCCAATTTCGCCCAGTACAATACATTGATAAGTAACAGTTTCTGTATTTATTTTTTGCAGTTTATATATATATATATATATATATATATATATATATATATATATATATATATATATATATATATCAAGAAAATTGATTAATATATTTATTCAAAATGACATAAAAATCCATTTTCTTCTTTTTTTTTCAATTACAATGTAATTGGATGGATGTAGAGTTGAATTAGTTAATAGTTGTTGGAAGAATGTATATAATACATACATATTTTTTTCTTAGAAATAATCAATATTTCTTCCATTTTATATATATATATATATATATATATATATATATATATATATATATATATATATATATATATATATATATATATATATATATATATATATATATATATATATATATATATATATATATATATATATATATATATATATATAAAAATTATATAAATATGAGATGTAGGGAGTGAGTGTGGTGTGTAGAAGAGAACTATATTATTAAGATCAATTTATGTATTTCTCGATTGTGAATTAAAAGAAAAAATTCTATATAATGCCGTTTAATCCTGTAAATATATATAGTATATATATATAAATTAAAATATGTTTTTCCCTTGTTGGTCTATTTTTTTTTGCTGCCTCCTAGCGAAAATTTATAGCTGTGTTCAAAAATAAAAGAATGTGCTACATATCTAGCTAAAAATACATTCACACTCAAATATTTTACAATATATTGTATTTTTAATTTTTATGGTGTATTAATACCATGAACCCTTAATTTTGGACGATGTGGCGCTAGTGTATTTCCCTTATCGATTCAAAAGCAAAAATATTGCCAAGTTGCGTGATCATTTGAAATTCATGTTGATTTTATCGTACAATGACTTATATGACTCACTATATGTATATATGTATATATATAGATCTTAAGGCGAATTAAAATAAATAGGGTAGATGTATTTTTTTTTTACGAAAATACAAAGTGAAAATTACAACCATTTTTACTGCTTTTGCGCTGTCTAATCCCTTTTATATTCATTACAATCTTTGAAATAAAAAAATAAAAAAACGGTCTCAAATGATTTCAACTTCATCGATTTACATTACAAAAAAAAATTGCTTATATATATATAAACGTACTATATATTAAATTAAAAATTGCGTGACACCTAACGAAACAAAATAAAAAATGCGAAAGCGAAAATACGATAATCACTCATATTATCGTATTTTTGAAAATATGAAAAGTAAAATATACTGACAAAATCTATATCCCATCCAGGCGATATCGCAAAATATTGACTAACATATACATTCCCAACACACATTTTTTTTTTGTAGAGGTTGGTTGTATTTTTTTTTTCCATTTCGATTTTTTTTTCTCGTTTTGTATAAATTGTTTTAATTGTATATGTGTGTATAACCACTCACACATAGAATTGATTTGGTTGAGTTTCTCCAACATTTTTTATTTTTTCTTCATTTCGTTGGTTATGTTATAATATTATTACTCCAGCAACTCATACCACTAACTGAACTGAAAAAAAAAATGTATATATGTAGTGAAAAAGAAAAAAATTCTGCATTTTATAAAATACGACAACCTTACAATACCAAAAAAAAAAAATGTATATTGGGAGGTGTGCAGGGATTCTCGTATTCTTTTATGTTTCGTTTTGTAGTAATTTGCAGAGTTTTTCTTTTAGATTTTTTTCACGATTTTTCAATTTTTCATGTAATTTTTTTTTTCATTAGATGAAGTTATATTAAGAATTCCGTTTTTTTTAATGTATTTTTTTTAATATATATATATATATATATATATATATATATATATATATATATATATATATATATATATATATATATATATATATATATATATATAAATATATATATATATATATATATATATATATATATATATATATATATATATATATATATATATATATATATATATATATATATATATATATATATATATATATATATATCATTCGTTTGTTGTACGTTTCCAGAATGCGCCATTTTAGCTCCCTAAATTTGGGTTATAGGATGTTTCTTGGTTAATTCAAATGATTTAAGCTTGTAAAATATGCGGCAACATAGAATCAAAATTAATGTTAAATGTAGAATGTTTTTAGTATTTAACAAACACGACATAATAGAATTACATAAAAAATTCCATTGAATTTAATTATAATATTAATTTTAATGTAAAAATTCAACTATCGATTTTAGTTCAGTGAACCTTTGCTAATATAAATATATATGAAGTCTATACAAAATTCTTATTAGATGATCGAAAAACGAAGCAAAAGTAAAAAAAATAAAAAAATAAAAAATATTTAAGACAATGCTTGAATATTTAAAAGACCAGTTTAGAAGGACTGAACAACGACAAACGAACGTATAATTTCTGAGTCCAATTAAAAGAGAACCTTTTAAATATATAATAAAAATTTGTTCTAGATTTCTTCGAATTTGATAACAAGATTTCCTTACCAATGTATATGTAATTTATAATACTACAGTACATCTTATACCAGTTTTTTTTTTTTTTTTAATTTTTGGTATGCATTATGATATATTGTAAAGAATTTCTTAATATTATTCTTGAAATGAAAAGAAGTTTATATACAAATATATATATATATATATATATATATATATATATATATATATATATATATATATATATATATATATATATATATATATATACATATAGAAGATATATGTAACCGAAAGTGTATATAGATAGATAGCAATAACATGAACCTTTTTTTTGTATTTTAAATTAAAAAGCCGAAAAATTTTAAGGCAGACAATGATGCTATTCGGTTTCCTTTCTTTTGAATATAAAAATTGCAAATACCAAATTGACTGAAAATAATTAAAAAAAAAAAAGGCGAGACTAAGATAATAGTCGCGATTCGCGAAATACATCTACATAATATCGCGTTAGAATATAAATAATAAAAAAAATGTACCATATGTTTTTCCTTTATTTCATATATGTTCTAAAACTATTTTCCAATCGAAAAAATTCTATTTAATTAAAAAAAAAATTCTACTCATATACGTCACTGTCGAATACGTACACGGATGATGATGATGATGGATATTTAGGGTTATAGAGTTACAAGGGTTTCTTTATTAATTTTTGTGAGAAATTCTTAAAATATTGATTAAAATAAATGATTATATTTAGACAAAATTCTAGTTGAGTATTTTTTTTATATAATATATAAGTATATATGTATACATAAACTAAAAAGCAGTATTACTACCACTACATGCTGCTTTTTTATTTTTTTGTTCAGTTAGTTTGAGTTCATTCTATGAATTTTTAATATCTCATTTACATTTAAAATTTATAGTAAAAAAAAAAAAGTCGTAGATTTAATGGTGTTTTTTTTATTTTAATTTAAGAACAAATTCAAATTAGTATTCATAGTCATAACACCTGGCAATAGATGGCATCGTATAAGAATGTAATCAATCTTAAATCTCTTTTTAATGCATTTATAAAAAAAAACATTATAAATAACGATTGGAGCAAACTTCTGGTGACAAGTATCCGAAAACGTGTCACGATATATGCTTGACTTTTATTAAATAAGTCAGAGCTACAAAATTAGAACTAATTAATCTTCTTTAGATAGAGCTTATGGCCAAATTTAGAGGTTAGCAAGAGTAAATAATGGTTTACTGTTGATGACGGACCTTATCATGCTCTGGAAAACTAGACCGCAAACACAAGTCGAATAGGTAATCCCCCAATATATTATGTGTTTATTTTAAGGAGCTGGAAAATGTGACCAGCATGGTAGAAAATTGTTTTTTTGTGTATAGTATATTTTATAATTCTGTTTATGAATTATAAAATCCAACTGCGCTTTTCCGGCTAAGAAAGGCACAAAGTTCAGATTGCAAACACATAAGCGCTAACTAAGCACGTTACTGACGTCCATGATTATGCAGAGATATTTTATCGCTACTACATTTAAATTCAATTAATTCTTCCACTTTAAAAGATCGACAGGAAATTTAATTTATATATCTTTCGAATCCACTAAAAAAAAATAATAACCATCGTAAGCCCAACCCACACAAATGTGTTGGTAAATAAAAATGGCCAAAATTTGTTTTACCATATAAAATATCATCGTAACAAAAACCCAACTTACACAATCGTGTAACCCTTTGGAAGTGTGATATAATATTTTAATGTTTTTTTATAAATCGAATGGTTTTCCATTCGTATAATACATTTTTGATTAATAGTGGTTCCATCTTTTAAAAAAATAATGTGGTAAAATAATATTTAACTGTAGTTTTGTAACCTAATTAAAAGTGACTACGTACACAAATGTGTCAGTTGGCTTTTAAATATGATTAATTTTGTTTCGAGCGAACTGGGTTGAAATACACTAACTTTCACCATCACTAGAATAATTAAAAGAGTCCCTACACATTTGTGTAGGCAAGACACAAAAGTGGTATATTCGTACGTTATATAGCCACCTACAAATACTACTTGAAGTAACTCAAAAAATCGTACAGCATGCCGCATAATTATAGATCGGATTTCAATATTGATGTACATAATTAATTGTATAACCAAATATTAGGCTACCGGCAACTGTCTTATCTATATGGTCGTTAATATCGGGTGTCCCACCTAAGATGATTTTTGCAAATATCTCTTATACATATTTTTAAAGCAGTATATGATTCTAAATTAAAAATAGGTAAACTTTAATTTCGCATTTTTTTTTTATAAAACCTAGTTATCAGATGGTATAAGAGTCTGAATTTGCTAGGCATACAATATGAAATGTAAAATTGAAAACAAAAATGTATTTTAAGAAATCAAGTAAAGTTAGATCAGGCGAGCGTGCGGGCCAATTTACGTTTCCAATTTACGTGCACAATTTACATTGTGCTGAACAACCATCATGTTGGTACCACATATTTGTTATTTGTTGAAGTGGTAAATCTTCGATTATGACTGAAAGAATATTCTCCAAAAAAATTTGCATACTTTTCACGAACTAAATTCCTATATCAATATACTTTTCACAATGATAAATGCATGATGACATTTGAGACTCTCACGCGACTATGACGTCACTTACCGAGTCTCTTCAATCACGAGATTAGGAATTTGATAAACATTTCTGATGTCGTTCATGAAGTAAAAGGCGAATATAGCGAATTACGACGGCTCGGCCTCATTCTGCATGCCAATTCAAAACGGATAGAGCAGCGACCTCTATTTGGCGGGCGCAAAGGTCTGCGAATAAATAAAATTTATGAAAAATATATCACTTTCATTTGAATTGACTTTGATTAAGTGTATATAGTTTGACAACTAACCAATTATTACATTCTGGTTTAATTGTTACGACGATTTGCAAGGGCTAAGACATTATTAGTTTATAAATCTAATGCACGTTAAATACTGTAACTTAAAGGTATATAGGCATGTATTTAGCTAAAATTTTAACACAGATTTAGATCGCGAAAATTAAGGATCTTTGAACATCGATATTTTACTAAATCCTGTTTCCACATCACCTAACATATTACTATGTTGTCGTGGTAGGAGGGTCGATGATTTTAACGAAGTTTTCTCAGAAGATCTCTATAAACAATATGAATTCATTTTATAATACAAACTTTTAAAACATTCCTTTTCCTCGCTTTTAAGCAAACCCAGAAGTGACATCGGCGAAGTCGATATTTTTTGCTGTTTCCAAAAATGATCTGTAGACTGTAACTGGTATTGCATTGGTATACTATTTTCACTACAGTGTTTATATTTGGATACATTTCAGATAAATGTTGGAACATTATTTCGAAAGAATTAAAGGCCTGAATTACAGCATGTAAACTTTTGCAATTATTCGTTCTTAAATGGCACTATAGCAGAATCGACAATTCTCAAAAAATAATCGGGTTTGAAATTTTTTGCATCATCGTTTCATAATCAAATATTGGTCGAATTTTCTTGTTTCTGACAATTTTAAATGTTGGGTCAATATTTAATTCTAACGCAATCTAATTTGCTTTATTTTTTTAATTTAAACTTCTGCAATACAAGAGCCAGAATTTTTTAAAAATAGATGAATTTTGCCATAGCTTCAATGTAGTCTAGTTTCGACCTAATCTGCGAAATCATGAATTTATACTTGAATTTCAAATTAAAAAAATTCAGCCGATTCATCAGATTGCAGCGACCAAACTACAAATTTTTTTGGTCTAAATGAAGTATTATACTTCGTAAAGACACATTGTTTTAGCGAATTATATAAGAACTCTTTTTTTCAAAATGGTTGAGCTTTGCAATATTTTAATGACGAAACCAAGTTTATTAAACAAATCGTAATATGTTAATTACGGTATTTCCAAGCTCAGTCAAAGCATCTTATATTTTTTTGGAAATTGTAGATATATTGCTTTGACCACAAACAATACAATCAAAAACGATCAAAACAGAAATTATAAAAACAAAATGAACATATTCTAATTCATTAACAGAAATGTATTTACAAATACATAAACAAATTTAAAAATTATTATTTTTTTGCAAAAACGTCTCTATAGAAAGACCAACTATTCAAAAATTTAAAGGGACAAAGCGCCTCTTTGATGTAGTATTGGTTGTGTACAGATATAGCGTAAAACAAAAACAAAAAAATATATTTACTAACACTCATATAGTTAATTTTTTTATGTTATTTTTGCTTTGTTATTTGTTCTGGTACCAATACTACTTTATTGAGGCGAATATATAGTAGTATTAGTGTACGAAAAAATGAGTTGGTCTTTCTATAGAGACGTTTTTGTTTTTTTGGCATCATGTTCTATGCAATAGTAAAAAAAGTATTATATTTTTAATAGTGTTGGTGGTAAATACATGTCCTGACTATTAAGGTATTTCGATTGTTCTGATTAATACATTCTCTGCAAGGATTAATAACTATTAAATAAATAAAATCGCACATGGTAAAATTATGTACAGGGTGTTAGGGTATAATGTATATTTCTGTCCACTTTAGTTTAATAACTGTTTAATACCGTTATAAGTATTAATACGAGGCATTTTTATATTTAGTGTAGTTTGTATTGTGATTTTAAAATAACAAGTGTTAAGTCTTTTATTGTGTATGTATTATATGTTGAAAATAATTGTTGTTTAGTGGCAAATGTGTGGAAAATCTAAAAAAAAATTATGCGAACAACATTTTGAAATTTAAAAAAAAAACGAAATTTAGCAAAAAAATAGCTAAATTCCAACTTTATTTCTGAAAAATGAAACCAACATGTCAAAAATGCCATTCCATCTGATATCTGATACCATCTGATACCTGAAAGAGGTTTCTGTGTAAGATATTTCACTTGTTTTATTAAGAGATCCTATCCGTTGAAGCAGAAAATGTATATACTTTCTGAAAAAAAAAAATAAATAAAATTGAGAGCTTTCGCAGGAAATTTGGCGACATCATCGAGTAATAAATTTAAATTATGACAATCACTTGGCACGAAAAATGCCTTTGAGTTTTCCATTGTAATATGGGTTTAAACTTTAAACTCCATTATATATCCCGCTCATATTTGCTCTATTGTCAATATTCTACCCTCGACAAACTGATAAATTAATCCTCTCACCTTGTATAATGCTAATAATTTTATGACAAAGTCCATCTGGTTGTTTCGTGGACCACCTCAAATGTAAGAAAACTTTCTTTATTCTCCACAACCATTTTATTAATATCTGCAAAGTGAAAACTTACAAAGAGTACAATTTTTGGTCAAACTTTATTGCCCATCGCATTAATTAATCCGTTTTGAATGGAATGCGATAAACATGTATTCCTTCGTTTTCCAGTTGATTTTATGGGTCGTATTTGAAAAATGTTCTTTTAAGACTAGATTAAATTCAGCAATAAGCTCAATTAGTGAGCAGGATTTAACTGTAAATGATAATTGCTCTTGTTTTCTTTTCTTTTGCAATTTATCAAAGCTGCCAAAGTAATAAATTTATTTTCTTTAAAATATATCAATTTTAACTATAACACCACCAATTCATCGATGTGTGATTCCCCTTAAAAAAATAATATATTAATGTAAAATTCATAAAAATACATCAGGTTTCACGCTTTCATAAATTTAAATTTTTCTGTTTTTATTTTATAATTTTTCAATTATACACCGACACATATAAACACGGAGGAAAAACTAGTTCAAAGTGTCATAAAACGTAATGTAGAAAAGTAAATAAATTTTCGTTTTTATATATTTCCCCAAAATGTTAAATAATAACAAAAATGTAAAAATTCTGTTTTACTCTTTTTTTTTTGTATTTTTTTATTATTATTATCAATAAGAAATATAACAAAACAGAAAAGTGAAAAAAAAAAAAACAAAAATAGAAAATAAAATGAAATAACAAAAATTCTACGAAAATTTTCATTCATAACTTTTTCAGTTGTGGAACAACTACACGAAAAATAACATAAAATATAGAAAATTAATTTTTTCCTATTTTCCTATTTTACCATATCATACTTACTCGGAAAATCTATATACTACACGTTTTTTTTGAATATATGTGTGTGTATGTTTATATGTGGATCTATGGTGTGTATACAAATTTTCCTATTTACAAAACAAATTTTTCATTAGAATACAAAAGTCAAAAACTTTTTTTGACAGTAGTTTTACGTACCTTATAATGATATATCGTACCGTGTATCTCGATAAATTTGGCGACATAAATTTAATTGAATGCTTTTATCGTATCTAAAAAAATTATTACTATCCAAAATGTAAAATTAACATTTTGAATTTTCATTCATGACTATATGTTTTTCTTATAAACAAATACATCGACAAACACATATTATCTAGATAGATAGAAGGCGCACACAAATATTTATAATATTTTCAATTTTCATCTGTTGATTCTATATAATCGTAACGATGAGATGATGATGATGTTGTGTATTTAAAATTTACAATTTACGAATTTTTCATTATTATGTTTTTGAAAATAAAAAAAAAATTTTTCTACTTGTATTATGGAAAATCCTTTTCATTTCTTTCTTTCTCGCTACACATTTTGTGTTCCATATTTCGTTTCTTTTTATATTTATTTTATTATGTTATTTTATGTTATTTTCTCGTCTTGCAAACCTACATATTTCGTTTTTTTTTTATTTTTTCGTTTCTTTCTTTTCTTTTTTCTCAATTTTATTTTTTGTGTCTGACCTAGAAGTATAAAAATAAGAAAAGCAAAAAAGAATATTAATAAAAAATAAATAAAAAATAAAAAGACTTTCCATTTCAATGCCATATCGTCTCACAACATCATATGTGTATATGTTTATAATAATATGATACTGATGTGAATGATGATGATGACGATGGCGCGATGATCATGAAAATGAAAGAAGGTCGAAGAAAATATCGCAAAAATATGGAATATATATTGTAAATGTAAGAAAGGTAGCAATCGTTTGCCATATAAGAAAATTTTTATTAACTTATATTTTGTTGATCGAATCTAATTCTAGACTATTTCGCCATTATTTATTCCTTGTTGCATTTTTTAGCGAAATGCATACAGCTATTTTTAAATAATCGTACACGAATCATTTTCGTTCGATGTATAAATGTATGTTTGAAATTCGATTCTGTGGTCTGTGCAGCTATTTATGGATCAAACATAATATTCTTCTTAAGCATAAACTTGAAATTCATACATATATACATTTTGTTCGATATTCTTTGCATTTTATGCGATTATTTTACATAAATAAATTTTAGACTATGGTCTCCTGTGGTCGGGGGGTGCTAGCAAGTATAAATTACTTTGTTAACTGGTATGAAAGGTCGATCTTTTAATATATTCAGAAGTTCGGTTCTTAATTTATAGACTTAAGTAAAATTATTGCAAAAAAAGGATTATCTCCCGGAAGGCCGGGTCTATTCCTACAGCCGTTTTACATAAAAATAAATAAAAAATACTTATATTCATACGCATGTATACGCCTAAGCAAGTACATATACACATATAAGTACACACATACACGAATATTAATGTATATGTGTACACGTCCTCGCACCCCACACACGCTCGTAGGGCACAAGACAACACAATTCTAAACTAGTTTCAAATGCCTGTTTCGAAGAGTATCATGATATTTCCTGGATTTTCAATACCAATCAATAAATTATACAAATTTTTATTATAACTATCCTGTTATCCTATATATATATATACAATATATAGTTCTGATTAAATTAATATATAATTCAACTAAATTCCAATGAAAGTCGATATCTAATAGTAAAATGATCCATTAACACTTAAGACACATCACAACACTCAATACAGGCAAAATTCTAGAATGTATATGAATTACAGATTCAAAAAAATTATTTAGCACTAAAATTAAATTAAATGACCTTTAAACTGACAAAATACGTCATTGTATAGGGTATATTTAAAAGTAAATTCCATTTTTTTGTTAAAATAACAATTTAGCAAGTATATAAAGTGGTATATTATTCAAAGTATGCTCCATCAGAAGCCACAACTTCTGCCCATCTTTCAAGCAACTTACGGATTCCATTTCTGAGAAAAAGTTGTCATCTTCTAAAGCAATCCTTTCGTAAAACCAATTTTTGATACTGTCATAAGATGTGAATCGTACGCCTTGAAGGGATAACTTCATCGACTAGAATAAATAATAAACCGAAGGAGCAATGTCTGGTGAATCTTTGTAGTATGTGGTTTTCCGTTGTCATGCCGTAAAATCAGTTTATTGTGTCTATACTCCCATTCTGGTTGATTATCTTGAACAGCTCGCTTTAAGCGTGTTAGTTGTCTTCGGTTAAATTCGGCATTAATAATTTCAGAAGGTTTAAGTAGCTCGTAATATAAAACTCCTTTTGTATCCCACAATAAACATGATGCAATGACGCAGCCCCATTTACCCAACCATTTTTACGTATAGGGTTCTCGTAGTAATTGCACTCACAAGTCGATGCGGATAATCCTTTCTTTGATTTAATTTTCCAAGCAAAAAAAAATTTTCATTATTTATAAATTAATAAAATTATTTAAAATAAAAATATAATGCTTATTTTAACCACCTCTTGCATTTTATCTAATTTGCCTTCTATCCCGACCATCCCAGACAATCAAGACTCTACTGTACTGAAGGGTAAGCAAAAACTTCAAAATCATATATTACCATATTCCCATAATACACATAAAAACAATTACGCCATCTATTAGAAAAACGGAACTTACTCTTATATATACCCTATAATCACTAAAAAAACCTAATTGATATACTTACAAAACTCTAAAATTAACTTCAGAGTATTACTGTTCAGAAAAAATTTAAAATTCACTTCTTCTAAAAAATAACCTTCTAAAAAATAAATAAACATATACAATATTGATCTGATTAAAATAGTAATTAGTCCCAATAAAATCCATTTTAAGTCGATATCTAAAATTTTCCTAAACAACAAATCGTATTAGTGAGCTATTACCGAGTAATATCGGATTAATCGTTAAGCCTAGCAAAATTAAACGAATTATTAATTATTATCAAGATTGTGTTAGTTAAACATTCATTATGACATTCTACAATATTTTAGTGTTTAAATCCAAATTTACAGTTAAGATTTTCTGTGCTAAAATCGGTTAAATAATTTTAAGAAAAATAATTATTTCATCAGGCCATGTCTCCCGAGTACTACAACACAAACAAAATTTTAAAATGTAAATGAATTACAGATTAAGAAAAATATATATTTACCACGAAAATTAAATGAAATAATTGTTAAACAGATAAAACACGTCACAACAGTCTCAATACACATACAATTCTCACTAAGGTTAAATTCCAAAAAATTATCTTTTCGTGTAAATTCATATCAAGATTGTTTCAAAACGGAAGACCACGAACCACATGAAATTGAAAATTTTAACCATTATCAATTTTTGATCAGAATACTATGTTTTTAATTAAAAGGATTAGATTATCAAATTTTAAAACTCAAAATGAGATTATTTTAAATATATCCTGCCCGGGATCTAGGATTAAAAAAAAAATAAATGAAATCCCAGATTCCAAACCCTACTATTAATAGATGGTTCCGGGTAGTTCAAAAATATGTGATCATATCGTTCGACTTCCACATTTGGTTAACCATAATTGTTGGCTGGATTTATTCAATTTCAGAATTATGCAAAAATTTCACAGTTTTAATTGGCTAACCCTATTCATGTTTTTCTAGGGTTTGGAAATTTTTGATTAATGCTATCATGTTTTCTTTGGGGCGCCCATTTGTTACATCTTTTTCGATGTTATCGAATCGAAAAATGTTAAAGTAGGTATTTTGTATCATTTTCGGAAACTAAATTATTTTTTTTTATTTTTTAATCCCTACAATCTTTCTGGGGCGGAAGCTCACCCAACGGTTATTTTTGCGGTTATTTTAACGTCCTACTTTACGCCAACGAGGGCCAAATCGAGGACGCACGACTACAGGTTCGCGATTTTTGAATATCCATCAGCGCAATGCATTGCTCCATGCCAGCCTGTACTGGCATGGACGATGGTTTGGCCCATGGATTCTGCACTTCAACGGGGGCGTGATAGTTGTGTTCATGGTCATCACCGATCGTAATCAGGTGATGAAAAATTCCTTTTGCAATTCTCCTCCGTTGGGATTCGAACCCGGTACCTCCCGTCCCAAAAGCCGCAGCTTTAACCACTGCGCCATAGTTTCTGCGAAACTAAACTATATGTTTATATGGTAATTCAGTTTCTGCTGCATTGGTGCCCTCATACACAGTTTTCGGTGCTTACTAGGGGAGCGAATACTGCGTTTTAGGTAGATTACTATATAATTTTTGAAATTTTCGATTTATTTAAATTTTAATAAGCTAATTAGAAGGTTTTAGATTTTTGCAATTTTAATTAGATCATTGCAAAAATTTCACCTTTATTTTAAAAAATAACTAATAAAAAAATAAAATGTAACCCTGACTGTGAAATTGGATTATTTATTCTACTACTATTAGATATCGCTAATAGGTTGTATATCACGTATTTAAATGGATCGTTGCACTAAGCTATAGACATAGACATTTTTTACAAAATCAAAACCTCCTTTGTTAAAGTACAATCTAATTTTGTTTTTATGCTGTGTGCCTCTAAAGATTTTTCGAACTAAACTTTTCAAAATTCGAAGCTTCCACTATTGTCTCATAGGCGAAAGTTGAAAAGTCAATCCACGAGGTTATTTTTCAAGAGGTTACTTTTATTGTGTGACGTGAAGAGTACATTAGTACATTTTATTAGCACATTAGCGCATTAGCACTGGAATAAGAACTAAAATCATTGAAATATTTAACTTTTTTCTAAATTCTTAAAATTTTATTTTACAAAAATTTAGTGGAATGTAATGCACAGACAAATACTTTCGTACTAGTGACATCTGTTTGCATATTGCTCGAAATAACAATTTATCGAAAAGTTTAATTTGAAAAGCCATTTGAAATTTATTGCAACGAATAAAATCGTCGTCGTTAACGTCGTTGGTATATTTTAATTTGACATGTGACGACGTTAGCAGTTGACGCTCTGTTTCTGTTTCGAGCTTTAATATCAGCGATATCGCTCACACGGTCATTGAAATTGTTTTAGAAAATGTTAGAGTGTAATCAATCTAGCTCTTTAGATTTAAGTAAGTAAGAAATTGACAAAACAAGATGGCCACGAAAAGTCAAAAAAAACCAAATTGATGATGATTGCGTTTACATCAAGAGTTGACTTTGAGTTGCATCCATCACTCCTCCTCAATTTCTACTTTATAACAACTGCTTCCTCTTTCCTTGAATAATAAATGAAATTAAAACAACCCGCTGTCCTTTCGAAGTGATTGTAACTGATTTATGCCCAGCGGCTTGGTGCAAATATCTGCCAGCATCTCGTTGGTAGGACAATACTCACATCGAATCGATTGCTTTAAACAGCTTTGATTGTCTTCGTATATCAAAGTCGTTAATGATGTTTATGTCGACATTAAAATCGTTCAACAACATTCGCAGCCAAATCGCCTCCTTACATGCTTCGGACAATGCAACAAACTCGGCCTCTGTTGATGATAGTGAAACGCATGATTTCTTCTTGCAACCCCAACTTACCGTTGCTCCGATAACTTCCAATAACTTGGATAAATACCCGCTGTTTGATTTTCGATCGCATCGATCTTCGGCCCAGCTGGCATCTGCATACCCCAAAAATATGTTCTCGCATTTAACATCTCCCATGCGTAATTTTAAATCGTTTGTACTCTGGATAACGTACAACTCTCTTTAGCTCTGTCCAATCTTCTTCATTCGGACAATTTGTTTTTTGTGCGTGTATCGCCACACTTGCTGCAATATCTAGGCCGAGTGTTTATTGATACATACAGCAAGCTGCCAATCAGTTGTTGATATTCTGCGTTATTTGGCAGCAGATCAGGCAATGAACCCTTCTGATATTCTGGCTTTAACGGGTATTTAGATATTTTCGCACCTTCTAAATTGAATCGATTCATCACGTGATTGATGTATGATTTCTGACTTATGTTAAATATTCCATTAATATCCCTGTCAACCTCTATTCCAATGTAAGTCTTTATTTGGCCCAAACTATCAACTTTGAATTTGACGTTCAGAATTTCATCAACCCGCTTGATCGCGTTGTTGTCACTACAAGCCACCACGATGTCATCGACGTAGATTAATATATAACACCACCCATTGCCGATTTGCTGATATTATAAGCATGTGTCTGCTTCACTGCGATGGAATCCTGCGCGTCAACGATTACCTTGTTTAATGACATGTTCCAGGTGCGTGCCGATTGCTTCAGTCCATACAAGCTCCTTTTTAATCGACATACCATGCTTTTATCATCCGTTTCGAAACATGGCGGCTGTTTCATGTAGATTTCCTCCTCCAGTTTGCTGTTTAAGAAAGCCGTTTTTGCATCCAAATGGATGACCTGCATTTGCTCTCTGCCTGCCACCGTCAACAACATTCTAAAAGTTGTTTGCCTACAACTGGTGCAAATACCTCATCGTAATCCTGGCTAAACCGTTGCGTAAACCCTTGAGCAACCAGTCTAGCCTTAAACCGCTTTACAGTGCCGTCTGCGTTAGCTTTCAATTTAAACACCCATTTGCAACCCACTGCTTTTCGATTACTTGGTAATTCCCAGGTGCCATTTTCTGCATGTGGTTTCATTTCATCATGCATAGCCGCAAGCCATTGATCCTTTTCTGCGGTCTCCAGTACGTCTGTCAGTGTTTTCAGCTCAGTAATTATTGAATTAATATTTTCGATTTCCTCGATTAATCGTTTTGATTTGACCCCCTTAGTTTCTCGTTCCGAGCATCTAAATGGGGTTTTGGCAATTGTGATTGAAACAGTTCCTTCTTCGTGGCCCTCATTATTTCGCTTGATATGTTTTTGACCTGACACAGCGTGTGGTGCCTCCACTATTTGTTCACTTTCATTAGTGGTATTGTCAACTTGTGGTTTTATTTCGACAGTTACGATATTATTATATTACGGTATCTTCCCCTTTCATGAAACGAACATCTCGGCTTATAATCAACTTGTTCGTCTTTACATCAAAACATTGATACGCCTTTGAGTTTTCGTCGTAACCCAAAAATCGTGCCTCCACTGCCTTTATGTCCAATTTTCTTCGTTTCTCCTTAGGGATATGCACAAAACATTTTTTCCCGAAGATTTAAAAATTTTTCAAAATTGGTAATGTACTCGACCAGATTTCTAGTGGTGTCTTCGGAGCTCCTTTTGTTGGCAAATGGTTCTGCATGAAATTATCCATTGTAATTGCTTCCGCCCAGAACGAATGGTCCAATTTAGCGTCAATCATCATACATCGAGCCATCTCGATTAGCGTTTAGTTCTTGCTACTCTATTTTGTTCCCTTGAATATGCGGCAGTGTATTCTACTTTAGCCCCGATGCCTTTTAAGTATTCAATGACCTGTTTGTTTTTATATTCTTATCCGGGGTCTGAGCGAATAATTTTTACTGAACAGATGCGTGCCAAACGTGATCTCATATCGACGAGCCGCCATTAATTTTACCGATAAGATGTTTGATGAAATTTCTGGTATATATAATACATTCGTTAATATGGCCGATACCGAATTACCTTTATCATCAAAAAACTGCAATTTGACGGATCCGGTACCACGTGACGAATATGTGCGTCCATCAGCCACCCTGACTTTTTCTTGATTGTTGAAAATCAAATTCTCGAACTTAGATTTATTCACGCAAATGTGACACGTAGCACCGCTATCAATGATCCAATCGTCTGCACTTTGACTTTCGATGTGTTCGGTCATGAACAACATATCGTCATCTGATTTCTCAACAGCCGCCGCCTTTTCAGATTTTTCCAATGGCTGTTTGGCCTTATCCTTTTCGAGCCATCTAGTATACCATCTAGTATGCCATCTAGTATACATTCTGCCAAGTATACTAGAAGCCATCTAGTATACTTATGGCATTTTCATGCTCAGGTTACGGAAGTAAGTAAGAAATTGACAAAACAAGATGGCCACGAAAAGTAAAAAAAAAACAAATTAATGATGATTGCGTTTACACCAAGAGTTGACTTTGACTTGCATCCAACAGAAAATCAAAACCTCCTTTGTTAAAATACAATCTAATTTTGTTTTCAATATTAAATGTGCGTCAATTACATCCATGTATGCGTGAGCTATGTTATAGTTGAAATGTGCAAAGTAATGAACTAAGCGAGCTATACTGGAATATAATAGCTGAAATGTGCAACGGGCCTAGTGGATGCATATTCTGATTTTTGTTTTCAACTGTGTTTTCTATTCTGATAACGTAACCCTCTTCCATGCGGTTTTTCAGATAGTATAGGAATTACGAATCCTAGTTCGCAAATCGACACGAATTCATAAGTTCGGTAGTGTCGGAAAGTTGCTTAAACTAAGCGAATATTGTGAAATGTAGAACTAAATGATATTAATTGTTGTACTATGTAGGTTGGGTGTCGAGTAACTAAATATAGCCTTTAAAATCGCAAATCCGTTATGATCGCACGTAACCACAATGCTGTATTTAATGCTAGGAGAACAGGAGAGTTAAATTGTTGATGGAAAAGCGTAAATGATAGAATGAAGAGTTAAATTACAAGTACTTTTTTTTTAGCTACTGCCAATGACTTTATTCTTGAATCTTTCTTTCAAGTATCTTTCTTTCAAGTATCTTTCTTCAATAGATCTAGTGGGTCTGTTTTGCGAATCCGTTTATATTTTGGCGTGTATATTTTTGAGTATTTGTGTAGTAGAAACTGCAGTCTAGTGACAATTTTGATCTTCTTCCATTCAGCCAATACATTTTGAAGAATTTTATTTTGTACTTTGATTCAATTTGCTTTTTTAAAGTCAACCTTCTATCAAGATGAAGACCCAAATATTTAACGTTTGTTTGTTGAGGAATCGTGACATTGTTTAACCCGCATGGACATGTTCGGTAATTTAGTGTAAACATTATGGGCGCCAGTTTGTTTTTATTCGATTTTATGCGCCATTTTTTGTATATGTGATCTTATAGCTCTTTTGATGCAGTTTATGTGACTACCTTTTCAGTGGTTGGTATATCAGTTGTGTACAGGTAAAGCACTGGTCCTTACACGCTTCGTTGTGGAACCCCTGCATTTATCAGATTTAGTTCTGTAATGCCTTCATTTTGTTTGATCTGAAATTTTCTTTCGAACAAGTAAGTTTCAACGATTGCATGAAATTTTTTTGGGAGCAGAGTTTTTATTTTGTATATCAGGCCGTCATGCGACAGTTTGTCAAAAGCTTGTGCAATATCCAGGAAAACGACGGAACACTATATCTTTTCCTTTAGAGCTAGTTTGTTGCGTTTACAACTGCTCTACAGTACTGCGCTGGTCACGAAACGTAAACTGGTGGTCTGGTATAATGTGCTCTGCAGATAATTTTGGTTTTAATTTTTGTAATAACATTTTTTCAAAAAATTTAGAGACTGTCAGAAAAAGACTCATCGGCCTGTATGACGCGACTTGTCAGGCTTCGGAATCATTATAATTAGTAATGTTTTTCATTTTTTAGGGAGATATCCACATCTGATTATTATGTATTGAATATATAGGTTAAGAGTTTTTGCATTTATCTTGTAATTCTTTAATCATTTTTCCAGTAATAAAATCATGTCCTGGACCTTTATTTGGATTTAGACTTTATTAATAGTGGTTTAACACTTTTCCACTTAAATTTTATAGGGTTTAAGATATAATCATCCTTTGCATAATCCGGCAGTATACTAATATTGCTTTGCTATTTTGATCTGAATACTTTTATTAAGTGGTTGGAGAAAACATTAGCCTTTTCAATGTCACTCAAGCCCAGTGGCCATCTGCTTGTTTTGTTAGTGGATTCGATAGGGCTGGCCTTTTTAATTTTTTTATTGCCTTCCATAGTGAGTGATCGGTTTTTCCGTTGCTGAGAGTTCACTCAGGTAATTCTGTATTCCTTGATCTGCTTCCTCTACCAAGGCTCGTTTCAGAGCTTTAATAGCTTTATTTAATTTCCATTTGAGTATTGGAGACTTTTAGAGCTGCCATTGCCGGCGTATTTTACACTTTTCTTGAATTAACTGCTGAATGATAACGCCAGGTTTAGTCCCATTTAGTTAATTTGCTTGAAAACGGATAGGTAGGTCACTTTTGAAGACATCGGTACTCAATTTGACAGTAATTGGAGAGTGATCAGATTATAGATCATAGCAATCGTCTACTTAAGCATTGGGGCAAGCGATTTTTTTTCGAGCGAGGACATCCAAAGTGATTGTAATAATTCAGATCTCTTTAAATTTGGGTTGGATATAATATAGGGAGTATTCATTTAGTCGCAATCACTGTTTGAGAAAAACAACCTTTTTCGTATGGTTGTTCTTCTGAGTTTTCCGAGTATTGTAATATTCTTCAGAGGAGGTCCGTTAATAAATTTAATTGGTTTTTTTATTTTGTACCAGTGCACCGCTGAAATTTTCGCGTTTTAGCAGTTTACTATGGCTTGCATTGTAATCCTGTTATATTTCTCGCAATTTAAAGCAAAAAGGCTAACAACGAAGAGATGCTCTGTCCTTGCGATGGGAACCGCTCAGAACTGGACATTTTAAAACTGGATATTTCAAAATAGGATATTTCAAAATAGGATTTGATAAAACGAGATAAGATACAAAACGAGACATGGTACAAAACTGGATATTTCAAAATTGGATATTTCAATACGAGATAAGGTACAAAACGAGACATGGTACAAAACTGGATATTTCAAAATTCGATATTTCAATACGAGATAAGGTACAAAACGAGATAAGGTACAAAACTGGATATTTCAAAATTGGATATTTCAATACGAGGTAAGGTACAAAACGAGATATGGTACAAAACTGGATATTTCAAAATTGGATATTTCAATACGAGATAAGGTACAAACCGAGAAATGGTACAAAACTGGATATTTCAAAATTGGGTAATCCAAAACGAGATAAGGTACAAAACGAGATATGATACAACACTGGATATTTCAAAACAGGATATTTCGACATGTGATTTAAACTTAAAATGATTTTTTAGGAAAGTTCTGGAATATGGCCAATTAGGAAGGAATTTGGCGAGTTCTTAACCGATTTTGATGAAATTCGATACGGAGGATGAAAATAGGATTTTAAAATGATTTTTTGGGAAAGTTCTGGAATATGGCCAATTAAGGAGGCACTCGGTGATTTCTTAACCGATTATGATGAAATCCTATATGTAGGATGGGAATGGGATTTTAATATGATTTTTTGGATAAGTTCTGGAATATGGCCACTAAGGAAGGAACTCGACGAGTTCTTAACCGATTATGATGAAATTCGATATTGAATGATCTGTTTTGAAATATCCAGTGTTGTACTATATCTCGTTTTGTACCTTAACTCGTTTTGAATTATCATATTTTGAAATACCCAGTTTTGTACCATATCTCGTTTTGTACCTTATCTCGTTTTAAAATATCCAGTTTTGAAGTATCCTGTTTCGTCAAATCCAGTTGTAAAATATCCAGTTTCGACCGGTACCCCCTGCGATAGTCTTTAATTTCATGTTAAAATATGTTATAAAGTATAATTCTAAACGGATGGTGAAGGGATCTTAAAGAGTACAGCTACCATTACAGGGCAACCCGATAGGAGAGCGTCCATCGGCAGTAACGGCTGCCCAAACTATCACCATTGCTGATGCCTGTTTTCTAGTGGGTTATATAAAATCGGTTGTTTTATTTGTTTGCCTGCTCAATGTGAAATACAGACCCAGTCTATTTTTTTCTATTCAGGAGTAAGGCCATGTCTCTTTTGGAACTTCAAAGGCTTTTGGAACCTTTCGGATAATTTCTTTTAATGTTGTTGTGCGTTTATAACAACCTCTTTTGCGTCTGCTAATGCTGCCTGTGCATGTGTAATGAGATGGCTTAGCTCTCGTTTCGTTGAATTCTATGATACGAATTTATTATTTTCGTTTTAACTAAAGACTATGAGCGCTGTCATTGTTGCTTTGACAGATATATCGGTGTGAACTTTGTTTGCGATGATGACCGCTCGGGATCGAATCCAATAGAACCGGATTGTTGTTACGATAGTGCCAGCAATAGCCTGTAAATACAGATTATTATTAATACATATATATTTAAAACACTAAAATCGATTTATGTTTTTTTTGGCTGTAGTGTACGCATCTTATGAAATAGACCCGCATTTCTTGAGATTTTATCGGCTTCTAGACTATAAAAAATTATACATATATATGTGTGAGTATATGATTACTTAACTGTAATACATTGACCAACATCATATTTTATTATTGTATTATGAGAATATAAAGATTTATGTTTCTTTATTTTACCTTAAACTTTTCTTATGCTCAGTTTCGTTTCAGACAAGTTTTTTTTTTTTATTTTATTGGAAACGTGTATATGCATTTTTGCTTATATATTTTCTTTTCTTTTTTTATGTATATATACATATATATATATATATTATTACTTGCATATATGTCTATATAGTATTAAGATTTTTCATTTTCGTCGTTCGCGTCTATAACAAAGGACCCGGTTTTTTCTTTTTAATTTTCAAGGGTATGACCTTCAAATGTTTAGGTTTTTATGCTGTTTTATTGGAGAATATGTAGATACATCATTTTATTTTATGCTTATATACAACAACACATCTATATACAATTTACATTATAAAAACTCGTGATTATTATGCTGTTCCTCTCGTATGTACATACATACGAGAGTATATGTTATACAACACAAGTTGTTGGTTTGTTTGTTTGTTTGTTATGTTGATCATAATCATAATATAATGATGATGCAAAACTTGTTCTTTCCTTCCACTATAATAATATATATACTCGTATATAGTTGGAAATATGTATGCTTTAAAATACAACAACAACAACACAATTTTAATAACCATGAAAATAAAAAAATAAAATCTACATTTTCGTGTTACATATTTTCATCTTATGATTTTCATGTTATCTTTTGGCGCTATTACACACACAAGCACACACATACTATTTTGTATATAAATTTCGGAATAAAACGAAAAAGAAAATGGATTTTTTTTATTGTTTTTCATTTTACTGAATGAAAATTTGTAAATATTTCAATAGATTTTATGTGTTTTGAATAATTTTTTTTTTTATGTTTCTATGTGTCATAATAATATAGACAAAACGTTGTTAATCTTTTAATGACGAGTTTATTATTATGTATATGATTTTGTCATTAAAAGCATAAAATGTTTTATTATATTCAGACATTTTTAATAGCCCGGCGTTTTTTTTATAGTAATAGGAACTTAAATTGATTTTATTATCTTAAAATGTTATGTAAAAAGTAACTCTGGAAATTATTTCTTTTGTTTATTAAACATACATAATTTAAACTTTCTACATTACTAAAAATTCTAATAAGTAAATTTATAGTATGACCGCCATTTTCTCGAATTACTTTCGCGCACACCTGTTGTTTGTGGCTTTAATTAAATTTCGAATGTCGATAAAACAAGTTTGCACCTTTAGTAACATTTGTTAATGCTCGTATCTCTAATATATAGTTTTGGCCAATGAGGGCCTTAATTTGTTTAGATATAGGATTGTATAACAACCTCTTAATTATTATGATTTATGTATACGTGCGAACTCAGTTCTTGCAACTCTCATGTCAAATGTGACAATTTCATCATCGATTTTATGTCAAAAATCAAAGCCAATGGGCCAAAATATTATTAATCGGACAAAACACAATAAAAAAATTACTGGCCCATCTCGTAGCACAAAAATGCAATAATATGGAATTGACCATTAATGCTTTAAATTTTTTAATTTGAAGTATGCCGTTAGTAGGCTAACAAATTAGACAATTTTGCCGAAAACTCCATAAAACATTGTTGGAAAATTTTAAAGCAGTCAAAATTTGATGTATGAGATTCCGGGGATAATTTGCTTGGTCTGCGCAATATAGAACTAAAATGGAAAACATGCACCACCTTTGCTGCTGAAATTTTTATCCGCAGAGCAAGTTTCAACAACAAAAGTTATTGACTGAATCAGTAACGCAAATTTAGGTGGAACCAATCCAACTCAGGAAAGACCGATATCGACGACTTAGTTCTCGAATATGTAATGAAATTGCATGACACAATTCAATTTTTTTTTCTAAAAGTCGTTAAATTTTGATTTAAGTTTTCGTCGGCCATTGCTTTCGTTAATACAGTGAAATGAATGTTATAAACTGTAAATTTCCATTTATAATTGATGATTACTTCATTAAAACTGTAAAATTTATGCCACAAATATAGCTCATTAAAACGGTAAAACTTGTTCCTTAATTCGAATTGTATTTATAATCTAAGAAAAATTTGATGATCAGCTCATTAATACTGTTAAATGTAAGCCCCAAATCAAAATTTTTTATTACTAATGTTTAGCTGATTACAACGGTAAAAATTGTGCCAAAACCAAAATTTAACACAAAATCACATATAATTATACCAGATGAACTTCATGCATGGCTCAAATATGTACAAGTAAATTCATAGTATACGCAAATCAATGCAACCGAAATCTAACCAAACGAAAAACGGGTATTTTCATCCTTTTATTTTCTTTGCGCCCGACTATTTGATTGTATAAAACAAAAAACAAAAATATACGAAAAATGTGAAATTTGTTTATAAATTAAAGTAATCGTGTGCAAAACAAAAAGAAAAGGACGAAAATATGAGTTTTTACGTGTACAATTTTTTTTTTGTTTGGTTAGATTCCGGTTGCATTGATTTGCGTTGTATGAATTTGCTTGTGTAAATTTGAGCCATACAAGATGTTCATCTGGTATAGTGATCTGTGACAATACGATAAAAAAATTAAAAGTTTTGAAAATCCACAAAATAGATGATTGTTATTAGTCCTATAGTTTGCCAAATCCTTAAAAAACTTGATAATAAGCCTAGAAAATTTACAAAATCCAGAGAATACGTCGATCGAATACGTCGGCGAAACTTTTTTTTTGTCGAGTAATGCTATAAACAGAACCAGAGCGACAACGACGAGCGTCGACGCCTGTCAAATTAAAATACACTAAAAGCTTAGTATGCTAACAGAAACATCGACGATGGCGACGACGATTTTTTATCTATTTCTAATTTTATCGCCGGCGAAACAATGTTGCCAACTGTTTTTTATTTTTTTAAGGTGCTTTTTTAATAAAGAAGCATAATACAGCAGCCATGTTTTAAAATTTTTCTTGTTATTATTATATCGCGATACGCTGACGCTTTTGTTAGTTATGTTTACTACAGCGATATCGCTGGCGAAATATATATTTATTCGTTGACGCTCGTCGTTGACCCTCTGGTTCTGTTTATACCTTAATTTTGAATTTTGTAAATCCAAAATTACTCGACAAAAAAAAAGTTTCGCCGGCTATGAAGTTTTTTATTAAATATTTATCAATTTATCAAAATGGCTATCGTAAATATATTTAAATTTTGGTACACCAAAAGTTTAACACACGCACAGTTAAATTTTAATTATTTTGATAGAAAACTAAAATGGCATTACATTAAAATCGGTGGCCGTAATAAGGTTTAAATACCCTTTGAAACTGCACTATTATTTTAAATATCCATTCGTAAACAGTAAAATAAGATCGTAGGAATTAAAAAATTAATTTCTATATGCTCGTGAACTTCTAATTTTAAATACTATATCTCTGTGAGCTTTCCTGAAAATCGTTTTCTATAGACTAGCAATGTCTACGCAAATTTTTTAAAGAGCAAAGTTCTTTACTATATTCTTGTTTCACAAAGTTCGTCTCTTTCTTTCACTAGATGTTGGTTAAATCATTTTTTTGCAATATGATTGGTCAAAAAGAGTATTTATTGAAACAGGTTAATTCATATCGATTTTTTTTTTGACACCAAAAAAAATTATAAATAAAATACTTAACCCTTTTATAGTCTAAATCTCTATAGTCTGAATTTCCTGAATAATAACTTGATTTTGAAAATATTACAAATCACATCTTGAATTATAGTGTTTAGTTTGCTTATTACATTGCTTTTGAATTTTGGTGTCAAGCCAAAAATATTGACGCCGTGTTGTATACATTTTTTTCGTTTATCTTCAATTGTATAGGAGCATAGGGCGTCTACTAGACTGGACCACCAAATTTTGTTGGGGCTATTTTTTGTTATATTTCTGCCCATGATTCTCCGAGCTGTGCTATAGTATCGTGTTTTCAGGTTATTGCTGGTCTTCCAATTTTCTTGATGAACATGATTTGTCTTTCGATTTCATTAATTTCATGAGATTAAACAGTTCTGACACCGTACGAACTAGTACCGCAAATTAAAATCAACATTTTAAACTTTGGATGAAAAATTGATATCACTGCCTAAGATGCAATCTTTTCTTAGCTGCTTCAAATGCATTTGCGCACTACTCTGGCCAAACGAATCGTTCATCTTTGTCAAATTAGTTACTGCAAAACTCCAAACATGAACGTAATTGTTCTATAAGGATTTGGGTGAATGTTTTCTGCTTCAACTTTTTTTTTTGTTTGGTTTTAAGACCGTCTCACATTGCCAAGTATTCTACTGAATTCTTAAAAATCTAATATTCAGGTCCACTTGGATATTATACTCTAGCAATTTTTTACTACTACTTTTAACTTTCGTTCGTAATCCTCTGAATCGAAACTACCTATTAGAATGTCATCGGTGTAACAAGTTAAACTTTTTTTTCCTAACAAGACCTGATCTTGTTAGAAATCTATTTCCGATGGAGATATTTGAAGGTATGCACCCAACAAATGCAGAACAAAAAAACATTTCTACCCAGCCAAGCCTGCAAATACCTTGTCGGTCACAGACAGAGAGCATAATTTTCCTTACTAATCACTTTGTTTATGGTAACACTAAAATAGCCGCAAATGCGAATTTTATTATCCTCTTTGTACACAACTAAGATTTGTGAGACCCATCCACTATAACTAACCGGAATCAAAACCTTTTCATTCACTAACCCATCCAGTTCACTGTTGACTTTTTTACGCAGGTGAAACGGCGTACACAATTTTGGAAAATTGTGGCTTCAAACCAATTATTAGATCGCTGTTTAAATTATCAACACTTTAGGCGCAGCCATTTTTAGCTCATTTAATAAATTAACTTATTTACATGTAATGATTCCTCAGTAGCCCCATTCAGCCACCTAGTAGCTGATTTGAATATATTATTTCCAACCACTCACGTCCCATAATAGGAACAAACGGAACAACAGTGTCCGAAAACATAGGGCAAACTGAAAACTTCGTCTCATACGCAAACAGTTACCTAGATTGTTCCCAAGATTAGAATTGTATCACCTTGTTTGTTCTCCAAGGTTGTTTCGTTGATTAAGGCGTCACAATAGCAAGTTATAAAAAGAGGGTTAATACCCTGGTTACATAAGCAATTCGAATCTAGACCATAAGAATTCCTTCACAAAAAGCCTATTAGGAAATTTTCTAAATCGAACCGTAGCGAGATTTATTTTGGCATAATTCACCAGACACCAAACCGAATTTCCTGGAATACAATCTCACATTTTTCTATTGATTATTACTGTCATTTTGTCACCGGTCGTATAGTGATGGTTAAGGTGTTGGCTTAAACACACTGCTGTCTTAATTTCGATCTCCACCGCTGATCACATCAACGATCACTAATTGTAAAAATATGGTCTGAAAGATCTTGTAAAATATCTCAGTAAAGCACTAACTTTGGCCTGAAATGCTGTTGATATTTGATTACTGCTACTTTAAATTGTAAATTATAGTTAGTTTTATTTTGCGGAAAGGATGAAGTACTTGGCGATCGCGCACGATCTTATTGTGGCTAGTACATTCGTTACCACCTTCGTAAGATGTTCCGAAGTCAAATTGGGTCATCCAATATGTGAGAACTTATCTGTCAGCTACTTGGTATGAGTGTAAAAGAGTTTCCCTGATTTGTATTGTTGTTAATTGCTACTGTTATTTTATATTGTGATGGAACTTGCTGTTATTTATTTTAAATTTTTTGTAATTCTTTAGCAACGATACGTCAATTTTCAGGATGATGTTCTTTGCAGTTTCATTATTATTTTCCTTTATCGACAATTTAGGAGCATCGGGTGTATATTAGGCTGGACCATCTCACTCTATTGGGGGCTATTGCCTTTAACTCATCTCATGTTTTAGCAAACCGTTTCGGTTCCGCTATCATAATTCTTTTCCATATCATCGGTAGTCTTCCGAATTTCCTCTTTCCTTGCGGGTTCCATTCTAATGACTTCCTGGCAATGTCACTTGATGGTTTTCGATGTGTGTATCCATCTGCATTTTCGTTTCCTAATTTCTTTTTCTATATCGATTTGCCTACTTTTCAGGAGGAACCGTCGTTCGTGATTTTGTTTGCTCAAAAGCTTCTTATTAAACGGCTGGGGCATTTATTTACAAACACCTCGTGACTTCGTGCGATTTTCCTGAGTGTTTTTCCAAGTTTCACAACCATACAGTAGTACTGATTTTACACAGGCATTGAACTTATGTAGTTTTGTATTTCTTGACAGTGGGGATGTGTTCCAAATCTTCTGGAGCTTGTTGAAGGTATTTCTGGATTTGTTAATCCTTTGGCTTATATTCTCTTCAGTGCCGCCTGTTTTCGCTACTATACAACCAAGGTATTAGTTACAGGAAATATATGCTCCACGATGATCATGGCAAATACTTTCATTATTCTGTTGGGAAGGGAGATTCCTCACTAATTCGTACCATACCTCTTTTTAGTTGCCTTTCTTCGGGATTGCTATAGTAATTTCTTCTTCCCAACTCTTTGGTATTCTACCTGCACTCCAAACTTCCACTAATAGTGATGTTAAAACCGCTGCTACTGTAGGTATATCACCACTTAGTAGATCAGCAGGGATGTTGTCCGATCCAGAAACTTGGGTATTTTTTTAACTTTCTTTTGGTACTTGTAACTTTTCCCAAAATGTGTACCTTCTAATGCATTGAACTATCATGCGCACGTTTCTGTTTGTTGCTACTTCTATAGTTGTTTCGAGAATGTCGTCAGTGTATTTCTTGCGATCACTTTCCAATGTGACAATGTGCCAGTTTCTTTACCTGTCTTCGTATTGCCTTCTAATTTTTGACTTGTTTTAAAGACACAATTGTTGCTTAGCCATCATTTCTTATCAACGGTGTTTTCTTGGCATCCGAGTGCACTAGTAGCTGTCTTGGCATAGACTTCTTCTATTTGTGACCATTTGTCAGCCATTTTGTTGTTGAGCTTAGCTGAAGGCAATTCCGGTGTTAGCATTTCTAAACCTTTCTATGTTAAATTTCTTCTTGTTATTTCTTGAGTATTTTGCAGCGGCGGGTTTTACTTCGAATGTTGCTAATTCTAGTTGGCTGTTCACTGTGCATATCTGTTTCCATATTGCTCCGACATCTTTTAGGGATGACAGAAATTTTTTGTATACCAGCACGTGACCTATTTGGCTTGTTGTTCTGCCATCTGGTCGATTCTCTAAACTAAGCTTCGTTGCTAAAGCTCTATATGTGTCAGAATTATGTGTATAGATTTTCCATATATCGTTGGTTATTGATATTACTTTAGATTCCTTAATCTGTGTTAAGGATGGTCGTATCAAATGTGAAAACTAGTCTCCAATCAAGTTTTTTCGATGATTTTTTCTAAATATTACGAAACATCTCGTGGTTGTAAAAAGAATATTGAACTGGGTGATTAACCTGAATGGCAACGATGTAAAAGATCCACTTTTAAGATTTTCGGCATCCGTTGGTCTCAAAATCAATGGGTCCAAAACAAAATAAATGATCACAGGTTTTAGAGGCAGAGACATAATGGATTTTAGTAGTGGCAACCAAACATTTGAAGTATACAGGGGTTTCCGAAACCTTAGACCTCTAGTCAATAGGTTGCAGTCTGCAACGATCTCTCCTCGGACTAAATAATTACTTAACTTTTTCTGCCGATCTAGAACAATAGGAAGAGGTAGTTCGGAGCCAAAACCGATAGTTATCTGTTTTTACGATTTCACAAACTTTAAGACCAATCGGCCATATTACAGGATTTAAAACTATATATCATCTCTAGAATCTCTTTCAAATCAGTTTATCCTTTCCATCGTCAAGTGTTCGAGATAAACGACCTACAATTTAAATTATACAAATTACTATTTTCGGCTTGTTTATGCCCTTTATCCAACTGGCGGTGAATTCTCGAAATAATTACAAAATTCTACTATAGATTTCTTTAGTACTAAGTACGAGAATACTTCTGCTAATGTGCTATAGAAAATCAAAATAAATGTCGTTAAATATAATAGAACAATCGTAATCGCATTATTCTGTATACCGTTATTTAAAAGCACTTACATACATTTATATTAACGTAAAAATTAAAAAAAAAATCATTTCGTTGCGTTACGATTGTGCAAGTTGAAGGGAATCCAAGAAAAATGTGTGTTAAAATTGTAAATCGAGTGTTTATTGTCTTAAATAAAATAACAACACAAAACAATAATAAGGATGTTTATAAGGAAAACAAAAATGGTGGATATATGTATATATATTATGTGTGTGTGTGTGGTTATATAGTATCTATATATGTATGTATACCCCAGACTTGTTTTGATCGTAAATTTATAATATTCTTGTTGTATTTTTGTTTTTATTATTTTCTGCTTTTTTGTTTTGATTTTGATTTTCTTAAAGTGATTTTCCCCGTCAACATTTAAAGGTTTAAAACCATATTATAAACAAAACAAAAAAAAAAAAAAAGCAAAGCTTTAAAGATATGTAATCATCGTCATCAAAAAATCGTAATGGTTGCAATTTTCTTAAGCACTAATATTTCTACCTCTAAAACGTTCTAATTCAATTGTGAAACCTAATTGAAATTGTTCTAAACACAAAAATTTAATTTTTTTTTCTAAAGTCGATAAAAATGTTAATCTACTATATTTTGGACATGTTTTTAGTTGAACCGGTTTCGTCTTGCGTTGTGTTCTTTAATTACATGGCTTAGAATTTTTCTTTATTTATTTCTTAAGTTTTTACTTTTTAGTAAGAAGTTATTTGATTTGTTGTATATTGTTGTTGTAACGCGCGTTTATGTTTAAATTGAGCGTAAACATAGAATTTACTTGCAAATTAAAATTTTGTTGATCATTTCTTTACGTGTTTAATTGTATGCGTTTGGTAATTTAGATGTATGCATTCATTTATATATATATATATATATATATATATATATATATATATATATATATATATATATATATATATATATATATATATATATATATATATTTATATATATATATATATATATATATATATATATATATATATATATATATATATATATATTTATATTATATATATATATATATATATATATATATATATATATATATTTATATATATATATATATATATATATATATATATATATATATATACATATATATATATATATATATATATATATATATATATATATATATATATATATATATATATATTTATATATATATATATATATATATATATATATATATATATATATATATATATATATATATATATATATATATATATATATAAGGCAATTGATTTTATTGGATAGAATGCTGAGCGTTCAATTGTGGTCTATCTATTTGATCATCGAAACCATGAGAGCATATATAAATTCATCGCATGAATAACTTCCATTCTCCACAATAAATAAAACCATCCACCATATTGTAATTAAAACAAGATTATATTATATATAGAAATAAAACCACCAACAACAAAAATAATGTCGTCTAATGACTTCTAACTGTAAAATAAAACAAAAAATCAAGAATTTTTATTCAAATTGCTTGAAATATATTTACTGCAAAAAATGTATAAAAAAATTTAATCGATACGTTTAAATAAGTATTCGTACCGTTATTGATCAGTTTTGATGATGGTGTTCATTTTAATGTTAGACAAATTGGCTGAGTTTTTTTTTATACATACATACAATGTTACCAGATTTTTCAAGATTAATTACTCGGTATAGTAACTTACTATTTATATTGTTACGTACTATTTTTATATATATATATATGTAAATATAAAATAGCTCTAATGTATATAAGAAGTATCACCATTTTTTCTTCTGAAAGGAACATTATGGTCAGACAGGTGAAAATTAAAATCAATAAAAAATATGCAGGTAGATTTTTTTTTTATATATATTTTCCCTGAACAAAAAAAAACAATGAGAACGCGAAAAAAATATAAGTTGTGTGTTCCAAAAGTAGAATTTCTTTAAAACATATATGTTATTGCGGCGATAAACGTACTAATAATATAAACTACAAATTACTCAAGCGAATTTTTTTTTGTGTGGTGGTATGGAAAAAGTATTGTAATTCATCTACCGATTCCGGAGTGCGAATAGTAGAAAGCAAGAAAAAATACGATTTTTTATATATTTCTACCTTCGTCTGTCCTTGTTTATTTTTTTTTTATAAATGCTCTTCTCCCTTATCACTCTCTCCCTTTAATTTTCCTATTACAATTTTTTTTTTGTTTTGAATTCACCCTTCTTGTGCTTTATATCTTTATACCCTGTAAAAAATAAATAGAGAAAGAGTAAAAAAAAATGTATATAATAGTATATATATATATATATATATAATATGTATATAGAGATGGATGGATGTGTGTATACACATATATATCTAGCTTTTTGTCCCCCTTATTGCCTCTTAAAGTAGCCCTACATTAAAACCGGCTTCGTTCAAATTTTTTTTTCTGTTCTGGCTGGCTGTCGACGTCGTCGTTTTAATTCGAACTGAAAATTAAAAAAAAAAAAAAAATATTGAACATTCCCTTTCATTTCAAGTTCGACCTCGCCCCACTAGAGGCGTGTTTGTTATAACATCTTGATTTTTTTTTATTTATATTTTTTATTATTATTGTTGTTATTAGTAGTGTATACAGTGCGTTACGAAAATCACGTTTTTATAAATTCAAAATTTATACATAGGTTGGTATATAATATAATATATATACAATAACCTCTGTGTGTTACATATGTGTGCTTTTGCGGTGTGAATAAAAAGTCAAAATAAAAATAGTAAAACACCGAAAAATTAATTGAACATGTTTATTTTATAACACGTGTGTTTTTATTTTATTTTATTTATTTATATTTTGAAAAAACGAAAGAAAAAAAAATAACGTGTATTACACTGTGATGATAATTACAATTTATGTATATATATTTTTTATATAATTTATATATGAATTTTTCTTGTATAAAAAAAAAAAACTTTAGGTAAGTGTGTGTGTGTGTGTGTGTGTGTTAATTTTGTTTTGAAAATGTTTATTGTATTTGTGAGTTCAGTGATATATAAAATGTTTTTTTTTTCGTACTGTATATAATACAATTTGTGGGGCTTCGGTAAATATATGTACTATTTATATACATGTGTTAAAAGAACAGAATTTGTGTGTGTGTGTATGTATATATTTTTTCTTTAATTTTTCTTCTCTTGAATATGATTAATTAACTACTCTTTGATTTATAAGATCTACTTTCTACTACTACATGCGAATTTAAATATAACTGGATATCCTTTTTGCTCTTCTAACAAATTGGATATTATTATAGAATGAGAAAGACATAAAAAATCGCATCTTTTTTTTATTTTTTTTTTTTTATTCTATCTAAACTTAAATATTTTATTTTAATTATAAGATTGTGTTGGTTTTTCGTTTGTGCAGTAAAAAAAATGTTGTATATAAATTAGTGTGATTGTAGTTGTGTACACATATTTATATATATATATATATATATATATATATATATATATATATATATATATATATATATATATATATATATATATATATATATATATATATATATATATATACATATATATATATTTCTATATATTTAAATTACATTTTTTTTTTTAATTTTATTCTTAAATGAACGTACACACAGTCGAGAACATGAAACGTAAGTTCCTGAGGAGACTGGTTATACAGTAAATAAAAATAAAATAATAGTATGTGTGTGTAATTTTTTCTTTCTGGTGTTACAAAATATATATATATATATATATATATATATATATGAAAAAATTAGAGTGCAGGGATGTGAAACATGATACGGTTAGTGAATTAAAAAAGAAAAAAAATTTAAAAAAGAAAAAAGTATTAAGTTGTTTTTGGATAATCGTGATGAAGAAGTGGTGAAAATTTTTTATATGAAATTTTTCTTGGTGATAAGTTATAAAAGTATTTTCAATGATTGTGTGCAGAAATAAATCAAAGTGAAATTATTATTATTAATATAGTTTTAATTTATTTTAATATTTTACTAAAAAGAAAGCTTTAAATCACATCTCATATGTATCAATAATAAAAAACATATGGTTATAAGATTGAATATTTACAGTGTGTGGCAAAAGGTAGTACATATGTAGTTAGTTTTGGTTTAGTTATTTACTTGTGTGTCTGTTTTAAATCTTTATTATTGTGATTTGTCAAAAAAAAAAAAAATGTATGTATAATAAAAATTAACGAGCTAGGAGTGTTTCCGGTTTAGGATATTTAATTATAGACTACTCGAGTAATTATCTATACTTAGTGCACAATGAATGAGAGTTGGTTTAAATTGAATAAATTGGCAAAGTGTTTGTGCGTGAGAAGATCAATTTTGGATTGACTGACATATGTTTTGACATATGATTGGAAAAACTATTCGATCACTATTTTATTTTTAATTTTATAATACAAATACATTGATTAATTCACTGTACTATTTATTCACTTCCTGTTTGTGAACTTTTACAATTCGAATACTTAAAAATGTTGAACCCGCCGTAATTATTTAATGTTTTGCATTTAAATGTCACATTCATTGTAAAGAATAAGATTAAATTTCGAAAATAATAAAGGGTGATGAGATACATCATAACGGTAAATTTAAGTGTTAAATGAAAGTAATTTTTTAAAGTTAATTTTTCGTTATGAGAATATATGTGTATGTATTTATCTTCTAATGTTGCGAGAAGACAGATCGATTTGTAATTTTATTGCACTTTTTCTTACACTTTACTCTCACTATTATATTAGTATAATATGCAATGTAAGTAGAAAAGAAAATCTACAAAACCGGGTTCAAGGTCTAATGCATTTGACTATACATACCAAATAATTATAGAAACAAAATGATCGCAATGAATACTTTCGTATACTCAAATATAGATGTCAGCGCGGTGGAATTTCTTTTTTGTAATGTACATTTTTACCTGCTCGCGAATGCGATTTATTTTAGCCGTTAATTAATTCCGTAAGTAAAATGACCTCTTCACCTTATACCCGTGCATATAATATATATATATATATATATATATATATATATATATATATATATATATATATATATATATATATATATATATATATATATATATATATATATATATATATATATATATATATATACATGTTATATTTTTTTGTATTTGATGAAGAAGGGTGAAAATGGGAGGTATAGGGGTGAACTGTATATAAATATATATATATACCCAAGAAAAAAATCCTACCCTCAACTTTGATTTTTTTTTTACTTTCTTCGTTGTTTTGTTGTTATTTAAGTTTTATCTTTTGGAAAAGTTAGAAAAAGGAAAAAGTTTTTCTTCTGACCAAATTAAAATTAAATACATTTTTTTTGTTTAATCTTATAACCAGACCCTACGGCACAACGGTAAAATTTCGTCGTTATTTCTTTGAGATTTTTTTTACTCTTGATGTATGTATTTTATATAAATGTATTTTTATAAATATATATATATATATATATATATATATATATATATATATATATATATATATATATATATATATATATATATATATATATATATATATATATATATATATATATATATATATATATATATTTATATATAAGTAAGAAGATTAACACTTCCCTTAAAAGAAAAAAAATTCTATATATATATATATATATATATATATATATATATATATATATATATATATATATATATATATATATATATATATATATATATATATATATATATATATATATATATATATATATATATATATATATATATATATATAAGCTATATTTTCTTCTTAATTCTTTTTCGTTCTTGAGAACTGGGATGGATGAATGGTTGGTTGGTTGAAATTTATACATTTTTTCTTTTACTTTCTTATATTTCTTGAATTTATAAAAGATATGATGAATTGTTTTTTTTTTGTATGTTTGGAATGGAATTTAGGCCAGCAGGAGTTTATATGTTTGTCTTAAATACAAGAATGAACGAACGAACGATTTTTTTTTTGTTTTACTTGTCTTGAGTCGGTTACACTGCACACACGAACAACAAGAAAACTACTTTAAAATCATAACGAGATGAGATCAGTAAAATATTGAAAGTTGTGCGTGTATATGTATATTATTGGTTAGTATATGTGTGAATATATGGAATAAGATTTTATTCTTAAAGTTTATATAGAAAAGAAAATACACTACACTATAATACTAGTGACTACACTAGAGTGTATTTTTCTTGTATTCTTTCTCTTCGTATATTTCTTCTTTTCTCTCTGATCGTTTTGAATTTAAAAAAAAAAAAAAGCGCAGACGCTAAATAATCTTAATTGGCATTTTTGATTGCCTCGCGAACTTCGCTTCATTGATAGACATGTAGTTTTATGATTATTGAATACACACCGGGCTAGCATGAGTTTGTTTAGGGATGAGATCGGATTGTGATGATGATGATGTTAATAGGAAAGGGATTTTGGTTAATGGTTCATTTGCTTTTTTTTTTATTATTATTTATTTTGTATTTCTCTCCATATTCTAGTGTTTTTAATTTAAAAATTTGTGATCGCATAATCACATAATGAATACAAATATGAATATTACAATAAAACAAGAGCCAATCGAAGAGTATTATCATGATGCTGGACATAGTGTAACTGTCAAACATGAACCAATTGATACTGGATACAATTATGCGATACAATATGTTACAACGGCAAATGGTGAATTGTATCAGATTAAACAAGAGCCAGCAGAGGTAAATTTTGATAATTTCCTTTATATTTATTTTTTTAATTTAATTTAAATGTAAATAGAACAAAATAAAAAGATTTCCGTATAGTTGACATTTTATTCAATAAGAAGATCTTAACTTTAAGAATGTCGCCTTTTGAACAGATGGGCTAAAAGATTTTTTTTATGTATTTACGTGATTTTCGATTATAAAAAAACACAAACCAATAACCTATTCTATGATATGTATTAATGGTATATACATTTATATATGTACATTTTTTTTTGGGTGTAACACCCACCCGAAAGAGCAAAAAAAAGTGTATACGTAAATAGTCGATATTATTCAGTTCTAAACAACCTTTAAATTTTTATATATATATATATATATATATATATATATATATATATATATATATATATATAATATATATATATATATATATATATATATATATATATATATATATATATATATATATATATATATATATATTTATATATATAATATATATAATATACACATATATATATATATATATATATATATATATATATATATATATATATATATATATATATATATATATATAAGGAAGCCATTTAAATGATATTTTTAGTAAATTAATGTTTTGACAAAGTAGTTTTCATCAAACACAAAAATGTATATATTTTACCATCGATTAGTTTTATAGCGTCCCTAGTTTTTTTTATGTAATATGCTTTCTTTGGAAAGAAAAAAAAAACGTTATACGACACATCTTTAAGAAAAATGTCCGTTATATATGCGCTACTACTATTCTATTGGTGTGTGACTATACGCATGCTGTATTGACATATTGAGTAATTAACATCCTTTTCATTGAATCAACAACACAACACCAACAACAAGAAATGCATGTATGACTGATAAGTTGTATTGTTTTTATGTTCCGTTTCAGAGTCTTCTTAAAACTGCGGAACATCTAAAAATTAAAGGTCTCTGTGATATAAGTGAAGAATATCCAGAACCGTGTGTTAAACGAAAATTTAAAAATAGTAATAATAATAATAATCAATCAAATCAAAGGAATTATCATATAAGTAATAATAATAATTTGAATAGTAGTAACAATAATAATAATAATAATAACAGTAATACAGAAGACATAAATAGTAAACTAAGTAATAGAACAAATGAATCAATAAATAATCAAAGTGGTAATAATTTAGTTAAAGATCATAATGATACATCACAGTCGTCACCTTTAACATTGGAAACACGTAGTAATTTAGGAAATAGTAGTGATAATCAACGGGATAAAAATATGACGAGTCTCGGAATGGGAATGGGCATGGTACGGTGATAAAAGATACATAAAAAACATTAATTTTCCTTCTTATATTTTGTTGTTTTTTTTTGTTATTTAAATTTCAATTTTCATATCAATTTCATATAATTTGTGTTTCCTAAATTATTTGTGTGTGTGTGTCATATTTTCCGATTTTTTTTATTTTGTTTTATTTATTATTTAATTATTTATTATTTAATATTTTATGTTTTTTATTTTATTTTATTTTGTGTTTTTTTTTTTTTGTTTTGGCTTCGACTTTATATTGTAATTTTAGAATGGGTCCTTGATGGGTGTATCGATGCAGTTTTTAGATTTTGCACCTGAACCACCGGCACCATCGGCAACACCAGTCACGGAACACATTGAGTTGACTACAAGTAAGTAAATTATTTTAAAAATTATATTGTTAACAAGAACTGGTTTCATGATGAATTGAAATGAATTGGCCCGTACCAAATCAACTGTCTGGCTCAATCGGAATCGATCCGAAGCTTGTTCTTCGTATTGTTGAAGCCAACCCGAAGAAAGAAGTCATCAAAACATGATCGAGCCAGCTTGCTGTCCTTTTATTTCATTTTATCCAGTGGTGTTTCACTTTTACGAAAGATCAATTCTAACATGGGATTAAAAGGTATCGGGGACATAGCATATTCTTGCCGTATACCTTAGCTAATTGCAAAAATTCCTGAAAGCTTGTTCTCAACTTTGACCGCATTGTGACTGCATTGCAGTCATTTTATAAGTGCACATATGTTCCATGTATCACGATGGGTTGAGCCAATGAAGCATATGCTTGTTGGATATGCAAGCAGAATTACCGTGCTTACAGCACTTATAATTTGCAAACATTTTTATAGAGTCTGCCGATTTTATTATATAATGCTTGTTTATTTTTAATAAGGTATTTTGAACTACCTAAACATAACCAATTGTTAAAAAAAATGATCCGTCAAAAATTTATTTTACTTTTCGAAGTTTGTCAATTTTGCATATTAGCAGCACTGGTGCTGTACTTCAGAATTATAATTAGTTTGTCCTTTGTCGACGACTTAAAGAGATTCACTCTTTAATGCACGCAGCGGTTTAAACTCCTATTCCTTCCAGGCCGGCATTAGACTATTTTCTAAAAAAAATATAATAATAATAATAAAACGGCTTTTACAGGCTCTTACTGACACGTACCGATTCAACATTCTGGCTCCATCGGATTTGATCCCGAGCTTGTTCTTCGTATTGATCTAGACAACCCAAAGAAGATAAGTCCGTTCTTTATTCCGAGGAGCCGTCGTCGCCGACAGTGACCTCTGCGCCTGCCAAATGGTGGTGGTTCTCAGAAATTGCTGCATCATCCGCATAGGATCGGCTCGCAGAACATGGCCAAGCCAGCGTACTCGCTATCCTTTTATTCCATGAACGAGATCAGGAATTTTCATTAAATTCCTCATCTCGTAGTTGAATAAAATTGTAAGTGTCGTCATCGTCGTGTTTGGGCCATATATCATGCGCATGATTCTTCTATCAAATGTCATTATGTATCTCATACTGAACCGTTAGGGTCCAACTCTCACACCCATACATAACAACAGGTCTGATCAACACATTGTACAACTTCAGCTTGTCGGCATTTGCAGGGTTTTTTGATATTAGCAGCGGGCGTAAGACATACAAACCACGGTTGTCAGTGACAAGACGAGCTTTAATATCCCCTTCCCCACACAATTATCATTAGTGACAATGGATCCAAGGTATAGAAAACTTGTCACTGCTTCAAATTAATGTGCTCCCTGGTTTAACTAACGAGACTCTGACGACCGAGACATGGCGGTATATCCGACCACCGAGAATCTAGTAAATGAAGTTCTCATCTACAACCTTTTCTTGATTCTGGGGTGGGTCAACCATTGCTTCATGCTAAACCATTTTCAAGAAGCTCACAGCTTACAAGATCACCAAAATCTTCAACTGGAAAGGTTTAACACCTTAACGAAAATGTTGAACTAAGAAGAAAACTAAGCGGAATTGAAAAGGTAACGTCGCAGCTAAGCAATTAAGTGGTACTGCTTTAAAAGTTATGAGGAGCCTCTTCATTCTAGCAATGAGTTAGACGCCATTGAAAGATTTAATACTGATGAAGAACTAGTAAGGGAAATAGATTGGGTCTTAAAAAAAAGGAAAAAGCAAGGAAAGGAAAGCGGAGTCGTCTTCGGAAAGTGGTGAGTATCAACAAAACATTCCTAAACACAAATAAAGTTGAAATACAACAAAACATACCTGACGAGATCAGGCAAGCCTAAAGTGAGGGCGCCGCCACCAACTTCTATTATTGGCAAATCCAATTATCTCTATGCAAACAATAATGAAATCAGTCACCGATAAACAATACATAATTGCATCACTTAAGAATGATGTAAGGAAAAATAATACGTCTGATTCTGAGACTTACAGAGCTTTGGCTACAAATCTAAATACTAATAGAAATGAGTGCTTTACTTATGAAGATAAAAATGATTGCCTAATTAAAGTTATGGTTATAGGCATCCAACCAACTTGTTCAAAAGAAGATATAATACCTAATAGGCAAGTGCTCAAAAATTGAAGATGCAGTAAATATGCTCAAAAAAAAAAAAAAATAGAAAATGCAGAAAGTGTTCAAATCAATAAAAGAGGGTTGCCATTATTTATGCTATTTAATAACAAAGAAAATGTAGAAAATATATACAACATAGCAACTAAGCAATGAAGTGGTGTTCTAAAGTGCATAGAAACCTTAAACATTCGTCTTGTGAAACAAGAAAAACACATAGAAGCTCTAAATAGGAGCTTAATTATTCAATGTTGTAGCGACCATCGCTACACACAAAAAAACAAATATCCAGATATTTCTTGCACATCCATATAATTCGCTAACACTACATGTACACTGTACATAAATATATGTAGAGCGTAGAGCTATTACACATAGCACTCGGTCGCCATGGCCTGATGAGATGACAAATAATTTTTAACAAAATTATTACGATTTCCCGTCAGATCGAAACTGAGCTTTGCTTTGCACAACATCCTAATCTAAATAATTAAAATAACGACACATCACCGTCGTCGTTATAATGTACAGCGAATGAAGTCACTTCCATGATTTAATAAAATATGGAAATGAATCAAGCAACAAAATGTGTATTTTACTCTGGAGGTAAATCAACATGGTAAATCAACTGGTCTATGGGTCCAAAATAAAATTCCAAATCTGATATATTTTTATGTAACAAAAGAGGTAAAAGAAAAGTACGTATTCATTGAAGATAGTGAAGGACTACCGTCAAATCACTCTCCTGTAATCATGACTCAGTATAACGATTATTAAGGAAGAGTCGTTGCCTAAATTAACAATAAAACAAATTGGAAACTGTTCCAGAAACTAGTCAGTGAAAATATCAATCTTCAAGTGCCAGCTAAGAATTCGACATCATTGGAGGGCCAATTAAAACTATTTAACAATATTATACAACAAGCAGCTTGAGATAGTACGCTAATAGTCAAAAAGAAACTCGAACACATATTCTCTTTGGAAGTTAGAGAAAAACATGGCAAAGAAATCGGGCTCCACAAAGCAAAACCATACTTAACTATCTTAGTAATAAAAGAAAAAGAATGAAGCGATTCATAATTACCTTACTTGTCAAAAATATATCGATTATTCCCTCTGAAAAGCAACAAAAAGCCTAAAAAGACCTAAAACGTAAGTAACTGCAGTTAAATGTGATTATGGAACATGGGCTATAGAAGCGCAAAGGAAAAAGCTCATATGGTTGCATCATATCTTGGAGATATATTCAGACCTCTCCCAAAACAAACTGCAGATGAAAACAACACTAGTTAACAAAATCGAAGGTCAAAGCACCAAACCTGCATCTTTACAAGAGTTAAAAGTTGGAATCAGTAGTAACTTAACCTCAAAAAAGTCTGCTGGCTGTGATCTAATTACAGGAAAAATAGTTAAAGTACTGTCTGAAAAAGGATTACGAAAGCTACTTCTATTAATTAATACGGCATTCAGACTTAACTATGGTCCACACGAATGGAAAGTAGCAGAAGTGATATGATATCAAAACCATGTAAACCAATGTACAACAAAAAATCGTTTATGCCGATTTCTTTGCTTCCAACTATTTCTAAATTATTCGAAAAATTGCTGAACACATTGAGTAACTGGACAAAGAGATTGCGGATTCAACTAAATAAAACCAAATCAATTCATGTTAACTTCACCAACAAAAAAGTTAACTGGATATCAGTGGAAATCAACTCAAAGCAAGTTCCACATGCAAATGCACCCAAAAAGCTGGGCATGATACTTGACGCTGAACTTAAGTTGAAAGAGCATGTCAAAAAGAATAAATATGAGCTTAACATCAAATACAGAAAAATGTACTGGCTTATAGGTAGAAATTCCGAGCTATCACTATATAATAAACTGCTGCTATATAGGCAAATTCTAAAACCAATATTGACCTACGGTATACGGATGCATAAAGTAGACCAATGTGAAAATAATATAATCATTCCAAAACAAAGATTTACGTGGTATTGTAAAAGCACCATGGTCTCCTAAGAACGAGAGCTCTAGAACTAGGGCAGCCACAATAAAATAAACTAATTCAGGACTAACCGATGGTTTATATCCATAAAAACAGAACTCCAGATATTAAAGACTAATTTCTAAAGAAGAATTGTAATTCAGTTGTAATAAAACTATAATAAAAATAATAATCACCACTACTAAAACCCGTTGTGTCTTGATCTCTAAAAACGGTGATCATATAGTTTGTTTTTGACTCATTGATTTTGAAACCAATGGAAGCTGAGGACATAGGCTTTTGAAAATCAAAGAACACTTGATGTACGTCACGAGATGCCTCTTAATATTTAAAAAGAATCATCCTCGACGAAAAAACTTGATCAGTGACTGACCGATTCGGACGAAATCCTCCTTGGTAGTCACTTACAATTTCGTCCGCCAGCGGAGTGATTTTTCCCAAAATTATGTAAGACAGTAATTTGTATGCTGTGCAAAGGAGAGCTATGCCGCAATAGTTTTATTATTTTGAGCGATCTCCTTTTTTAAGTATAGGGCACAACGTGGCCACCTGCAATAAATCAGAAACAACTTCGCTTTACCATACTAAACGACGAAGTTCGAAAAAAAGTATTCCCTCCGAATATCAAGAGCTCGGAATTAATGCAATCAACCCCAAGAGAACGGGTTCTTTTTAGTTTGTGCATAGCCAGTGTGAATTCTTCGTAGGACGGGTCCTCTATGCACATCTCCGCAGTCTGTATTTGACAACTTTCAAATCTGACACTAACTTGTGAATATTCAGTAAATCAGAGAAATGCTCCTTCTATGTGTCGAGCACGGCATCGATGTTAACACGGAGGTTCCAATCCTGGTATCGAATGGCGATAGACCTTGGTCTGAAGGTATCGTGCATTAGGATGACTCTTTTAAAGAAGTTACATGAACTGCACTCATTGCTGAGTTGTATTCTTAAGACTAGCCTTCCACCATTCACGCTTTTTCCGTCTACAAATTCGCAAAGCGGTTTTCCTAGCAAGGACCGTTTTGTTCTTCCGTGCGATTGTAAAACGTACTCGCGCTTCTTTTTAAGCTATATTCTGTTGCTCGACAGCAAAACGACATTCCTCATCAAACCAATCAATTTTGGGTTTAATTTGGTCAATTTGACTTCGGGATGTCTTACGAGGATGTGTTTATGTTTGCAAGTGGATATTTTTATGAGGGAAGAATGTGCTAGGCACAATGAGGGCATGTGTGACCGGAAAGTACATCATTATTTCCCCATTATCGGTCGCTAGATCGTGTCGCACGGCCCACATACCGATTCTTAACTGCGTGTCCGTTAACATAAGCGGGGGTCGGTTAAAATTTTGGTGGTATTCATTTTTATTTTTGTTGAATATTTAACAATTAAGTTGTTTTCGGGTGCGATTAGTTAGCCCAGCGATCCAACCTTTGTTTAAAATATACATATAGTTAAAAATAAATATTAAAAAACACAATTATTGCCCAAAATTAATTCTACGCATCTTTAGTTTAGCCAAATCATCATCTATTCAGTCACTGTAATCCAAATTTTTAACGAGTTCACTTTCTATTGATAATGTTGCTAATCCTATTAATCTTTCTTGTAGGCATGGTAGTTCTAAAACAATTTTAAATTTTTTTTAAAAGCTCGTTTCTCCAAAAGCTACCATTACAGGATGCTTAGGATTGTATAGCAAGAAATTCTGTAATAATCAAAAGTCGTTTTAAAACCTATCGTAACTCTTAATTCCTTCCACTTACGAAAATTATCTACTTCGTAATAAAGTGAGCTCTTTTCAAGTTCCTTAATAGACGACCTAGATGATTCAAATGATTAAATCTAGAACTAGACTGTTTTTTAAAAATAATTTGCAACAGAAACAAAAGACTAAATTTTTTGACTCTGAATACACTAACTAAGGCATAACTTTTTCTCCATTTGATAAAATCTTAGTGTAATATTTGGGATTACATTTTTTACCATATTTCAATGGAAAACAAATATTATCTTTTTAATCGTTTCCAGGATCTTCTAGACTAACTAATGACGTCGAAGCTAAATCTGCCGATGTATCAGGTAAAATAACTACAGGGTTGGATTGCATTTGTGGAGAAATAATCTGCGATAGAAAACTTTTTTATGCCGCCCAAGATTTTGGCGCCTGGTAACTCGGGGTGACAGTTAAATTATGGTATTCTCTTAGTCGATTGAGTTACAATCGTCACTTTAAGTGACAGAAATGGTATTCTCTTAGTCGTATGAAAAATTGATCGTCGTATGAAATGACATTTTACGTCTTTCAAATATCCCGGAAAATAAGCACTCTACGAACAAGAAGTTCACGATTAAAATTTAAAAGTTACCTCTCGCCCCACCTAATATTTACGGTTTGCAAGAATGTAAACCGCAAATATTATATATAATAAAATACATTTTATAGGAAAAGACATTTGTGCTGTCAGATCATGTGACATTTTGACTCCCTTCATATGGGGTTGGCACAACTAAAAGAATGAAGGTTTTGTAACTGGAACGAATTCTAAATAAATACCCAAGCGTTTTTTTTTTAAATTTATAAATACAAATTTCGTTTAGCTGTCAACAATATTTCCGCAACTATTTCTGCATGAAGAGAAGTAATGAATCACTTCCATTTTTATAATCAGCCAACGGTTTTATATTTGATGGTTCAATGATGCACACATTTAGTATGCTATAATTTGTCTTTTGCATTATTGCATCCAATATAAATTTTTGCATAACGTCTGCATTTAATAATCTAAAATTGGATAAGCCTATAGATTCCACTTTTATTTTATGAATGTCACAAATAGATTCATCTTTTGTCACTATACTTTTAAAATAATGATTTATTGTTCTTTCTGGACAGGATGACGTAAACGGCACTGGTTTATTTGTTTTATTAAATTATCTTGATGATGGTTTTAAGATGATATTAGAGAGTCCAAAACTAGAATATCTAGTTGCTCAAATCATTAAACCTTCGAAAAATTCGCCAAATTTTTTTTAAATTTTTTCTTACTGTTTTACCGTTAATTTAAATTGATTGATTGATTGGACTATAGATCCAATCTCTAGGCTAGTCTCGCGGATAGCAACGGGCCTATTTCTACAGCTGTTCTATAGAAAACAATATGTTAGGAAGATGCTAAACTACCTGCAACTGTGCAAGAGTATTAGAATATTTGTGTTATTTCAAGAGTATCAGGATATTTCTGAAAAATTCAATTATCAATTAATAAATTATACAAATTATTATTATATTAAACCTATTATCCTGATGGAGCACACTTATATGGATAAATGTCAGGATTCACCTATTCATTCAACTATTCATTCAACTTCCTCATTCTATCTTTTTATTTTAATAAAATCATTTATTAAATCACTTTTTATAACTATCTGAAAAATATGCATGTACAATATAGATCAAATTAATGTAATGATTATTCCAACTCAACTCCATTGAAGTCGATACCTAAAAATGTCCAATAAATCAAATACATATATTAAAATTGTATGTCATTAGTTTCTGCAAGCCGCAAGGTATAATAAATTAAATTTAATTATCACCAGAAAGTTAAAAAAAATAACAGTAAAATGACCCACCAAAAAGTTGCAGAATTTCAGATTAAAAAAAATTATTAAGCACGAAAATTAAATGAAATAACCATTGAACTGACAAAATACGTCATTGTAATTACAAAAAATCAACAGTATTACAGGTCAAATTTGACCTTTTATTGAGATCTTTTACAAGATCATTCAGACCCATATTTTTACAATGGGCGATCGTGGTATGTAGTCAGACCAAAGAAAGCTTTTACCGATAATGTTTTACCGATAATTTAATTGTAGATTATTATTATTAGAAGTAAACTATTATTATGGCATAGAGACCATAACAGCTCATAGCGAGTCTATTACAAGATCTATTGAACCACTTGTTACGAATTGTGAGGTCTCGTTGTCGATTTTCAGCTCAACGAACCCTTGTTCATACACAAATCGATGCAAGTTTTAACTTGTATTTTTATTATATTTTTGGTCTTAAAATTTCATTGATTCTTTGTATGTCACTTCATGGATTTCTGTTTCGATTCTAATGTTTCGATTCTAATGTTTCGATAACTTAAAGATCAGCTACAATGATAATTCTGTTAATACTAAGCTTGTCCTGCGTAGTGTAGGTTTTCTAACGGCACCAATAATTTTTATAATGTAATTATTTGTTTTGACAGTACATAGCCTATACTTAAACGGTCACTACTACCCTTCTTTAAATAACTGAAGCTGCTTTTAATAATAATTTCCAGTTTAACCGGTAATTGCCGGCCAGTCACGTAACAATAAACCTGCTCCAGCATGTTCTATCCCTTCCACGATGACCCATCGTCACCGAATAGTGCGCTCTTCTAAATAATTCGTAATAAATAACTACCGTATCATTAGAGAGCACCTTCCATTTATGAAACAAAACCGTTCTCCTGAGGTTGATTAAATTATTTCGGAATGGATTGTAACCGAGCAATTAGCGCAGTGGTTAAGATGCGGTGTTTGGGACAAGAGGTACAGGGTTCGAATCCCAACGGGGGAGGGTTGCAAAAGGGATTTTTCATCATCTAATTACGATCGGTGATGACGATGAACACAACTATGACCTCCTTGTTGGAGTGCAGGATCCATGGACCGAACCATCGTCCATGTCAGTGCAGGCTGGCTGGAGCAATGCAATGTGCAGATGGATTTAAAATCCAACCTGTATTCGTGCGACCTCGATTTGGCTGGTGACGGCGTAAGGCAGGACGTTAAAAATTAACTGCGAAAGCGATGGGAGAGCTTCGGCTCCAGAACAGATTGCAGAGTTCAGAAACATAAATAAAAAAAATAGATAGTAGAATTGGTTTTGTGAAAAACGATGTTATACTAAATTCATGGAAATTAGTCGCGTTGCGCCTGTTTTACAAGAAAGTATATACGCTCGAATTGTGAAAACCATGGCAACACAGTTCATTTGGCTCAATATTTTGAAGAAAATAAAAAAGTTTGGCGTTTACTGTATTCCACTTGTTTACGTGAAGTGATAGCTGTCATATCACTTCAAGTAAAAATAGGTTTTCCCTTAGTCGATCGACTAAGAGAATACCAATATTTGATTGTAATTCTAAGTGACAGGTTACACGAGAATAGAGGTTTTAATAGTTACATGGCTTCATCCGGTTTTCAAGAAAAATTCGAGTATGCTCGGGATCAAATGCTATGGAGGCGCATTGTTGATATAGTACGGCCAAAAATCTCGAACTGTTTTTATCATTGTAGATTCCTAAAAAAAAATTGACTTAAATTGTAATACTTACGAGAAAATGCATAATATACTCAACCATATTTTTATTTCCATTATTTTGTAGATCTGCACGGCCAGGAGATACGACGGAAGTTTGAGACGCTTCGATCATTGGATCCGAGTGACAATTTAGATGTGGACCGTATATCACAGCATTCAATACATCATTTGACGTCGTCGCCGCATCATAGTGAAAACAGTCGGGAGCATTCTCAACCACTGGACACGATTGTAATAAAACAGGATTTGGACAGAGATTCAGCATCACAGCAGGCCCAAGAACAACACCAACAACAACAACTTCAGCAACAACAGCAGCAACAACAACAGCAGCAGCAACAGCAGCAGCAACAACAACAACAGCAGCAGCAACAACAACAGCAGCAGCAGTCAGAACAGTCACAATCTCAGTCATCACAACATGGTAATCAGAGTAGTCGATCTAGTAATATGGACGTGGATCAATCGAGTGGATTGGAACATGAACAATTGCATGGTATGATTATTACACCCGAGATTGTGACTATGATGACGCCTACCCATATGGGTATGTACAATTTACGTAAAATATAGATATATTTCTACATTAATGTTTAATTTTTTTTGAAATCTTTAGAACTCTATCAATCAGATACAAGTGAGGAAAATAAAATGATTTTACCTAGTGAAATTAAAGTAGAATATACTGAATTAACCTCTCCTAATGATCCACGGAACGCAGCTGGACCAAAAACGTGGACCCCCGATGATATGGAATCAGCCCTCGATGCATTGCGAACACATCACATGAGTTTATCAAAAGCTTCCATTACATACGGTATACCACCTACAACTTTATGGCAAAGAGCCCATCGGCTTGGTATAGACACCCCCAAAAAAGAAGGACCAAATAAATCGTGGAATGAGGATTCATTAAATAGTGCTCTTGATGCTTTACGTACCGGTCAAATATCAGCGAATAAAGCCTCGAAAGCATATGGCATACCATCATCGACACTTTATAAAATTGCACGACGTGAAGGTATTCGTCTAGCGGCACCATTTAATGCTGCCCCAACGACATGGACACAAGAAGATTTGGAACGTGCATTAGAGGCAATTCGTAGTGGTCAAGCATCGGTACAAAAAGCTAGTGTAGAATTTGGTATACCAACGGGTAAGATATATGGGAAAAAATGTTTTTTATTACAATTTGATTCTAATTCGATTTCATTTCATCTCAGGAACATTGTATGGAAGATGTAAACGAGAAGGGATCGAATTGTCGAGGTCGAATCCTACGCCGTGGTCTGAAGATGCTATGATGGAGGCTTTAGAAGCTGTTCGGTGAATTTTTTTTTTAATTTTTTTTATTTAAATACTTTTTATTTTTTTAAGTTCTCGACTAATATTTTATTGTTATAAAAAACTTTTTATAATTTCAGGATAGGTCAAATGTCGATAAATCAGGCTGCTATACATTATAACCTGCCATATAGTTCACTGTATGGTCGCTTTAAAAGGGGTAAATACGATACAAATATTGGTGAAGGGCATCTAATCGATACGAGTCCAGAAAATACAGTGAGTTTACGACTTGTAATATTTTACAAATTATTATAAAATTTTTTTAAAAATATTTTTACATATATATTGTTTGAAAAAAGTATAATAACGTATTTCAGCAACAGTATAGTCCTGTCATGTTAACACATCAGCCACAAACACCACAGCCTCATCAATCACAGCAGCAACCACAACAGCAACAACAACAGCAACAACAACAGCAGCAGCAACAACAACAGCAACAACAACAACAACAACAACAGCAGCAACAACAGATACCACAATTAATAGTGCATCAATCACAGAATTCGAATAGTCAACCGGAGTTATATTTAATAACACCAAAACAGGAAAGAAGTTGAAAAAATACAGTAAAATGAAAAATTTAAAGAAGAAAAATTTCCATCCACACTAAATAAAAAATAAAATAAAAACAACAAAATATTTCATTATTTTATGTGTCTTACAAAGGTACAAAATTAAAAAAAAATTTCAGTGAAAACAAAAACCTTACAAAACCGAGATTCAAATAAAAAAAAAGAAACATAAAAAAATATTTTTACTGTTAATTCTAAAGAGAATATAATTTCAATTTTCATAATATATGAATTGGTTTGCGTTTATGATTTATAAAAAAAAAAAAAAAAATTAAAAAAAATTAAATAAATAAATGGTGGAAATTTTAAATTATCTACGTAATATTATGCATGAACAAATCAAAAATTGTAATGCATTTTATTTTAAATATGTATTCAAACTATTAAAAAAAGACTAGAAACATAAAATAAATATATAAAACATAATTTTTATATATATATATATATATATATATATATATATATATATATATATATATATATATATATATATATATATATATATATATATATATATATATATATATATATATATATATATATATATATATATATATATATATATATATATATATATATATATATATATATATATATATATATATATATATATATATATATATATATATATATATATATATATATATATATATATATATATATATATATATATATATATATATATATATATATATATATATATTTATATATACATATTTATATATACTATAACTGTAAATATATAAAAAGTTAAAGTAAACACAAACAAATCGGTAAACTGCTTCGTAATTTGCCAAAATGAGGATATATTATACGCAATCATTAGTGAAGGAAAATTATAAAGTAAAAAAAAAACTATTTAATTTTAGGTTAAGATTATTTCTCCATTTTATTATTATTATTTTTTAAATTTATCATTTTGATTTTAATTAGTATAGTAACACGTGTTATATGATTATAAAAAAACAAAAAAGGCCGCAAAATTTTAGTAGCATATATTTTAAAATGAGAAAAATTACCGTTATTTTGAACTATATTTATTATTTCAATTTTAATTTTCGTTTTTGGGCTGTGAAAATAATGGTTTAGTTTTTTGGACATTTATTTAAAAAAAAAAAAAAAATTATTTTTTAATCAAAATGATAATAGTATTTTATTATTTCTGTTCTTTCGGACAATAATATGATTTATAGTTTAAACATAATATTATTATAAAAAAAAAATATTATAATTTTTATTTGACCGGCGCTAGATAAAATTAGTAATTTCGTGGTTTAATCCGAAAAAAATAATTATAAATTAAACATAATCAAAAAAATAAAAAATAGTAGTATTATAATAATAATTATCTACTTTAATTTAGTAAACAAATCAATCTCATTATTGAAAACAATCATCATATTTAAAAATTAAAAACTTATGCGATTGAAAAATAAAATAGAACTTTAATGTATAATTATCGCATTTTTTTTTGTGTTTTTTTTAAATAATAAAACGACAAAAAAAAAAAAAAAAAAAAAATCTCATCGACAACTCTATTATTTTATCATTACTCTTATTGTAATCGTATCAAACTGCCTTAATTGATTCCTATTTATATTAATTTTATTTTATTTTTTCAAATTATTTAATTTTATTAAGTTTTAAAAACTTATTTTTTAATAATTTTTAATGTGTTTATTTTTTTTATTTTAAATTTTATTTCATTATTATAATTTAACTCCAATCCACATTTTATTTTATATTATAGTTTTTATATTATTTAATTAAGGATTATTTTATTTTAAGATAACATAATTATTATTATATTTTATCAAAGTATTTTAGCATTTATATGACACAAAGATGTGAAATTTATGGATATATATATATATATATATATATATATATATATATATATATATATATATATATATATATATATATATATATATATATATATATATATATATATATATATATATATATATATATATATATATATATATATATATATATATATATAACCGAAATTTAAACAAAATATAAATTTATTTTATTTAGTCTGACTATTTATTTTCAAAATTTTATTTTATTTTAATAATTATATTTTATTTACATAAGTATGCAAAAACAAAAAATAATAAAAATATATAGTAAATAGTAAAAAATGAGTGCAATGATGAATGTTATAAAAATATAAATACAAAATAATTAAAAATAAAACTCAGATATTAATTATATATTATTATATTATATTTAGAAATTTATTGAGATTTTTTTTAAATAAGTAAACTGTTTAAAAATTAATTTAAAAAAAAAAAAAAAAAAAACTATTATTATTATTATTATTATTTTAAAAGATACATTGATGAATATTAAAGATAATAATATATGTAAATACAATATTATATATAAACTAAATTATATATACATATATAGTAATGGATTTGTTTTGTTTATTTTTTATTTTAAAATTAATTAACATTTTTTTTTTTTTAATTTTTAAACATAACAAAACAACAACATTTGTAGCTTTAATCGAAAGTCTAGTAAAAATTATATTACTCTACATTTTCAGATCAAGAAAATAAATTACAACACTATTATAAAGAAAAAGAAAAATTCAATCTTTAAAGCTAAAGGTAAGAGCTTACAGAAATTTATGTTTAATTTAAATCTCTGTACAAAAAATATAAACGTTTAAAAAACACCTGAATGTATACTATGTAACTGTATATTGGTTTATATATATATATATATATATATATATATATATATATATATATATATATATATATATATATATATATATATATATATATATATATATATATATATAAATGTATACTTTTAAATAATATGTTATAATATATTATACACTCAGCCCTACAAAATGTGACAAATTTTTGATTTACTTATTGTTTAATAATTTATATTATTAAATGTACCTTCATTAAAATTAATGATGAGTTTATCAATATCTTTTATTACATAAATACACATTTAGTTTTATTTGGAATATAATAATTACGTTGAAATTATCAAATAAATCAATGAAATATTTTTTATATTCATCTGAGTGTATACGTATATATTAAATATATGTTATGTAATTTATATAAATATATTATACATAATATTAAAATATACAAAAAAAAAAAAAAAAAAAAAAAAACAAGTATGTAGTAGAAAAAAATCAGTACTTTTTAAAATAAAGATAAAAAAAATAATTTAATTGTTTTATGTACTTATTATTATTTTAAATAGTTTAATATTATGCAAAGAATGGCCCCGGTTGGAGATGCTTCTATTACGGGATGAATTCTTCACTAATTTTGAGAAAAAATTTTAAGAAAAAATATATTTTCACAAAAGTTTTAAATCTTTTGCCGTTTCTAAAAAAATAAAACAGCAGTTTTTTGAAAATCGGACCACTACATTTTAGGTCCAAACATTTAACGTACAAATAATTTGTGGAAATGTATGAATATGTAATAGCAGGAGGTCTATTATGAAACTTATTCGACTCGGATTTTTCCATCAACAGAAAAATTCGATTCGACAAGGATTTACCCTATGAAGAAACTTGATAATTGAATTTGTAATGTCAAATTGGATTCTTAGATTTAATTTTTTTTCAATTTAGAAAAATATATATTTTCTTAAAATAGTATTGGTTTTATTATTTAATTTTGTAAAATATAATATGGTTATTTTACTTTAAATTTTATTATAAAATTTTATTAATTTAATTTTATTAAAATACAAAAAACATTTCACATTAACTCAAAGTACATCGAATCAATCGAATAAAGAATTCGTCAACTAAATAGCAGTCGGATTTTGACATGTGCACTCGAAAAAATCCGATCCGATTTTGGTTCGATTGAGATGAGTGATACCAAAACCGAAAGCTCTCAGCACCAGTAATAATACTGCCTCAAAATAATCACACATTCCCACAAATCATTTTGGAGCTTATAAATCAAGCAAGGGGTTAGCCCACAATTTTACGAAAGTAAATGAATATTCAATAAAAGCCGTAATATTGGTCCGATTGAGATGAGTGATACCTTTTTTTTTTAAATATGATATTCCATTTATTTTGGTAACATTTTTGTACATAAATTATTCTTAAAATTAATATTCGGACGCTGGAATTACATCCTTAAATTCTATTTATTTTTATTTAGTTCACTGTCCCTTAGTTTTGGGCGCTCAGATACTTTTCATCTCTTAATTCTATTTTAATTATTTACATTATTTTTACAAAATTTAACATCAAAAAGAAATGAACTTATAAAATTATTTTATATAAAATCGAAATGTTTTAAAAAATAAAAATTGTTGGTTAATAAAACGTTACAAAAAAATTTAAACCAATATTATCTCGAAAAACAGTTTTTTTTTTTTTTTAAAAAAAATAAAAAAAAAAAAAAACTATCTACTCTAAATTGTTAGTATAAATTATTTATAAAAGAAAAAATTTTAGAATGAAAATTTTATCATTATATCTTTTTTTTTTTTGAAAATTAAAATTTTGCCGCCAATATGGTTGTTTGTCATCAGAAAAGGAAAATTTTGCCGCCAATGCGTGATGTCATCGAGAAATGAATTTTGATATTTTGCTGCCAATGCTTAATGTCATCGAAATTTTTTTTTTTTTTTTGTTATTTTTATTTTATTTTATTATACATATAATTTTGACGGTGTTATTAATCGAATCATTATTTTTTTTTTAAATTTTGCGGTAGTTATATACACGAAGCCGAAAATTTTTCATCGAAAAAGTGTGAATAAATTTAAAATTAAATTTTTTTTTTATTTTTTATTTTTATTTTATGCCGAAGTATTGAGCCACCAATACCGTTCACATCTCGATTTGTAATGAGTGATACCTTAATCAAAAGCTCTGGGCACAAGTAAAAATACTGCCTCAAAATAATCACACATTTCAACAAATCATTTTGGAGCTTATAAATCAAGCAAGGGGTTAGCCCACAATTTTACGAAAATAAATGAATATTCAATAAAAGCCGTAATAATGGTCTGTTTGAGATGAATGATACCTTAATCAAAAGCTCTGGGTCCTAGTAAAAATACTGCCTCAAAATAATCACACATTTCAACAAATCATTTTGGAGCTTATAAATCAAGCAAGGGGTTAGCCCATAATTTTACGAAAATAAATGAAAATTCAATAAAAGCCGTAATATTGGTCCTATCAAGATGAGTGATACCTTAATCAAAAGCTCTGGGCACTAGTAAAAATACTTCCTCAAAATAATCACACATTTCCATAAATCATTTTGGAGCTTATAAATCAAGCAAGGGGTTAGCCCATAATTTTACGAAAATAAATGAATATTCAATAAAAGCCGTAATATTGGTCCTATCAAGATGAGTGATACCTTAATCAAAAGCTCTGGGCACTAGTAAAAATACTGCCTCAAAATAATCACACATTTCCATAAATCATTTTGGAGCTTATAAATCAAGCAAGGGGTTAGCCCACAATTTTACGAAAATAAATGAAAATTCAATAAAAGCCGTAATATTGGTCCGATTGAGATGAGTGATACCTTAATCAAAAGCTCTGGGTCCTAGTAAAAATACTGCCTCAAAATAATCACACATTTCAACAAATCATTTTGGAGCTTATAAATCAAGCAAGGGGTTAGCCCATAATTTTACGAAAATAAATGAATATTCAATAAAAGCCGTAATATTGGTCCAATTGAGATGAGTGATACCTTAATCAAAAGCTCTGGGCACTAGTAAAAATACTTCCTCAAAATAATCACACATTTCCATAAATCATTTTGGAGCTTATAAATCAAGCAATGGGTTAGCCCACAATTTTACGAAAATAAATGAAAATTCAATAAAAGCCGTAATATTGGTCCGATTGAGATGAGTGATACCTTAATCAAAAGCTCTGGGTCCTAGTAAAAATACTGCCTCAAAATAATCACACATTTCAACAAATCATTTTGGAGCTTATAAATCAAGCAAGGGGTTAGCCCATAATTTTACGAAAATAAATGAATATTCAATAAAAGCCGTAATATTGGTCCAATTGAGATGAGTGATACCTTAATCAAAAGCTCTGGGCACTAGTAAAAATACTTCCTCAAAATAATCACACATTTCCATAAATCATTTTGGAGCTTATAAATCAAGCAATGGGTTAGCCCACAATTTTACGAAAATAAATGAATATTCAATAAAAGCCGTAATATTGGTCCTATCAAGATGAGTGATACCTTAATCAAAAGCTCTGGGCACTAGTAAAAATACTGCCTCAAAATAATCACACATTTCCATAAATCATTTTGGAGCTTATAAATCAAGCAAGGGGTTAGCCCACAATTTTACGAAAATAAATGAAAATTCAATAAAAGCCGTAATATTGGTCCGATTGAGATGAGTGATACCTTAATCAAAAGCTCTGGGTCCTAGTAAAAATACTGCCTCAAAATAATCACACATTTCAACAAATCATTTTGGAGCTTATAAATCAAGCAAGGGGTTAGCCCATAATTTTACGAAAATAAATGAATATTCAATAAAAGCCGTAATATTGGTCCAATTGAGATGAGTGATACCTTAATCAAAAGCTCTGGGCACTAGTAAAAATACTTCCTCAAAATAATCACACATTTCCATAAATCATTTTGGAGCTTATAAATCAAGCAATGGGTTAGCCCACAATTTTACGAAAATAAATGAAAATTCAATAAAAGCCGTAATATTGGTCCGATTGAGATGAGTGATACCTTAATCAAAAGCTCTGGGTCCTAGTAAAAATACTGCCTCAAAATAATCACACATTTCAACAAATCATTTTGGAGCTTATAAATCAAGCAAGGGGTTAGCCCATAATTTTACGAAAATAAATGAATATTCAATAAAAGCCGTAATATTGGTCCAATTGAGATGAGTGATACCTTAATCAAAAGCTCTGGGCACTAGTAAAAATACTTCCTCAAAATAATCACACATTTCCATAAATCATTTTGGAGCTTATAAATCAAGCAAGGGGTTAGCCCACAATTTTACGAAAATAAATGAAAATTCAATAAAAGCCGTAATATTGGTCCGATTGAGATGAGTGATACCTTAATCAAAAGCTCTGGGTCCTAGTAAAAATACTGCCTCAAAATAATCACACATTTCAACAAATCATTTTGGAGCTTATAAATCAAGCAAGGGGTTAGCCCATAATTTTACGAAAATAAATGAATATTCAATAAAAGCCGTAATATTAGTCCAATTGAGATGAGTGATACCTTAATCAAAAGCTCTGGGCACTAGTAAAAATACTTCCTCAAAATAATCACACATTTCCATAAATCATTTTGGAGCTTATAAATCAAGCAATGGGTTAGCCCACAATTTTACGAAAATAAATGAAAATTCAATAAAAGCCGTAATATTGGTCCGATTGAGATGAGTGATACCTTAATCAAAAGCTCTGGGTCCTAGTAAAAATACTGCCTCAAAATAATCACACATTTCAACAAATCATTTTGGAGCTTATAAATCAAGCAAGGGGTTAGCCCATAATTTTACGAAAATAAATGAATATTCAATAAAAGCCGTAATATTGGTCCAATTGAGATGAGTGATACCTTAATCAAAAGCTCTGGGCACTAGTAAAAATACTTCCTCAAAATAATCACACATTTCCATAAATCATTTTGGAGCTTATAAATCAAGCAAGGGGTTAGCCCACAATTTTACGAAAATAAATGAAAATTCAATAAAAGCCGTAATATTGGTCCGATTGAGATGAGTGATACCTTAATCAAAAGCTCTGGGTCCTAGTAAAAATACTGCCTCAAAATAATCACACATTTCAACAAATCATTTTGGAGCTTATAAATCAAGCAAGGGGTTAGCCCATAATTTTACGAAAATAAATGAATATTCAATAAAAGCCGTAATATTGGTCCAATTGAGATGAGTGATACCTTAATCAAAAGCTCTGGGCACTAGTAAAAATACTTCCTCAAAATAATCACACATTTCCATAAATCATTTTGGAGCTTATAAATCAAGCAATGGGTTAGCCCACAATTTTACGAAAATAAATGAATATTCAATAAAAGCCGTAATATTGGTCCTATTAAGATGAGTGATACCTTAATCAAAAGCTCTGGGCACTAGTTAAAATACTATCTCAAAATAATCACACATTTCCAGAAATCATTTTGGAGCTTATAAACCAAGCAAGGGGTTAGCCCACAATTTTACGAAAATAAATAAAAATTCAATAAAAGCCGTAATATTGGTCCGATTGAGACGAATGATACCATAATCAAAAGCTCCGAGTCCTAGTAAAAATACTGCCTCAAAATAATCACACATTTCAACAAATCATTTTGGAGCTTATAAATCAAGCAAGGGGTTAGCCCACAATTTTACGAAAATAAATGAATATTCAATAAAAGCCGTAATATTGGTCCGATTGAGATGAGTGATACCTTAATTAAAAGATCTAGGTCCTAGTAAAAATACTGCCTCAAAATAATCACACATTTCCATAAATCATTTTAGAGCTTATAAATCAAGCAAGGGGTTAGCCCACAATTTTACGAAAATAAATGAATATTCAATAAAAGCCGTAATATTGGTCCGATTGAGATGAATGATACCTTAATCAAAAGCTCCGGGTCCTAGTAAAAATACTGCCTCAAAATAATCACACATTTTCACAAATCATTTTGGAGCTTATAAATCAAGCAAGGGGTTAGCCCACAATTTTACGAAAATAAATGAAAATTCAATAAAAGCCGTAATATTGGTCCTATCAAGATGAGTGATACCTTAATCAAAAGCTCCGGGTCCTAGTAAAAATACTGCCTCAAAATAATCACACATTTCAACAAATCATTTTGGAGCTTATAAATCAAGCAAGGGGTTAGCCCACAATTTTACGAAAATAAACGAATATTCAATAAAAGCCGTAATAATGGTCTGTTTGAGATGAGTGATACCTTAATCAAAAGCTCTGGGTCCTAGTAAAAATACTGCCTCAAAATAATCACACATTTCAACAAAAAATTTTGGAGCTTATAAATCAAGCAAGGGGTTAGCCCACAATTTTACGAAAATAAATGAAAATTCAATAAAAGCCGTAATATTGGTCCGATTGAGATGAGTGATACCTTAATCAAAAGCTCTGGGCACTAGTAAAAATACTGCCTCAAAATAATCACACATTTCAACAAATCATTTTGGAGCTTATAAATCAAGCAAGGGGTTAGCCCACAATTTTACGAAAATAAATGAATATTCAATAAAAGCCGTAATAATGGTCTGTTTGAGATGAATGATACCTTAATCAAAAGCTCTGGGCACTAGTAAAAATACTGCCTCAAAATAATCACACATTTCAACAAATCATTTTGGAGCTTATAAATCAAGCAAGGGGTTAGCCCACAATTTTACGAAAATAAATGAAAATTCAATAAAAGCCGTAATATTGGTCCGATTGAGATGAGTGATACCTTAATCAAAAGCTCTGGGCACTAGTAAAAATACTGCCTCAAAATAATCACACATTTCAAGAAATCATTTTGGAGCTTATAAATCAAGCAAGGGGTTAGCCCATAATTTTACGAAAATAAATGAATATTCAATAAAAGCCGTAATATTGGTCCTATCAAGATGAGTGATACCTTAATCAAAAGCTCTGGGTCCTAGTAAAAATACTGCCTCAAAATAATCACACATTTCAACAAATAATTTTGGAGCTTATAAATCAAGCAAGGGGTCACAATTTTACGAAAATAAATGAAAATTCAATAAAAGCCATACTATTGGTCCTATCAAGATGAGTGATACCTTAATCAAAAGCTCTGGGCACTAGTAAAAATACTGCCTCAAAATAATCACACATTTCCATAAATCATTTTAGAGCTTATAAATCAAGCAAGGGGTCACAATTTTACGAAAATAAATGAATATTCAATAAAAGCCATACTATTGGTCCGATTGAGATGAATGATACCTTAATCAAAAGCTCTGGGCACTAGTAAAAATACTGCCTCAAAATAATCACACATTTCAACAAATCATTTTGGAGCTTATAAATCAAGCAAGGGGTTAGCCCACAATTTTACGAAAATAAATGAAAATTCAATAAAAGCCGTAATATTGGTCCGATTGAGATGAGTGATACCTTAATCAAAAGCTCTGGGTCCTAGTAAAAATACTGCCTCAAAATAATCACACATTTCAACAAATCATTTTGGAGCTTATAAATCAAGCAAGGGGTTAGCCCATAATTTTACGAAAATAAATGAATATTCAATAAAAGCCGTAATATTGGTCCAATTGAGATGAGTGATACCTTAATCAAAAGCTCTGGGCACTAGTAAAAATACTTCCTCAAAATAATCACACATTTCCATAAATCATTTTGGAGCTTATAAATCAAGCAAGGGGTTAGCCCACAATTTTACGAAAATAAATGAAAATTCAATAAAAGCCGTAATATTGGTCCGATTGAGATGAGTGATACCTTAATCAAAAGCTCTGGGTCCTAGTAAAAATACTGCCTCAAAATAATCACACATTTCAACAAATCATTTTGGAGCTTATAAATCAAGCAAGGGGTTAGCCCATAATTTTACGAAAATAAATGAATATTCAATAAAAGCCGTAATATTGGTCCAATTGAGATGAGTGATACCTTAATCAAAAGCTCTGGGCACTAGTAAAAATACTTCCTCAAAATAATCACACATTTCCATAAATCATTTTGGAGCTTATAAATCAAGCAATGGGTTAGCCCACAATTTTACGAAAATAAATGAATATTCAATAAAAGCCGTAATATTGGTCCTATTAAGATGAGTGATACCTTAATCAAAAGCTCTGGGCACTAGTTAAAATACTATCTCAAAATAATCACACATTTCCAGAAATCATTTTGGAGCTTATAAACCAAGCAAGGGGTTAGCCCACAATTTTACGAAAATAAATAAAAATTCAATAAAAGCCGTAATATTGGTCCGATTGAGACGAATGATACCATAATCAAAAGCTCCGAGTCCTAGTAAAAATACTGCCTCAAAATAATCACACATTTCCATAAATCATTTTGGAGCTTATAAATCAAGCAAGGGGTTAGCCCACAATTTTACGAAAATAAATGAATATTCAATAAAAGCCGTAATATTGGTCCTATCAAGATGAGTGATACCTTAATCAAAAGCTCTGGGTCCTAGTAAAAATACTGCCTCAAAATAATCACACATTTCAACAAATAATTTTGGAGCTTATAAATCAAGCAAGGGGTTAGCCCACAATTTTACGAAAATAAATGAATATTCAATAAAAGCCGTAATATTGGTCTGTTTGAGATGAATGATACCTTAATCAAATGCTCTGGGCACTAGTAAAAATACTGCCTCAAAATAATCACACATTTCAACAAATCATTTTGGAGCTTATAAATCAAGCAAGGGGTTAGCCCATAATTTTACGAAAATAAATGAATATTCAATAAAAGCCGTAATATTGGTCCAATTGAGATGAGTGATACCTTAATCAAAAGCTCTGGGCACTAGTAAAAATACTTCCTCAAAATAATCACACATTTCCATAAATCATTTTGGAGCTTATAAATCAAGCAATGGGTTAGCCCACAATTTTACGAAAATAAATGAATATTCAATAAAAGCCGTAATATTGGTCCTATTAAGATGAGTGATACCTTAATCAAAAGCTCTGGGCACTAGTTAAAATACTATCTCAAAATAATCACACATTTCCAGAAATCATTTTGGAGCTTATAAACCAAGCAAGGGGTTAGCCCACAATTTTACGAAAATAAATAAAAATTCAATAAAAGCCGTAATATTGGTCCGATTGAGACGAATGATACCATAATCAAAAGCTCCGAGTCCTAGTAAAAATACTGCCTCAAAATAATCACACATTTCCATAAATCATTTTGGAGCTTATAAATCAAGCAATGGGTTAGCCCACAATTTTACGAAAATAAATGAATATTCAATAAAAGCCGTAATATTGGTCCTATTAAGATGAGTGATACCTTAATCAAAAGCTCTGGGCACTAGTTAAAATACTATCTCAAAATAATCACACATTTCCAGAAATCATTTTGGAGCTTATAAACCAAGCAAGGGGTTAGCCCACAATTTTACGAAAATAAATAAAAATTCAATAAAAGCCGTAATATTGGTCCGATTGTGACGAATGATACCATAATCAAAAGCTCCGAGTCCTAGTAAAAATACTGCCTCAAAATAATCACACATTTCCATAAATCATTTTGGAGCTTATAAATCAAGCAAGGGGTTAGCCCACAATTTTACGAAAATAAATGAATATTCAATAAAAGCCGTAATATTGGTCCTATCAAGATGAGTGATACCTTAATCAAAAGCTCTGGGTCCTAGTAAAAATACTGCCTCAAAATAATCACACATTTCAACAAATCATTTTGGAGCTTATAAATCAAGCAAGGGGTTAGCCCATAATTTTACGAAAATAAATGAATATTCAATAAAAGCCGTAATATTGGTCCAATTGAGATGAGTGATACCTTAATCAAAAGCTCTGGGCACTAGTAAAAATACTTCCTCAAAATAATCACACATTTCCATAAATCATTTTGGAGCTTATAAATCAAGCAATGGGTTAGCCCACAATTTTACGAAAATAAATGAATATTCAATAAAAGCCGTAATATTGGTCCTATTAAGATGAGTGATACCTTAATCAAAAGCTCTGGGCACTAGTTAAAATACTATCTCAAAATAATCACACATTTCCAGAAATCATTTTGGAGCTTATAAACCAAGCAAGGGGTTAGCCCACAATTTTACGAAAATAAATAAAAATTCAATAAAAGCCGTAATATTGGTCCGATTGAGACGAATGATACCATAATCAAAAGCTCCGAGTCCTAGTAAAAATACTGCCTCAAAATAATCACACATTTCCATAAATCATTTTGGAGCTTATAAATCAAGCAAGGGGTTAGCCCACAATTTTACGAAAATAAATGAATATTCAATAAAAGCCGTAATATTGGTCCTATCAAGATGAGTGATACCTTAATCAAAAGCTCTGGGTCCTAGTAAAAATACTGCCTCAAAATAATCACACATTTCAACAAATCATTTTGGAGCTTATAAATCAAGCAAGGGGTTAGCCCACAATTTTACGAAAATAAATGAAAATTCAATAAAAGCCGTAATATTGGTCCGATTGCGACGAATGATACCATAATCAAAAGCTCCGAGTCCTAGTAAAAATACTGCCTCAAAATAATCACACATTTCAACAAATCATTTTGGAGCTTATAAATCAAGCAAGGGGTTAGCCCACAATTTTACGAAAATAAATGAATATTCAATAAAATACGTAATAATGGTCTGTTTGAGATGAATGATACCTTAATCAAATGCTCTGGGCACTAGTAAAAATACTTCCTCAAAATAATCACACATTTCAACAAATCATTTTGGAGCTTATAAATCAAGCAATGGGTTAGCCCACAATTTTACGAAAATAAATGAATATTCAATAAAAGCCGTAATATTGGTCCTATTAAGATGAGTGATACCTTAATCAAAAGCTCTGGGCACTAGTAAAAATACTGCCTCAAAATAATGACACATTTCCATAAATCATTTTAGAGCTTATAAATCAAGCAAGGGGTTAGCCCACAATTTTACGAAAATAAATGAAAATTCAATAAAAGCCGTAATATTGGTCCTATCAAGATGAGTGATACCTTAATCAAAAGCTCTGGGTCCTAGTAAAAATACTGCCTCAAAATAATCACACATTTCAACAAATAATTTTGGAGCTTATAAATCAAGCAAGGGGTTAGCCCACAATTTTACGAAAATAAATGAATATTCAATAAAAGCCGTAATATTGGTCCTATTAAGATGAGTGATACCTTAATCAAAAGCTCTGGGCACTAGTTAAAATACTATCTCAAAATAATCACACATTTCCATAAATCATTTTGGAGCTTATAAATCAAGCAAGGGGTTAGCCCACAATTTTACGAAAATAAATGAATATTCAATAAAAGCCGTAATATTGGTCCTATTAAGATGAGTGATACCTTAATCAAAAGCTCTGGGCACTAGTTAAAATACTATCTCAAAATAATCACACATTTCCAGAAATCATTTTGGAGCTTATAAACCAAGCAAGGGGTTAGCCCACAATTTTACGAAAATAAATAAAAATTCAATAAAAGCCGTAATATTGGTCCGATTGAGACGAATGATACCATAATCAAAAGCTCCGAGTCCTAGTAAAAATACTGCCTCAAAATAATCACACATTTCCATAAATCATTTTGGAGCTTATAAATCAAGCAAGGGGTTAGCCCACAATTTTACGAAAATAAATGAATATTCAATAAAAGCCGTAATATTGGTCCGATTGAGATGAGTGATACCTTAATCAAAAGATCTAGGTCCTAGTAAAAATACTGCCTCAAAATAATCACACATTTCCATAAATCATTTTAGAGCTTATAAATCAAGCAAGGGGTTAGCCCACAATTTTACGAAAATAAATGAATATTCAATAAAAGCCGTAATATTGGTCCGATTGAGATGAATGATACCTTAATCAAAAGCTCCGGGTCCTAGTAAAAATACTGCCTCAAAATAATCACACATTTCAACAAATCATTTTGGAGCTTATAAATCAAGCAAGGGGTTAGCCCACAATTTTACGAAAATAAATGAAAATTCAATAAAAGCCGTAATATTGGTCCGATTGAGACGAATGATACCATAATCAAAAGCTCCGAGTCCTAGTAAAAATACTGCCTCAAAATAATCACACATTTCCATAAATCATTTTGGAGCTTATAAATCAAGCAAGGGGTTAGCCCACAATTTTACGAAAATAAATGAATATTCAATAAAAGCCGTAATATTGGTCCGATTGAGATGAGTGATACCTTAATCAAAAGCTCCGGGTCCTAGTAAAAATACTGCCTCAAAATAATCACACATTTTCACAAATCATTTTGGAGCTTATAAATCAAGCAAGGGGTTAGCCCACAATTTTACGAAAATAAATGAAAATTCAATAAAAGCCGTACTATTGGTCCTATCAAGATGAATGATACCTTAATCAAAAGCTCCGGGTCCTAGTAAAAATACTGCCTAATATTGGTCCGATTGAGATGAATGATACCTTAATCAAAAGCTCTGGGTCCTAGTAAAAATACTGCCTCAAAATAATCACACATTTCAACAAATCATTTTGGAGCTTATAAATCAAGCAAGGGGTTAGCCCACAATTTTACGAAAATAAATGAATATTCAATAAAAGCCGTAATAATGGTCTGTTTGAGATGAATGATACCTTAATCAAAAGCTCTGGGCACAAGTAAAAATACTGCCTCAAAATAATCACACATTTCAACAAATCATTTTGGAGCTTATAAATCAAGCAAGGGGTTAGCCCACAATTTTACGAAAAAAAAATTAATATTCAATAAAAGCCGTAATATTGGTCCTATTAAGATGAGTGATACCTTAATCAAAAGCTCTGGGCACTAGTAAAAATACTTCCTCAAAATAATCACACATTTCCATAAATCATTTTGGAGCTTATAAATCAAGCAAGGAGCCCACAATTTTACGAAAATAAATAAAAATTCAATAAAAGCCGTAATATTAGTCCGATTGAGACGAGTGATACCATAATCAAAAGCTCCGAGTCCTAGTAAAAATACTGCCTCAAAATAATCACACATTTCAACAAATCATTTTGGAGCTTATAAATCAAGCAAGGGGTTAGCCCACAATTTTACGAAAATAAATGAATATTCAATAAAAGCCGTAATATTGGTCCGATTGAGATGAGTGATACCTTAATCAAAAGATCTAGGTCCTAGTAAAAATACTGCCTCAAAATAATCACACATTTCCATAAATCATTTTAGAGTTTATAAATCAAGCAAGGGGTTAGCCCACAATTTTACGAAAATAAATGAATATTCAATAAAAGCCGTAATATTGGTCCGATTGAGATGAATGATACCTTAATCAAAAGCTCCGAGTCCTAGTAAAAATACTGCCTCAAAATAATCACACATTTCAACAAATCATTTTGGAGCTTATAAATCAAGCAAGGGGTTAGCCCACAATTTTACGAAAATAAATGAAAGTTCAATAAAAGCCGTAATATTGGTCCTATCAAGATGAGTGATACCTTAATCAAAAGCTCTGGCACTAGTAAAAATACTGCCTCAAAATAATGACACATTTCCATAAATCATTTTGGAGCTTATAAATCAAGCAAGGGGTTAGCCCACAATTTTACGAAAATAAATGAATATTCAATAAAAGCCGTAATATTGGTCCTATTAAGATGAGTGATACCTTAATCAAAAGCTCTGGGCACTAATTAAAATACTATCTCAAAATAATCACACATTTCCAGAAATCATTTTGGAGCTTATAAACCAAGCAAGGGGTTAGCCCACAATTTTACGAAAATAAATGGATATTCAATAAAAGCCGTAATATTGGCCCGATTGAGATGAAAGATACCATAATCAAAAGCTCCAAGTCCTAGTATAAATAATCACACATTTCAACAAATCATTTTGAAGATTATAAATCAAGCAAGGGGTTAGCCCATAATTTTACGAAAATAAATGAATATTCAATAAAAGCCGTAATATTGGTCCAATTGAGATGAGTGATACCTTAATCAAAAGCTCTGGGCACTAGTAAAAATACTTCCTCAAAATAATCACACATTTCAACAAATCATTTTGGAGCTTATAAATCAAGCAAGGGGTTAGCCCATAATTTTACGAAAATAAATGAATATTCAATAAAAGCCGTAATATTGGTCCGATTGAGATGAGTGATACCTTAATCAAAAGATCTAGGTCCTAGTAAAAATACTGCCTCAAAATAATCACACATTTTCACAAATCATTTTGGAGCTTATAAATCAAGCAAGGGGTTAGCCCACAATTTTACGAAAATAAATGAAAATTCAATAAAAGCCGTAATATTGGTCCGATTGAGATGAGTGATACCTTAATCAAAAGCTCTAGGTCCTAGTAAAAATACTGCTTTAAAATAATCACACATTTCCATAAATCATTTTGGAGCTTATAAATCAAGCAAGGGGTTAGCCCACAATTTTACGAAAATAAATGAAAATTCAATAAAAGCCGTAATATTGGTCCTATCAAGATGAATGATACCTTAATCAAAAGCTCCGGGTCCTAGTAAAAATACTGCCTAATATTGGTCCGATTGAGATGAATGATACCTTAATCAAAAGCTCTGGGTCATAGTAAAAATACTGCCTCAAAATAATCACACATTTCCATAAATCATTTTGGAGCTTATAAATCAAGCAAGGGGTTAGCCCACAATTTTACGAAAATAAATAAAAATTCAATAAAAGCCGTAATATTGGTCCGATTGAGATGAGTGACACCATATTCAAAAGCTGGGTCCTAGTAAAAATATTGGCTCAAAATAATCACACATTCCGCAAATTGTGGAGCTTATAAATCAAGCAAGGGGTTAGCCCACAATTTTACGAAAATAAATGGATATTCAATAAAAGCCGTAATATTGGCCCGATTGAGATAAAAGATACCATAATCAAAAGCTCCAAGTCCTAGTATAAATAATCACACATTTCAACAAATCATTTTGGAGCTTATAAATCAAGCAAGGGGTTAGCCCATAATTTTACGAAAATAAATGAATATTCAATAAAAGCCGTAATATTGGTCCAATTGAGATGAGTGATACCTTAATCAAAAGCTCTGGGCACTAGTAAAAATACTTCCTCAAAATAATCACACATTTCCATAAATCATTTTGGAGCTTATAAATCAAGCAAGGGGTTAGCCCACAATTTTACGAAAATAAATGAAAATTCAATAAAAGCCGTAATATTGGTCCGATTGAGATGAGTGATACCTTAATCAAAAGCTCTAGGTCCTAGTAAAAATACTGCTTTAAAATAATCACACATTTCCATAAATCATTTTGGAGCTTATAAATCAAGCAAGGGGTTAGCCCACAATTTTACGAAAATAAATGAAAATTCAATAAAAGCCGTAATATTGGTCCGATTGAGATGAGTGATACCTTAATCAAAAGCTCTGGGCACTAGTAAAAATACTGCCTCAAAATAATCACACATTTCCATAAATCATTTTGGAGCTTATAAATCAAGCAAGGGGTTAGCCCACAATTTTACGAAAATAAACGAATATTCAATAAAAGCCGTAATATTGGTCCTATCAAGATGAGTGATACCTTAATCAAAAGCTCTGGGCACTAGTAAAAATACTTCCTCAAAATAATCACACATTTCCATAAATCATTTTGGAGCTTATAAATCAAGCAAGGGGTTAGCCCACAATTTTACGAAAATAAATGAAAATTCAATAAAAGCCGTAATAGTGGTCCAATTGAGATGAGTGATACCTTAATCAAAAGCTCTGGGCACTAGTAAAAATACTGCCTCAAAATAATCACACATTTCAACAAATCATTTTGGAGCTTATAAATCAAGCAAGGGGTTAGCCCACAATTTTACGAAAATAAATAAATATTCAATAAAAGCCGTAATAATGGTCTGTTTGAGATGAATGATACCTTAATCAAAAGCTCCGAGTCCTAGTAAAAATACTGCCTCAAAATAATCACACATTTCCATAAATCATTTTGGAGCTTATAAATCAAGCAAGGGGTTAGCCCACAATTTTACGAAAATAAATGAAAATTCAATAAAAGCCGTAATATTGGTCCGATTGAGATGAGTGATACCTTAATCAAAAGCTCTGGGTCCTAGTAAAAATACTGCCTCAAAATAATCACACATTTCCATAAATCATTTTGGAGCTTATAAATCAAGCAAGGGGTTAGCCCACAATTTTACGAAAATAAATGAAAATTCAATAAAAGCCGTAATATTGGTCCGATTGAGATGAGTGATACCTTAATCAAAAGCTCTGGGTCCTAGTAAAAATACTGCCTCAAAATAATCACACATTTCAACAAATAATTTTGGAGCTTATAAATCAAGCAAGGGGTTAGTTAGCCCACAATTTTACGAAAATAAATGAAAATTCAATAAAAGCCGTAATATTGGTCCGATTGAGATGAGTGATACCTTAATCAAAAGCTCTGGGTACTAGTAAAAATACTGCCTCAAAATAATCACACATTTGCACAAATCATTTTGGAGCTTATAAATCAAGCAAGGGCCCACAATTTTACGAAAATAAATGAATATTCAATAAAAGCCGTAATATTGGTCCGATTGAGATTAGTGATATCTTAATCAAAAGATCTAGGTCCTAGTAAAAATACTGCTTTAAAATAATCACACATTTCCATAAATCATTTTGGAGCTTATAAATCAAGCAAGGGGTTAGCCCATAATTTTACGAAAATAAATGAATATTCAATAAAAGCCGTAATATTGGTCCAATTGAGATGAGTGATACCTTAATCAAAAGCTCTGGGCACTAGTAAAAATACTTCCTCAAAATAATCACACATTTCCATAAATCATTTTGGAGCTTATAAATCAAGCAAGGGGTTAGCCCACAATTTTACGAAAATAAATGAAAATTCAATAAAAGCCGTAATATTGGTCCAATTGAGATGAGTGATACCTTAATCAAAAGCTCTGGGCACTAGTAAAAATACTTCCTCAAAATAATCACACATTTCCATAAATCATTTTGGAGCTTATAAATCAAGCCAGGAGCCCACAATTTTACGAAAATAAATGAATATTCAATAAAAGCCGTAATAATGGTCTGTTTGAGATGAATGATACCTTAATCAAATGCTCTGGGCACTAGTAAAAATACTGCCTCAAAATAATCACACATTTCAACAAATCATTTTGGAGCTTATAAATCAAGCAAGGGGTTAGCCCACAATTTTACGAAAATAAATAAATATTCAATAAAAGCCGTAATAATGGTCTGTTTGAGATGAATGATACCTTAATCAAAAGCTCCGAGTCCTAGTAAAAATACTGCCTCAAAATAATCACACATTTCCATAAATCATTTTGGAGCTTATAAATTTATTATTTTGGAGAAAATAAATGAAAATTCAATAAAAGCCGTTATATTGGTCCGATTGAGATGAGTGATACCTTAATCAAAAGCTCTGGGTCCTAGTAAAAATACTACCTCAAAATAATCACACATTTCAACAAATCATTTTGGAGCTTATAAATCAAGCAAGGGGTTAGCCCATAATTTTACGAAAATAAATGAATATTCAATAAAAGCCGTAATATTGGTCCAATTGAGATGAGTGATACCTTAATCAAAAGCTCTGGGCACTAGTAAAAATACTTCCTCAAAATAATCACACATTTCCATAAATCATTTTGGAGCTTATAAATCAAGCAAGGGGTTAGCCCACAATTTTACGAAAATAAATGAAAATTCAATAAAAGCCGTAATATTGGTCCGATTGAGATGAGTGATACCTTAATCAAAAGCTCTGGGTCCTAGTAAAAATACTGCCTCAAAATAATCACACATTTCAACAAATAATTTTGGAGCTTATAAATCAAGCAAGGGGTTAGCCCACAATTTTACGAAAATAAATGAAAATTCAATAAAAGCCGTAATATTGGTCCGATTGAGATGAGTGATACCTTAATCAAAAGCTCTAGGTCCTAGTAAAAATACTGCTTTAAAATAATCACACATTTCCATAAATCATTTTGGAGCTTATAAATCAAGCAAGGGGTTAGCCCATAATTTTACGAAAATAAATGAAAATTCAATAAAAGCCGTAATATTGGTCCTATCAAGATGAGTGATACCTTAATCAAAAGCTCCGGGTCCTAGTAAAAATACTGCCTCAAAATAATCACACATTTTCACAAATCATTTTGGAGCTTATAAATCAAGCAAGGGGTTAGCCCACAATTTTACGAAAATAAATGAAAATTCAATAAAAGCCGTAATATTGGTCCGATTGAGACGAGTGATACCTTAATCAAAAGCTCCGAGTCCTAGTAAAAATACTGCCTCAAAATAATCACACATTTTAACAAATAATTTTGGAGCTTATAAATCAAGCAAGGGGTTAGCCCACAATTTTACGAAAATAAATGAAAATTCAATAAAAGCCGTAATATTGGTCCGATTGAGATGAGTGATACCTTAATCAAAAGCTCTGGGCACTAGTAAAAATACTGCCTCAAAATAATCACACATTTCAACAAATCATTTTGGAGCTTATAAATCAAGCAAGGGGCCCACAATTTTACGAAAATAAATGAATATTCAATAAAAGCCGTAATATTGGTCCGATTGAGATGAGTGATACCTTAATCAAAAGCTCTGGGTCCTAGTAAAAATACTGCCTCAAAATAATCACACATTTCAACAAATAATTTTGGAGCTTATAAATCAAGCAAGGGGTTAGCCCACAATTTTACGAAAATAAATGAAAATTCAATAAAAGCCGTAATATTGGTCCGATTGAGATGAGTGATACCTTAATCAAAAGCTCTAGGTCCTAGTAAAAATACTGCTTTAAAATAATCACACATTTCCATAAATCATTTTGGAGCTTATAAATCAAGCAAGGGGTTAGTTAGCCCACAATTTTACGAAAATAAATGAAAATTCAATAAAAGCCGTAATATTGGTCCGATTGAGATGAGTGATACCTTAATCAAAAGCTCTGGGTCCTAGTAAAAATACTGCCTCAACATAATCACACATTTCAACAAATAATTTTGGAGCTTATAAATCAAGCAAGGGGTTAGCCCACAATTTTACGAAAATAAATGAAAATTCAATAAAAGCCGTAATATTGGTCCGATTGAGATGAGTGATACCTTAATCAAAAGCTCTAGGTCCTAGTAAAAATACTGCTTTAAAATAATCACACATTTCCATAAATCATTTTGGAGCTTATAAATCAAGCAAGGGGTTAGTTAGCCCACAATTTTACGAAAATAAATGAAAATTCAATAAAAGCCGTAATATTGGTCCGATTGAGATGAGTGATACCTTAATCAAAAGCTCTGGGCACTAGTAAAAATACTGCCTCAAAATAATCACACATTTCCATAAATCATTTTGGAGCTTATAAATCAAGCAAGGGGTTAGCCCATAATTTTACGAAAATAAATAAAAATTCAATAAAAGCCGTAATATTGGTCCGATTGAGACGAATGATACCATAATCAAAAGCTCCGAGTCCTAGTAAAAATACTGCCTCAAAATAATCACACATTTCCATAAATCATTTTGGAGCTTATAAATCAAGCAAGGGGTTAGCCCACAATTTTACGAAAATAAATGAATATTCAATAAAAGCCGTAATATTGGTCCGATTGAGATGAGTGATACCATAATCAAAAGCTCTGGATCCTTGTAAAAATACTGCCTCAAAATAATCACACATTTCCATAAATCATTTTAGAGCTTATAAATCAAGCAAGGGGTTAGCCCACAATTTTACGAAAATAAATGAATATTCAATAAAAGCCGTAATATTGGTCCGATTGAGATGAGTGATACCTTAATCAAAAGATCTAGGTCCTAGTAAAAATACTGCCTCAAAATAATCACACATTTCTATAAATCATTTTAGAGCTTATAAATCAAGCAAGGGGTTAGCCCACAATTTTATGAAAATAAATGAATATTCAATAAAAGCCGTAATATTGGTCCGATTGAGATGAATGATACCTTAATCAAAAGCTCCGGGTCCTAGTAAAAATACTGCCTCAAAATAATCACACATTTTCACAAATCATTTTGGAGCTTATAAATCAAGCAAGGGGTTAGCCCACAATTTTACGAAAATAAATGAATATTCAATAAAAGCCGTAATATTGGTCCGATTGAGATGAGTGATACCATAATCAAAAGCTCTGGATCCTAGTAAAAATACTGCCTCAAAATAATCACACATTTCCATAAATTATTTTAGAGCTTATAAATCAAGCAAGGGGTTAGCCCACAATTTTACGAAAATAAATGAATATTCAATAAAAGCCGTAATATTGGTCCGATTGAGATGAATGATACCTTAATCAAAAGCTCTGGGCACTAGTAAAAATACTGCTTCAAAATAATCACACATTTCAACAAATCATTTTGGAGCTTATAAATCAAGCAAGGGGTTAGCCCATAATTTTACGAAAATAAATGAATATTCAATAAAAGCCGTAATATTGGTCCTATCAAGATGAGTGATACCTTAATCAAAAGCTCTGGCACTAGTAAAAATACTTCCTCAAAATAATCACACATTTCCAGAAATCATTTTGGAGCTTATAAACCAAGCCAGGAGCCCACAATTTTACGAAAATAAATGAATATTCAATAAAAGCCGTAATAATGGTCCAATTGAGATGAGTGATACCTTAATCAAAAGCTCTGGGCACTAGTAAAAATACTTCCTCAAAATAATCACACATTTCCATAAATCATTTTGGAGCTTATAAATAAAGCCAGGAGCCCACAATTTTACGAAAATAAATGAATATTCAATAAAAGCCGTAATAATGGTCTGTTTGAGATGAATGATACCTTAATCAAATGCTCTGGGCACTAGTAAAAATACTGCCTCAAAATAATCACACATTTCAACAAATCATTTTGGAGCTTATAAATCAAGCAAGGGGTTAGCCCACAATTTTACGAAAATAAATAAATATTCAATAAAAGCCGTAATAATGGTCTGTTTGAGATGAATGATACCTTAATCAAAAGCTCCGAGTCCTAGTAAAAATACTGCCTCAAAATAATCACACATTTCCATAAATCATTTTGGAGCTTATAAATCAAGCAAGGGGTTAGCCCACAATTTTACGAAAATAAATGAAAATTCAATAAAAGCCGTTATATTGGTCCGATTGAGATGAGTGATACCTTAATCAAAAGCTCTGGGTCCTAGTAAAAATACTACCTCAAAATAATCACACATTTCCATAAATCATTTTGGAGCTTATAAATCAAGCAAGGGGTTAGCCCACAATTTTACGAAAATAAATGAAAATTCAATAAAAGCCGTAATATTGGTCCGATTGAGATGAGTGATACCTTAATCAAAAGCTCTGGGTCCTAGTAAAAATACTGCCTCAAAATAATCACACATTTCAACAAATAATTTTGGAGCTTATAAATCAAGCAAGGGGTTAGCCCACAATTTTACGAAAATAAATGAAAATTCAATAAAAGCCGTAATATTGGTCCGATTGAGATGAGTGATACCTTAATCAAAAGCTCTAGGTCCTAGTAAAAATACTGCTTTAAAATAATCACACATTTCCATAAATCATTTTGGAGCTTATAAATCAAGCAAGGGGTTAGCCCATAATTTTACGAAAATAAATGAAAATTCAATAAAAGCCGTAATATTGGTCCTATCAAGATGAGTGATACCTTAATCAAAAGCTCCGGGTCCTAGTAAAAATACTGCCTCAAAATAATCACACATTTTCACAAATCATTTTGGAGCTTATAAATCAAGCAAGGGGTTAGCCCACAATTTTACGAAAATAAATGAAAATTCAATAAAAGCCGTAATATTGGTCCGATTGAGACGAGTGATACCTTAATCAAAAGCTCCGAGTCCTAGTAAAAATACTGCCTCAAAATAATCACACATTTTAACAAATAATTTTGGAGCTTATAAATCAAGCAAGGGGTTAGCCCACAATTTTACGAAAATAAATGAAAATTCAATAAAAGCCGTAATATTGGTCCGATTGAGATGAGTGATACCTTAATCAAAAGCTCTGGGCACTAGTAAAAATACTGCCTCAAAATAATCACACATTTCAACAAATCATTTTGGAGCTTATAAATCAAGCAAGGGGCCCACAATTTTACGAAAATAAATGAATATTCAATAAAAGCCGTAATATTGGTCCGATTGAGATGAGTGATACCTTAATCAAAAGCTCTGGGTCCTAGTAAAAATACTGCCTCAAAATAATCACACATTTCAACAAATAATTTTGGAGCTTATAAATCAAGCAATGGGTTAGCCCACAATTTTACGAAAATAAATGAAAATTCAATAAAAGCCGTAATATTGGTCCGATTGAGATGAGTGATACCTTAATCAAAAGCTCTAGGTCCTAGTAAAAATACTGCTTTAAAATAATCACACATTTCCATAAATCATTTTGGAGCTTATAAATCAAGCAAGGGGTTAGTTAGCCCACAATTTTACGAAAATAAATGAAAATTCAATAAAAGCCGTAATATTGGTCCGATTGAGATGAGTGATACCTTAATCAAAAGCTCTAGGTCCTAGTAAAAATACTGCTTTAAAATAATCACACATTTCCATAAATCATTTTGGAGCTTATAAATCAAGCAAGGGGTTAGTTAGCCCACAATTTTACGAAAATAAATGAAAATTCAATAAAAGCCGTAATATTGGTCCGATTGAGATGAGTGATACCTTAATCAAAAGCTCTGGGCACTAGTAAAAATACTGCCTCAAAATAATCACACATTTCCATAAATCATTTTGGAGCTTATAAATCAAGCAAGGGGTTAGCCCACAATTTTACGAAAATAAATGAAAATTCAATAAAAGCCGTAATATTGGTCCTATCAAGATGAGTGATACCTTAATCAAAAGCTCTGGGTCCTAGTAAAAATACTGCCTCAAAATAATGACACATTTCAACAAATCATTTTGGAGCTTATAAATCAAGCAAGGGGTTAGCCCATAATTTTACGAAAATAAATGAAAATTCAATAAAAGCCGTAATATTGGTCCTATTAAGATGAGTGATACCTTAATCAAAAGCTCTGGGCACTAGTTAAAATACTATCTCAAAATAATCACACATTTCCATAAATCATTTTGGAGCTTATAAACCAAGCAAGGGGTTAGCCCATAATTTTACGAAAATAAATGAATATTCAATAAAAGCCGTAATATTGGTCCGATTGAGATGAGTGATACCATAATCAAAAGCTCTGGATCCTTGTAAAAATACTGCCTCAAAATAATCACACATTTCCATAAATCATTTTAGAGCTTATAAATCAAGCAAGGGGTTAGCCCACAATTTTACGAAAATAAATGAATATTCAATAAAAGCCGTAATATTGGTCCGATTGAGATGAGTGATACCTTAATCAAAAGATCTAGGTCCTAGTAAAAATACTGCCTCAAAATAATCACACATTTTAATAAATCATTTTAGAGCTTATAAATCAAGCAAGGGGTTAGCCCACAATTTTATGAAAATAAATGAATATTCAATAAAAGCCGTAATATTGGTCCGATTGAGATGAATGATACCTTAATCAAAAGCTCCGGGTCCTAGTAAAAATACTGCCTCAAAATAATCACACATTTTCACAAATCATTTTGGAGCTTATAAATCAAGCAAGGGGTTAGCCCACAATTTTACGAAAATAAATGAATATTCAATAAAAGCCGTAATATTGGTCCGATTGAGATGAGTGATACCATAATCAAAAGCTCTGGATCCTAGTAAAAATACTGCCTCAAAATAATCACACATTTCCATAAATTATTTTAGAGCTTATAAATCAAGCAAGGGGTTAGCCCACAATTTTACGAAAATAAATGAATATTCAATAAAAGCCGTAATATTGGTCCGATTGAGATGAATGATACCTTAATCAAAAGCTCTGGGCACTAGTAAAAATACTGCTTCAAAATAATCACACATTTCAACAAATCATTTTGGAGCTTATAAATCAAGCAAGGGGTTAGCCCACAATTTTACGAAAATAAATGAAAATTCAATAAAAGCCGTAATATTGGTCCTATCAAGATGAGTGATACCTTAATCAAAAGCTCTGGGTCCTAGTAAAAATACTGCCTCAAAATAATCACACATTTCAACAAATAATTTTGGAGCTTATAAATCAAGCAAGGGGTTAGCCCACAATTTTACGAAAATAAATGAAAATTCAATAAAAGCCGTAATATTGGTCCGATTGAGATGAGTGATACCTTAATCAAAAGCTCTGGGCACTAGTAAAAATACTTCCTCAAAATAATCACACATTTCCAGAAATCATTTTGGAGCTTATAAACCAAGCAAGGGGTTAGCCCACAATTTTACGAAAAAAAAATGAATATTCAATAAAAGCCGTAATATTGGTCCGATTGAGATGAGTGATACCATAATCAAAAGCTCTGGATCCTAGTAAAAATACTTTCTCAAAATAATCACACATTTCCATAAATCATTTTGGAGCTTATAAATCAAGCAAGGGGTTAGCCCACAATTTTACGAAAATAAATGAAAATTCAATAAAAGCCGTAATATTGGTCCGATTAAGTTCAGTGATACCTTAATTAAAAGCTCCGGGCACCAGTAAAAACACTGCTTCAAAATAAGCCCACATTTCAACAAATCATTTTGGAGCTTATAAATCAAGCAAGGGGTTAGCCCACAATTTTACGAAAATAAATGAATATTCAATAAAAGCCGTAATATTGGTCCGATTGAGATGAATGATACCTTAATCAAAAGCTCCGGGTCCTAGTAAAAATACTGCCTCAAAATAATCACACATTTTCACAAATCATTTTGGAGCTTATAAATCAAGCAAGGGGTTAGCCCACAATTTTACGAAAATAAATGAAAATTCAATAAAAGCCGTAATATTGGTCCGATTGAGATGAGTGATACCTTAATCAAAAGCTCTGGGTCCTAGTAAAAATACTACCTCAAAATAATCACACATTTCAACAAATAATTTTGGAGCTTATAAATCAAGCAAGGGGTTAGCCCACAATTTTACGAAAATAAATGAAAATTCAATAAAAGCCGTAATATTGGTCCGATTGAGATGAGTGATACCTTAATCAAAAGCTCCGGGTCATAGTTAAAATACTGCCACAAAATAATCCTACATTTCCACAAATCATTTTGGAGCTTATAAATCAAGCAAGGGGTTAGCCCACAATTTTACGAAAATAAATGAAAATTCAATAAAAGCCGTAATATTGGTCCGATTGAGATGAGTGATACCATATTCAAAAGCTCAAGGTCATAGTAAAAATATTGCCTCAAAATAATCACACATTTCCACAAATCATTTTGGAGCTTATAAATCAAGCAAGGGGTTAGCCCACAATTTTACGAAAATAAATGAATATTCAATAAAAGCCGTAATATTGGTCCGATTGAGATGAATGATACCTTAATCAAAAGCTCCGGGTCCTAGTAAAAATACTGCCTCAAAATAATCACACATTTTCACAAATCATTTTGGAGCTTATAAATCAAGCAAGGGGTTAGCCCACAATTTTACGAAAATAAATGAAAATTCAATAAAAGCCGTAATATTGGTCCGATTGAGATGAGTGATACCATATTCAAAAGCTCAAGGTCATAGTAAAAATATTGCCTCAAAATAATCACACATTTCCACAAATCATTTTGGAGCTTATAAATCAAGCAAGGGGTTAGCCCACAATTTTACGAAAATAAATGAATATTCAATAAAAGCCGTAATATTGGTCCGATTGAGATGAGTGATACCATATTCAAAAGCTCAAGGTCATAGTAAAAATATTGCCTCAAAATAATCACACATTTCCACAAATCATTTTGGAGCTTATAAATCAAGCAAGGGGTTAGCCCACAATTTTACGAAAATAAATGAATATTCAATAAAAGCCGTAATATTGGTCCGATTGAGATGAATGATACCTTAATCAAAAGCTCCGGGTCCTAGTAAAAATACTGCCTCAAAATAATCACACATTTTCACAAATCATTTTGGAGCTTATAAATCAAGCAAGGGGTTAGCCCACAATTTTACGAAAATAAATGAAAATTCAATAAAAGCCGTAATATTGGACCGATTGAGATGAGTGATACCATAATCAAAAGCTCCGGGTCCTAGTAAAAATACTGCCTCAAAATAATCACACATTTTCACAAATCATTTTGGAGCTTATAAATCAAGCAAGGGGTTAGCCCACAATTTTACGAAAATAAATGAAAATTCAATAAAAGCCGTAATATTGGTCCGATTGAGATGAGTGATACCTTAATCAAAAGCTCTGGGTCCTAGTAAAAATACTACCTCAAAATAATCACACATTTCAACAAATAATTTTGGAGCTTATAAATCAAGCAAGGGGTTAGCCCACAATTTTACGAAAATAAATGAAAATTCAATAAAAGCCGTAATATTGGTCCGATTGAGATGAGTGATACCTTAATCAAAAGCTCCGGGTCATAGTTAAAATACTGCCACAAAATAATCCTACATTTCCACAAATCATTTTGGAGCTTATAAATCAAGCAAGGGGTTAGCCCACAATTTTACGAAAATAAATGAAAATTCAATAAAAGCCGTAATATTGGTCCGATTGAGATGAGTGATACCATATTCAAAAGCTCAAGGTCATAGTAAAAATATTGCCTCAAAATAATCACACATTTCCACAAATCATTTTGGAGCTTATAAATCAAGCAAGGGGTTAGCCCACAATTTTACGAAAATAAATGAATATTCAATAAAAGCCGTAATATTGGTCCGATTGAGATGAATGATACCTTAATCAAAAGCTCCGGGTCCTAGTAAAAATACTGCCTCAAAATAATCACACATTTTCACAAATCATTTTGGAGCTTATAAATCAAGCAAGGGGTTAGCCCACAATTTTACGAAAATAAATGAAAATTCAATAAAAGCCGTAATATTGGACCGATTGAGATGAGTGATACCATAATCAAAAGCTCCGGGTCCTAGTAAAAATACTGCCTCAAAATAATCACACATTTGCACAAATCATTTTGGAGCTTATAAATCAAGCAAGGGGTTAGCCCACAATTTTACGAAAATAAATGAATATTCAATAAAAGCCGTAATATTGGTCCGATTGAGATGAGTGATACCATAATCAAAAGCTCAAGGTCATAGTAAAAATATTGCCTCAAAATAATCACACATTTCCACAAATCATTTTGGAGCTTATAAATCAAGCAAGGGGTTAGCCCACAATTTTACGAAAATAAATGAATATTCAATAAAAGCCGTAATATTGGTCCGATTGAGATGAATGATACCTTAATCAAAAGCTCCGGGTCCTAGTAAAAATACTGCCTCAAAATAATCACACATTTTCACAAATCATTTTGGAGCTTATAAATCAAGCAAGGGGTTAGCCCACAATTTTACGAAAATAAATGAAAATTCAATAAAAGCCGTAATATTAGTCCGATTGAGATGAGTGATACCTTAATCAAAAGCTCCGGGTCATAGTTAAAATACTGCCACAAAATAATCCTATATTTCCACAAATCATTTTGGAGCTTATAAATCAAGCAAGGGGTTAGCCCACAATTTTACGAAAATAAATGAAAATTCAATAAAAGCCGTAATATTGGTCCGATTGAGATGAGTGATACCATAATCAAAAGCTCAAGGTCATAGTAAAAATATTGCCTCAAAATAATCACACATTTCCACAAATCATTTTGGAGCTTATAAATCAAGCAAGGGGTTAGCCCACAATTTTACGAAAATAAATGAAAATTCAATAAAAGCCGTAATATTGGTCCGATTAAGTTCAGTGATACCTTAATTAAAAGCTCCGGGCACCAGTAAAAACACTGCTTCAAAATAAGCCCACATTTCCACAAATCATTTTGGAGCTTATAAATCAAGCAAGGGGTTAGCCCACAATTTTACGAAAATAAATGAATATTCAATAAAAGCCGTAATATTGGTCTGATTGAGATGAATGATACCTTAATCAAAAGCTCCGGGTCCTAGTAAAAATACTGCCTCAAAATAATCACACATTTTCACAAATCATTTTGGAGCTTATAAATCAAGCAAGGGGTTAGCCCACAATTTTACGAAAATAAATGAAAATTCAATAAAAGCCGTAATATTGGTCCGATTGAGATGAGTGATACCTTAATCAAAAGCTCTGGGTCCTAGTAAAAATACTACCTCAAAATAATCACACATTTCAACAAATAATTTTGGAGCTTATAAATCAAGCAAGGGGTTAGCCCACAATTTTACGAAAATAAATGAAAATTCACTAAAAGCCGTAATATTGGTCCGATTGAGATGAGTGATACCTTAATCAAAAGCTCCGGGTCATAGTTAAAATACTGCCACAAAATAATCCTACATTTCCACAAATCATTTTGGAGCTTATAAATCAAGCAAGGGGTTAGCCCACAATTTTACGAAAATAAATGAAAATTCAATAAAAGCCGTAATATTGGTCCGATTGAGATGAGTGATACCATATTCAAAAGCTCAAGGTCATAGTAAAAATATTGCCTCAAAATAATCACACATTTCCACAAATCATTTTGGAGCTTATAAATCAAGCAAGGGGTTAGCCCACAATTTTACGAAAATAAATGAATATTCAATAAAAGCCGTAATATTGGTCCGATTGAGATGAATGATACCTTAATCAAAAGCTCCGGGTCCTAGTAAAAATACTGCCTCAAAATAATCACACATTTTCACAAATCATTTTGGAGCTTATAAATCAAGCAAGGGGTTAGCCCACAATTTTACGAAAATAAATGAAAATTCAATAAAAGCCGTAATATTGGTCCGATTGAGATGAGTGATACCATAATCAAAAGCTCCGGGTCCTAGTAAAAATACTGCCTCAAAATAATCACACATTTTCACAAATCATTTTGGAGCTTATAAATCAAGCAAGGGGTTAGCCCACAATTTTACGAAAATAAATGAATATTCAATAAAAGCCGTAATATTGGTCCGATTGAGATGAATGATACCTTAATCAAAAGCTCCGGGTCCTAGTAAAAATACTGCCTCAAAATAATCACACATTTTCACAAATCATTTTGGGGCTTATAAATCAAGCAAGGGGTTAGCCCATAATTTTACGAAAATAAATGAATATTCAATAAAAGCCGTAATATTGGTCCTATCAAGATGAGTGATACCTTAATCAAAAGCTCTGGGCACTAGTAAAAATACTTCCTCAAAATAATCACACATTTCCAGAAATCATTTTGGAGCTTATAAACCAAGCAAGGGGTTAGCCCACAATTTTACGAAAATAAATGAATATTCAATAAAAGCCGTAATATTGGTCCGATTGAGATGAATGATACCTTAATCAAAAGCTCCGGGTCCTAGTAAAAATACTGCCTCAAAATAATCACACATTTTCACAAATCATTTTGGAGCTTATAAATCAAGCAAGGGGTTAGCCCACAATTTTACGAAAATAAATGAAAATTCAATAAAAGCCGTAATATTGGTCCGATTGAGATGAATGATACCTTAATCAAAAGCTCTGGGCACTAGTAAAAATACTGCCTCAAAATAATCACACATTTCCACAAATCATTTTGGAGCTTATAAATCAAGCAAGGGGTCACAATTTTACGAAAATAAATGAATATTCAATAAAAGCCATACTATTGGTCCGATTGAGATGAGTGATACCATAATCAAAAGCTCCGGGTGCCAGTAAAAATACTGCCACAAAATAATCCTACATTTCAACAAATCATTTTGGAGCTTATAAATCAAGCAAGGGCCCACAATTTTACGAAAATAAATGAATATTCAATAAAAGCCGTAATATTGGTCCGATTGAGATGAGTGATAACATAATCAAAAGCTCCGGGTCAAAGTAAAAATACTGCCTCAAAATAATCACACATTTCAACAAATCATTTTGGAGCTTATAAATCAAGCAAGGGGTTAGCCCATAATTTTACGAAAATAAATGAATATTCAATAAAAGCCGTAATATTGGTCCTATCAAGATGAGTGATACCTTAATCAAAAGCTCTGGGCACTAGTAAAAATACTGCCTCAAAATAATCACACATTTCAACAAATAATTTTAGAGCTTATAAATCAAGCAAGGGGTTAGCCCACAATTTTACGAAAATAAATGAAAATTCAATAAAAGCCGTAATATTGGTCCGATTGAGATGAGTGATACCTTAATCAAAAGCTCTGGGTCCTAGTAAAAATCTTTCCTCAAAATAATCACACATTTCAACAAATAATTTTGGAGCTTATAAATCAAGCAAGGGGTTAGCCCACAATTTTACGAAAATAAATGAATATTCAATAAAAGCCGTAATATTGGTCCTATCAAGATGAGTGATACCTTAATCAAAAGCTCTGGGCACTAGTAAAAATACTTCCTCAAAATAATCACACATTTCCACAAATCATTTTGGAGCTTATAAATCAAGCAAGGGGTTAGCCCACAATTTTACGAAAATAAATGAAAATTCAATAAAAGCCATACTATTGGTCCGATTGAGATGAGTGATACCATAATCAAAAGCTCCGGGTGCCAGTAAAAATACTGCCACAAAATAATCCTACATTTCAACAAATCATTTTGGAGCTTATAAATCAAGCAAGGGCCCACAATTTTACGAAAATAAATGAATATTCAATAAAAGCCGTAATATTGGTCCGATTGAGATGAGTGATAACATAATCAAAAGCTCCGGGTCAAAGTAAAAATACTGCCTCAAAATAATCACACATTTCAACAAATCATTTTGGAGCTTATAAATCAAGCAAGGGGTTAGCCCATAATTTTACGAAAATAAATGAATATTCAATAAAAGCCGTAATATTGGTCCTATCAAGATGATTGATACCTTAATCAAAAGCTCTGGGCACTAGTAAAAATACTGCCTCAAAATAATCACACATTTCAACAAATAATTTTAGAGCTTATAAATCAAGCAAGGGGTTAGCCCAAAATTTTACGAAAATAAATGAAAATTCAATAAAAGCCGTAATATTGGTCCGATTGAGATGAATGATACCTTAATCAAAAGCTCTGGGCACTAGTAAAAATACTGCCTCAAAATAATCACACATTTCCACAAATCATTTTGGAGCTTATAAATCAAGCAAGGGGTCACAATTTTACGAAAATAAATGAATATTCAATAAAAGCCATACTATTGGTCCGATTGAGATGAGTGATACCATAATCAAAAGCTCCGGGTGCCAGTAAAAATACTGCCACAAAATAATCCTACATTTCAACAAATCATTTTGGAGCTTATAAATCAAGCAAGGGCCCACAATTTTACGAAAATAAATGAATATTCAATAAAAGCCGTAATATTGGTCCGATTGAGATGAGTGATAACATAATCAAAAGCTCCGGGTCAAAGTAAAAATACTGCCTCAAAATAATCACACATTTCAACAAATCATTTTGGAGCTTATAAATCAAGCAAGGGGTTAGCCCATAATTTTACGAAAATAAATGAATATTCAATAAAAGCCGTAATATTGGTCCTATCAAGATGAGTGATACCTTAATCAAAAGCTCTGGGCACTAGTAAAAATACTGCCTCAAAATAATCACACATTTCAACAAATAATTTTAGAGCTTATAAATCAAGCAAGGGGTTAGCCCAAAATTTTACGAAAATAAATGAAAATTCAATAAAAGCCGTAATATTGGTCCGATTGAGATGAGTGATACCTTAATCAAAAGCTCTGGGCACTAGTAAAAATATTGCCTCAAAATAATCACACATTTCCACAAATCATTTTGGAGCTTATAAATCAAGCAAGGGGTTAGCCCATAATTTTACGAAAATAAATGAATATTCAATAAAAGCCGTAATATTGGTCCTATCAAGATGAGTGATACCTTAATCAAAAGCTCTGGGCACTAGTAAAAATACTGCCTCAAAATAATCACACATTTCAACAAATAATTTTGGAGCTTATAAATCAAGCAAGGGGTCACAATTTTACGAAAATAAATGAAAATTCAATAAAAGCCATAATATTGGTCCGATTGAGATGAGTGATACCTTAATCAAAAGCTCTGGGCACTAGTAAAAATACTGCCTCAAAATAATCACACATTTCAACAAATCATTTTGGAGCTTATAAATCAAGCAAGGGGTTAGCCCACAATTTTACGAAAATAAATGAATATTCAATAAAAGCCGTAATATTGGTCCGATTGAGATGAGTGATACCATAATCAAAAGCTCAAGGTCATAGTAAAAATATTGCCTCAAAATAATCACACATTTCCACAAATCATTTTGGAGCTTATATATCAAGCAAGGGGTTAGCCCACAATTTTACGAAAATAAATGAAAATTCAATAAAAGCCGTAATATTGGTCCGATTGAGATGAATGATACCTTAATCAAAAGCTCTGGGCACTAGTAAAAATACTGCCTCAAAATAATCACACATTTCCACAAATCATTTTGGAGCTTATAAATCAAGCAAGGGGTCACAATTTTACGAAAATAAATGAATATTCAATAAAAGCCGTAATATTGGTCCGATTGAGATGAGTGATAACATAATCAAAAGCTCCGGGTCAAAGTAAAAATACTGCCTCAAAATAATCACACATTTCAACAAATCATTTTGGAGCTTATAAATCAAGCAAGGGGTTAGCCCATAATTTTACGAAAATAAATGAAAATTCAATAAAAGCCGTAATATTGGTCCTATCAAGATGAGTGATACCTTAATCAAATGCTCTGGGCACTAGTAAAAATACTGCCTCAAAATAATCACACATTTCAACAAATAATTTTAGAGCTTATAAATCAAGCAAGGGGTTAGCCCAAAATTTTACGAAAATAAATGAAAATTCAATAAAAGCCGTAATATTGGTCCGATTGAGATGAGTGATACCTTAATCAAAAGCTCTGGGCACTAGTAAAAATATTGCCTCAAAATAATCACACATTTCCACAAATCATTTTGGAGCTTATAAATCAAGCAAGGGGTTAGCCCACAATTTTACGAAAATAAATGAAAATTCAATAAAAGCCGTAATATTGGTCCGATTGAGATGAATGATACCTTAATCAAAAGCTCTGGGCACTAGTAAAAATACTGCCTCAAAATAATCACACATTTCCACAAATCATTTTGGAGCTTATAAATCAAGCAAGGGGTCACAATTTTACGAAAATAAATGAATATTCAATAAAAGCCATACTATTGGTCCGATTGAGATGAGTGATAACATAATCAAAAGCTCCGGGTCAAAGTAAAAATACTGCCTCAAGTTAGCCCACAATTTTACGAAAATAAATGAATATTCAATAAAAGCCGTAATATTGGTCCGATTGAGATGAGTGATAACATAATCAAAAGCTCCGGGTCAAAGTAAAAATACTGCCTCAAGTTAGCCCACAATTTTACGAAAATAAATGAATATTCAATAAAAGCCGTAATATTGGTCCGATTGAGATGAGTGATAACATAATCAAAAGCTCCGGGTCAAAGTAAAAATACTGCCTCAAAATAATCACACATTTCAACAAATCATTTTGGAGCTTATAAATCAAGCAAGGGGTTAGCCCACAATTTTACGAAAATAAATGAATATTCAATAAAAGCCGTAATATTGGTCTGTTTGAGATGAATGATACCTTAATCAAATGCTCTGGGCACTAGTAAAAATACTGCCTCAAAATAATCACACATTTCAACAAATAATTTTGGAGCTTATAAATCAAGCAAGGGGTTAGCCCACAATTTTACGAAAATAAATGAAAATTCAATAAAAGCCGTAATATTGGTCCGATTGAGATGAGTGATACCTTAATCAAAAGCTCTGGGTACTAGTAAAAATACTGCCTCAAAATAATCACACATTTCAACAAATCATTTTGGAGCTTATAAATCAAGCAAGGGGTTAGCCCACAATTTTACGAAAATAAATGAAAATTCAATAAAAGCCGTAATATTGGTCCGATTGAGATGAGTGATACCATAATCAAAAGCTCCGGGTGCCAGTAAAAATACTGCCACAAAATAATCCTACATTTCAACAAATCATTTTGGAGCTTATAAATCAAGCAAGGGCCCACAATTTTACGAAAATAAATGAATATTCAATAAAAGCCGTAATATTGGTCCGATTGAGATGAGTGATACCATAATCAAAAGCTCAAGGTCATAGTAAAAATATTGCCTCAAAATAATCACACATTTCCACAAATCATTTTGGAGCTTATAAATCAAGCAAGGGGTTAGCCCACAATTTTACGAAAATAAATGAAAATTCAATAAAAGCCGTAATATTGGTCCGATTGAGATGAGTGATACCATAATCAAAAGCTCAAGGTCATAGTAAAAATATTGCCTCAAAATAATCACACATTTCCACAAATCATTTTGGAGCTTATAAATCAAGCAAGGGGTTAGCCCACAATTTTACGAAAATAAATGAAAATTCAATAAAATAATCACACATTTCCACAAATCATTTTGGAGCTTATAAATCAAGCAAGGGGTCACAATTTTACGAAAATAAATGAATATTCAATAAAAGCCATACTATTGGTCCGATTGAGATGAGTGATACCATAATCAAAAGCTCCGGGTGCCAGTAAAAATACTGCCACAAAATAATCCTACATTTCAACAAATCATTTTGGAGCTTATAAATCAAGCAAGGGCCCACAATTTTACGAAAATAAATGAATATTCAATAAAAGCCGTAATATTGGTCCTATCAAGATGAGTGATACCTTAATCAAAAGCTCTGGGCACTAGTAAAAATACTGCCTCAAAATAATCACACATTTCCATAAATCATTTTGGAGCTTATAAATCAAGCAAGGGGTCACAATTTTACGAAAATAAATGAAAATTCAATAAAAGCCGTAATATTGGTCTGTTTGAGATGAATGATACCTTAATCAAATGCTCTGGGCACTAGTAAAAATACTGCCTCAAAATAATCACACATTTCAACAAATAATTTTAGAGCTTATAAATCAAGCAAGGGGTTAGCCCAAAATTTTACGAAAATAAATGAAAATTCAATAAAAGCCGTAATATTGGTCCGATTGAGATAAGTGATACCTTAATCAAAAGCTCTGGGCACTAGTAAAAATATTGCCTCAAAATAATCACACATTTCCACAAATCATTTTGGAGCTTATAAATCAAGCAAGGGGTTAGCCCACAATTTTACGAAAATAAATGAAAATTCAATAAAAGCCGTAATATTGGTCCGATTGAGATGAATGATACCTTAATCAAAAGCTCTGGGCACTAGTAAAAATACTGCCTCAAAATAATCACACATTTCCACAAATCATTTTGGAGCTTATAAATCAAGCAAGGGGTCACAATTTTACGAAAATAAATGAATATTCAATAAAAGCCATACTATTGGTCCGATTGAGATGAGTGATAACATAATCAAAAGCTCCGGGTCAAAGTAAAAATACTGCCTCAAGTTAGCCCACAATTTTACGAAAATAAATGAATATTCAATAAAAGCCGTAATATTGGTCCGATTGAGATGAGTGATAACATAATCAAAAGCTCCGGGTCAAAGTAAAAATACTGCCTCAAGTTAGCCCACAATTTTACGAAAATAAATGAATATTCAATAAAAGCCGTAATATTGGTCCGATTGAGATGAGTGATAACATAATCAAAAGCTCCGGGTCAAAGTAAAAATACTGCCTCAAAATAATCACACATTTCAACAAATCATTTTGGAGCTTATAAATCAAGCAAGGGGTTAGCCCACAATTTTACGAAAATAAATGAATATTCAATAAAAGCCGTAATATTGGTCTGTTTGAGATGAATGATACCTTAATCAAATGCTCTGGGCACTAGTAAAAATACTGCCTCAAAATAATCACACATTTCAACAAATCATTTTGGAGCTTATAAATCAAGCAAGGGGTTAGCCCACAATTTTACGAAAATAAATGAAAATTCAATAAAAGCCGTAATATTGGTCCGATTGAGATGAGTGATACCTTAATCAAAAGCTCTGGGTACTAGTAAAAATACTGCCTCAAAATAATCACACATTTCAACAAATCATTTTGGAGCTTATAAATCAAGCAAGGGGTTAGCCCACAATTTTACGAAAATAAATGAAAATTCAATAAAAGCCGTAATATTGGTCCGATTGAGATGAGTGATACCTTAATCAAAAGCTCTGGGTACTAGTAAAAATACTTCCTCAAAATAATCACACATTTCCATAAATCATTTTGGAGCTTATAAATCAAGCAAGGGGTCACAATTTTACGAAAATAAATGAAAATTCAATAAAAGCCGTAATATTGGTCTGTTTGAGATGAATGATACCTTAATCAAAAGCTCTGGGCACTAGTAAAAATACTGCCTCAAAATAATCACACATTTCAACAAATCATTTTGGAGCTTATAAATCAAGCAAGGGGTTAGCCCACAATTTTACGAAAATAAATGAATATTCAATAAAAGCCGTAATATTGGTCCGATTGAGATGAGTGATACCTTAATCAAAAGCTCTGGGCACAAAAATACTGCCTCACAATATTCAAACAATTCAACAAATCATTTTGGAGCTTATAAATCAAGCAAGGGGTTAGCCCACAATTTTACGAAAATAAATGAATATTCAATAAAAGCCGTAATATTGGTCCGATTGAGATGAGTGATACCTTAATTAAAAGCTCTGGGCACCAGTAAAAGTACTACCTCAAAATAATCACACATTTCCACAAATCATTTTGGAGCTTGTAAATCAAGCAAGGGGTTAGCCCACAATTTTACGAAAATAAATGAAAATTCAATAAAAGCCGTAATATTGGTCCGATTGAGATGAGTGATACCTTAATCAAATGCTCTGGGCACCAGTAAAACTACTGCCTCAAAATAATCACTCATTTCTACAAATCATTTTGGAGCTTATAAATCAAGCAAGGGGTTAACCCACAATTTTACGAAAATAAATGAAAAATCAATAAAAGCCGTAATATTGGTCCGATTGAGATGAGTGATACCTTAATCAAATGCTCTGGGCACCAGTAAAAATACTGCCTCAAAATAATCACACATTTCCACAAATCATTTTGGAGCTTATAAATCAAGCAAGGGGTTAGCCCACAATTTTACGAAAATAAATGAAAATTCAATAAAAGCCGTAATATTGGTCCGATTGAGATGAGTGATACCTTAATCAAAAGCTCTGGGCACAAAAATACTGCCTCACAATATTCAAACAATTCAACAAATCATTTTGGAGCTTATAAATCAAGCAAGGGGTTAGCCCACAATTTTACGAAAATAAATGAATATTCAATAAAAGCCGTAATATTGGTCCGATTGAGATGAGTGATACCTTAATCAAAAGCTCTGGGCACCAGTAAAAATACTGCCTCAAAATAATCACACATTTCCACAAATCATTTTGGAGCTTATAAATCAAGCAAGGGGTTAGCCCACAATTTTACGAAAATAAATGAAAATTCAATAAAAGCCGTAATATTGGTCCGATTGAGATGAGTGATACCTTAATCAAAAGCTCTGGGCACAAAAATACTGCCTCACAATATTCAAACAATTCAACAAATCATTTTGGAGCTTATAAATCAAGCAAGGGGTTAGCCCACAATTTTACGAAAATAAATGAATATTCAATAAAAGCCGTAATATTGGTCCGATTGAGATGAGTGATACCTTAATCAAATGCTCTGGGCACCAGTAAAAATACTGCCTCAAAATAATCACACATTTCCACAAATCATTTTGGAGCTTATAAATCAAGCAAGGGGTTAGCCCACAATTTTACGAAAATAAATGAAAATTCAATAAAAGCCGTAATATTGGTCCGATTGAGATGAGTGATACCTTAATCAAAAGCTCTGGGCACAAAAATACTGCCTCACAATATTCAAACAATTCAACAAATCATTTTGGAGCTTATAAATCAAGCAAGGGGTTAGCCCACAATTTTACGAAAATAAATGAATATTCAATAAAAGCCGTAATATTGGTCCGATTGAGATGAGTGATACCTTAATCAAAAGCTCTGGGCACCAGTAAAAATACTGCCTCAAAATAATCACACATTTCCACAAATCATTTTGGAGCTTATAAATCAAGCAAGGGGTTAGCCCACAATTTTACGAAAATAAATGAATATTCAATAAAAGCCGTAATATTGGTCCGATTGAGATGAGTGATACCTTAATCAAAAGCTCCGGATCCTAGTAAAAATACTGCCTCAAAATAATCACACATTTCCACAAATCGTTTTGGAGCTTATAAATCAAGCAAGGGGTTAACCCACAATTTTACGAAAATAAATGAAAATTCAATAAAAGCCGTAATATTGGCCCGATTGAGATGAGTTATACCTTAATCAAAAGCTCTGGGCACCAGTAAAAATACTACCTCAAAATAATCACACATTTCCACAAATCATTTTGGAGCTTATAAATCAAGCAAGGGGTTAGCCCACAATTTTACGAAAATAAATGAAAATTCAATAAAAGCCGTAATATTAGTCCGATTGAGATGAGTGATACCTTAATCAAATGCTCTGGGGACCAGTAAAAATACTGCCTCAAAATAATCACACATTTCCACAAATCATTTTGGGGCTTATAAATCAAGCAAGGGGTTAGCCCACAATTTTACGAAAATAAATGAATATTCAATAAAAGCCGTAATATTGGTCCGATTGAGATGAGTGATACCTTAATCAAAAGCTCCGGATCCTAGTAAAAATACTGCCTCAAAATAATCACACATTTTTATTAATCATTTTGGGGCTTATAAATCAAGCAAGGGGTTAGCCTACAATTTTACGAAAATAAATGAAAATTCAATAAAAGCCGTAATATTGGTCCGATTGAGATGACTGATACCTTAATTAAAAGCTCTGGGCACCAGTAAAAATACTGCCTCAAAATAATCACACATTTCCTTAAATCATTTTGGAGCATATAAATCAAGCAAGGGGTTAGCCCACAATTTTACGAAAATAAATGAAAATTCAATAAAAGCCGTAATATTGGCCCGATTGAGATGAGTTATACCTTAATCAAAAGCTCCGGATCCTAGTAAAAATACTGCCTCAAAATAATCACACATTTTTATTAATCATTTTGGGGCTTATAAATCAAGCAAGGGGTTAGCCTACAATTTTACGAAAATAAATGAAAATTCAATAAAAGCCGTAATATTGGTCCGATTGAGATGACTGATACCTTAATTAAAAGCTCTGGGCACCAGTAAAAATACTGCCTCAAAATAATCACACATTTCCTTAAATCATTTTGGAGCATATAAATCAAGCAAGGGGTTAGCCCACAATTTTACGAAAATAAATGAAAATTCAATAAAAGCCGTAATATTGGTCCGATTGAGATGAGTGATACCTTAATCAAAAGCTCTGGGCACTAGTAAAAATACTGCTTCGAAATAATCACACATTTCCTTAAATCATTTTGGAGCTTATTAATAAGCTCCAAAATGATTTGTTGAAATTTATGATTATTTTGAGGCTAAATTTTTACTGGTGCCCATAACTTTTGATTAAGATATTACTAATCTAAATCGGGCCACTATTTTGTGTGTTATTTTCTCAAATTTGCAAGGGCTAACCACTGTTCAAAATTTAACGCACAAATAATTTGTTGTAATGCAGGAATATTTTTCACATTTATTGAATGGGGAGTACAATACAAACAGGAAAATGCATTTAAAAAATTTAATTACGATCGCTTGGTCATGGCTTTTGTTATATTATTGTGCACTTACTCACCTTCCTTTTAGATTGAGAACGATTTCCATACTGCGTCTATTACCTCGCTCTTCTAATTAGTCGATATTGTGAGCATCGATCGGCTGAACAGTAATATTCTTCTTTTTCTAATGTAGCTTTATCTCTTCAAATTGTCGTTATGGCATAATGACAGTGTATATAATTGATTCGGAAACTAAAACAGTGGCCTTATTTTTCTTTTCTTCCGTTGGTGTGTCGCCTGCTTTTAGTTCCGTCGAGCTGCTTACAATCAATGATAAGGTGTCCAAATATGTAATCCTTTCACAATAATGACATCAATGATCATACTGGTGTTATTATTTTATTTCATACTACTTAGTCCGCATTTTTCGATTTCGAATTTGCGAAACAACAAAATAATTTCATAATTCGAATATTCGCTGGAGATCGTATTTTTCGAAAGCGAATTGCATAATTTCAAAGTATGCTCCCTGGCCACTTCAAATTCGATTATCGTAATATTTACAAACCGATAAATTTCATTATTGAGTCACTAAATTTTTCGAAATTAGTTAAACTAATTTTATTTTGCTAAATAAAATTATTTTATTAATGTTTCTCTTTCTTTTAAATTTTTTTTATATTTTGTTTTATGTTTTTTTTATTTTTTAAATACATTTATTTAATATATAATTATTTGTATGCTAATTAATTAATAAATAAAATTAATTATAAAATTTTTTTGTTGTTTTCATATAATATTTTATTATAATAATGTAATGTAATAAAATAAAATAAAATTAATTTAAAATTTAAAATTAACGTTAAATAAAAATTATGACGTCATCAATATTAATTTGTTATGTAAATATTAAAATAAAAACTGGAAATGGCGATTGGACAAAAAATTAAAAACTGGTGTGACACATAATGGGAGTCCTTTTATTTCGTTTTAAAATATTTTTAATTTTAGAATACATATGTGTTTTTGGTTGAGGTAAGTGATTGCGTCTGTCATGATTGTGATTACTTATTAGATTCAAATCGAATAAAATTATGGAAAGTATATTTAAAAAATTAATTGATAATAAATTAAAAAACGGTTTTTATCTTCTAAAGATGGACGGTTACTGTATCATTTGTATATAGATCTGTGGTGCTGCTATTGGTTGGTATGGTTGATGTGATTTCATTGGATAATGGTGTCGGTGATGTAGTATTATTTGCTGTCCAATTATTTGTGTCGGTTGGCTCTTCGGGTGTTAGTAACAAATCAGCAATTATACCACTTTCTGCGATAGAGTGGTACAATTATAAATTAAATTTATCAGAGATTATAAAAAAAAAATCAACCTACCCATTGAGCATTGGCTCACCAGTGTTGTGGAACGATGATGCTTTTGTTGATTAATATTAAAAATATCTTTAGTGTTTGCGCCGGTAGTTATTGCAGTCGGAGACGCAATAATTGTTGTCCCACTTTGACTACCACAATTACTGCCATCTGATTGTGAACTTGCACTGTTGCTAGTCCCAACGGATGATGCGCCCGACGACATCGAACTCCCCGATATAATGGACGTCGGTCGGCGGGCGGTTTTAATTTCAGGCAACGTTCCCATAAAAGAATTTCGTAGTTTTGATCCTTTACTTCCTAACTGTTTTATACTTATCGAACGATCATTAATTTGATCTTGACTTGGCCGTATATCTAAGCATGGTTTATTTCCAATTCCCATCGACAACATTTCAGCCATTCGTATTTCACGATTTTTACATGCTTGCTTCCATAAAAGTCGCGATATTTCTTCGGTCCATGCTTTTTTAACGTCCTCCGACATTGTTTGCAATGTGATTGTGTCCTCGGGTTTCATTTTTCGAAACCAAATTTCAAATTTGGTTGTAGAGTCGCCAATATGCGCGGTTAGTCCCATATCTGATGTTTTTATACTATTTTTGTAGATATAAATGTCCAAATTCTAAAAAAAAGTATAAATATTTTAGGTGCTATATGAACAAAAAGAATGTCAATTTTATAATAGTTTACTTTACGATCAGGAAAACGTCTGGCTTTACTAAATAAGATTAACTCTTCGAATAAAAATACTTGTCGCAACGATTTTTTTCCACCACGTCCTTGACCGACAAGGAATTCATTTTGCCGCAATAAACGACCCTGTTCCTTAACATTGACATCACAATCTTTTAACGAATCCATTGCTAATAAATCATTGCCATGTCGTAACTGAAATCGTACCATTTCCTCTGCTCTCTTTAATTCATCTAAATCTTCTGCTATCACTTTAATAGCGGAGTCCTACACATAAATAATTAAATCATGTATATCTCTAACTGGCCTAGTTACCATATAATCATACACACACACACACTTACTTTTAAATTAGAACAAGCCTTCATCAATTGTTGTAACAGTAATGCATATTTCCCCATTCTTTGAACTGGTTTCAACAGATACGATGCTAAATCCATTTTGTCATTTAACTCTAATTGTTTTGACTAGAAATATGTTGATACGACGTTAATTTCATTAGATTACATATCGTTCGATTGATTAATTTTACTCACTTTAAAAAATGTTTTACCATATTCGCTCATTAAGGAATCACTTTTTGGTTTATTTTTATTGTATAAAGCGTATAAATAAAATTTTGCTTCGTAGCGCAAAAATGCTGCTCCAACTTTTAACGGATAATTTTCACAACTGTAAAAAATTATTAATGGTTTTTGATGGCGTATAAATAAATATTAAATATTAATCTTACCGTTCAAGTTCTTCTAAAAAATTTTGCTGATGAAATTCATAGATTCGTTCAACATTCCCGAATACAACGTTTCGTTGCCCTCTCAACGCTTGTGGTATATCCTCACGCAATAATTCGTTCATATAATTTTCAATTATATAATTCAATGATCGAACATAGTCGCGTTCCGTTCCAATCATTTCGCGCATGATTAAAAGAAGCGTCCTATAAAAAAATATAAAATTTGCGTATTAAAGATTATAATTTAAGGCTATTATAATTTCGTATACTTTTGTGTTTTTGGATCCAGTCCATTGTCGTTGTCGTCTAAATCGGGCAAATTCAAATTCGATGCGTGACAATACAAATGCGAATTTGGTTCGAATGGTGGTATCTGTTTATTCGTTCGTTCGAAACAATCATCGTCGATATCGTCGCTGTTATTACTTTTGTCGTAGAGATTTGTTATTTCTTCGAAACTTTGACACGAGCACACCCGAATTAATTTGTCATTACCATCACATCGTTCACATCCTCCAAGACCACTATCGGCCATTTTCGAATGTTCTTCTTCGCCATCTTCGTCATCCTCGTCCCCATCGTCGTCCTCTACGTCAACAATATTTTTTTGTTTTAAACTTGTTTGTTTCATTTCAACACCGTGATGCAACGGATGCACTAATAATTTTGTGGTGTTCCCATCGTTCCACTGACATGTACACGTATGGGTATTGTTTTGCATTTTTGTGGCGGGTGCCGTATCATTACCACCAAATTTTTGATTAGCATTTTCCTTAAATTTTTCGATCAGTCCCTGCGATCCAATTTTTTCTACCAACTTTAACATTTCACCGTGATGCTGTTGATGTTGTAGGCCATCGTTAAAGAAATTATGTAGTCGTGATGCGCCTTCAATATTTTCACGTATCAATTCCAATGCATCGTTAAATTTCGTTAGAGATTGTTTTAATAGTTTGACGGTGTCCTTGATTTGATCAATTTCGCTAGATGCTTGAAGTAAATCACGCCCCTTGGCCAAATGTTTCATCGAGATGAAATAGAATTTTTCGAAATTTTCTTCGTGATTTCTTATCATGTCGCCACATTCGAGCGGAATTTCTTTGTATTTGTTTATCGTTTCTTCACCGTCACCACCAATCCATGTTACAATCTGTACAGATGAAAATGAATTGAAAAAAATAGAAAATTTAAAAATAAAAAAAAAATTATACCATAAATCAAGATTCGAATAAATCAATAAATAACTAATAAAATGACAATTTAATTGTGTTGATAAGTCGATAGCAAGACGTTGTAATTAAGTGAAAAAACAAGAAATTTTCACAAATGTAGCTTGCATTTTAATGAAGTTGATTTTGGTTTTCTTATACACCGTTCAGTGTGTATTGTTAAAAGTTTATTTCCTAAGGCAAGTCATCGTTTAAATTTGATTAGAATTAAAATCATTTTTGCGCTAACTAGGTAGGTATCATTCAAGTCTGCAAATCTTTGTATAATTCTTACTCCCTACTTTTATTGAAATGATCTAAAAATTTGTGACTAACCTGCATAGGGTGAGATATTACGTGAAGTTGCTTTTAACCGAGTTAGGTAAAGTAGGTTATGCCAAGGGCGATAAAAGCTCGCGATGACACGGAACGGACGTGTTTGTAGAAAATATAATATAGAAAAATATTTAGTGCAGAACAGAAATAAACGCTTATTACGGCGAGAATAAAGGAACACAAGAAAAAGAATTTAATTTACATTACACTGCAGATGGAATATAAACCAAAACTGAACAATTGCAATGAGATAAGTAGTTTCCAAATTAATGATTTAAAAGACTTACTCATTTTTTATTCATACCTAACCAAACATGTAACAAATGTAGGGAAAACTTTATTTTGTGTGAAACTGAAATATTAAAACGTGAGTGAAAAGTGAATGTAAAAGTATAGTTAAAATATTGAGTGAAACATGAAATGAGAATTTTTATTCTTAAACCAAACATCTACTATACTAAATGTTGAGTGAAATTTAAAAGCATCAAAATTAATTTAACACTTTATATTGTAATTTGAGTGAAAATTGAAAAACATAAATTTTTTTAATAAAAGTTGGTGATAATTACAATTGTTTACATATTCCATACTTTATACTTAACTAAACTATCTATCTTGAAGGGTTAAAGCTTTTATGATAGGAATATAGTTTTAGGATCACGAGTTGTAGACAAATACAATCTTTTTAATTTTATGACATTTTACAAGTTTTAATTTTTAAATTTTCTTCCACAATTTTAATTCAAATCATATTTTAATTTTTTCACCCAATATTTTAATTTCTAGACAATTTTTGAAATAAAATAAATTTCAATAAATTTCACTCAAAGTCTAAGGTCTAAATCAATAAATTTCTAAATTTCACTCAAAGTATAAGGTCAATAAATTTCTAAATTTCAAAATTTCACTCAAAGTCTAAGGTCTAAATTTCTAAATTTCACTCAAAGTCTAAGGTCTAAATCATGTTTTTTTAAGATAACAATATCCATTTCATTTTTCACCCAATATCTTAATTACTTAGTGGTAATTGATTATAATTTACAATTTGTATTTCATGTTTCACTCAATATTATAGTTTATGGCTATATTTTTAAAATTTGAGTGTTTTCTAACATTTGATGGTTAAATTTAAACCTGAGTGCATGATTTTTTAGGCACCATCAAATGATAATATATTTGTTAAATTTCACTTAAAATTAAAATCATCTATTTTTATTGTTTGTAAGGTCACTCAAAATTTATAGTTAGAATTACGCTTTACTTTTAATTTCCATAGTTGACATCTTGACTTACAATATCAAGTAATACAGTTTATTCGAATAATTAATGTTTTTATATTTTACTCAAAACTAGTCTTCTGAATTTAGATCAATATGGCAATTTTACTTATTTACGTTCAGTAAATGAAAATTAATTTTATATTTCAACCAAAATCCGATTTATATTATATATTTTCATTATATATTTATAGTATTTCACTCAATTTGTAGTAATAAAATAAATTTAAATTTTAACTCGTCGATCTATTCCTAAATAAATGCATCGCTCTGGAGCTAATAAGGCTCATCTTAAAACCATGACATTCGAATAATTACAATTATATTCTTAAATTTCACTTAATATTTACTGTAAAATACAACTTAAGGCAATAAAAACAAATTAAACTTAAATAAGTATTGTAATCTTAAATGAATAAGAAACCAAAAGCATCAATAATTTGAGTGAAATTTGAAAACTAGATTAAACTAGATTGCGGTAATTTATACTGTTTTTTTAATTTGAGTGAAATTTAAAAACATATATCCAACACGAAAATTCGTCAATTTAAGTTGTATTTTTAACTAAACTCCCTCAATTTTTATTCATCAAATGTCGCGTAAACTTTATTTTGAGTACTTTTTTTGAGTGTAAATTAAATTTAAAAAAATCATTTAAAATATTGAGTGAAACATGAAACGAGAATTTGTATTCTTTAACCTAACATCTACCACAAAATGTTAAGTGAAATCTAAAACATTAAAATTGTTTTAACACGTTATATTGCATTTTGAGTGAAATTTGATAAACTTAAATTTCGGATCGAGTTTAAAAATTTAAATTAAAGTTGATTTTGGTTGGGTCACGAATTGGAAGCAAAGATAATCTAGCTGATTTTATAAAATTTCACTCAATTTATTTTAATGTTCGAATTGTATACCAAAATTTAAGTTTAAATTATTTTTTTATTTTTCACTCATTCTTTTCGTAAATGAAAGTATTTTCATATAGCGCTAAATTTCTCTCAAAATATAAAATAGTTTAAATACTTTTAGGATTACAATTTACAATAGCTTGTAGCGACCATCGCTACACACACAATTAAAATTATTCAGATATTTCGTACAAATCCATATAATTCGCTAACGCTACATATACTCTATACATAAATATATATAGAGCGTAAAATAGCATTTACCCATAGCACTCGGTCGCCATGGCCTGATGAGATGACAGTTAATTTTTAACTAAAATTCATCATCAGATCGAAACTGAGCTTTGCTTCGCACACATCTAGTTCTGAATAATTAAAATAACGACATACGTCACCACCGTCGTTATAATGGTTTTCATGTGGCGGTCACAGCAACCATCGTATTTCACCTGAGAGTTGAATGTTTACCCAGATAAAGTCAGTAGATGCCAACGGAAAATAAAGTATATCTCGACCGTGGTGGCAGAGGGGGGTCTGGTTACTACCGTGGTTTGTGAAAACAATAGTGTTGTTTCGTTTGTTTGTAACAGAGACAACAGTGTTGCTTGTGCATCCTCGTTGCTGTTTCAACCATACTGTTTGATTGAGGGTGATACGAGGTGGTTCGGATCCGGTTGGAACCGAGAAGCTTATCGTGTGAAACGATCGACACAGGTGAGTAAGTATGTGTATCCATTAGAAGTTGAAAGAATGTGTATCCATTAGAGGCGGAAATGCCCATACGTGCCTTGTGACCTTGATGACTTAACGTGCCTTGTGACCTTGTATCTTTGGCAGGATAAACAGGATTTCGACCAGTGGGCTACATCCTTAATGATACTGGGCCAGAAATATCTAGTAGATATTAGCTACCGAGTGGCGCGGATGCGATATGTTATGCAGTGCATTAAAAATGATTCATCGCAGTGGTTCTGCCATATACGGACGGTTGTTTCCCGCTGAAGTTTCGCAGTAAATCGCTAAGTCAGCTAATTTAAAACTTTCTAATTTCCAAGTGGAATTTAATTGTTTTAAGGAACCAGAAAGAATATCTTGAAGTTCCGTGTCAGCTTGAGCAAGTGAGTCTCGACAGATGAAGTTTCGTGGTTGGATCGAGAAGATCAAACGTTATCCTTGCCTTGGATATGTTGTATGTCAGTAGTAAACAGAGAAACAAAATCCAAGAGGCGTGAAGACTGAATACCAAGAGGCGTTAAGACTGACTTGTGGTCGGTGAAGACTGAATACCATTCGGGGTAACCTTGTGACTGAGGAAGTCGAGGGAGCTAGCGCCGAAAACGCATTTCGCACTGTTGATGCTCACCTCGTATTCAGAAAGTTTCTAAAACAGTGTTTCCAGGTGAAACATGTGTTGTTCCTCCAAAGTTGAGTCTACAAGTATGTCGCCAATGTAGACAAACATAAAGTCAGAGTTTAAAGTTAGAGTTCTCCTCTAATACTGAGTATCTACGAGATCGCGATGCGTTTCACCAAGAGTAAGCTTAACATAAACACGTCATATTCTTACGGTATCACTTCAATCAGAAAATGAAAGACAATCAGTCGTAGAGGAGTACTGTGCGACCATCGCTACACAAACATAAAAATTATTCAGATATTTCGTGGCAGACATTGGCTTCAACCAAGTTCCACCCATTATACCACAACAAGTCTGAGCAGATTCCACGACGGGTTTTAAACAGTTTGAGTTTAATTAATTTTGTGGTGTACTTGTAAGTGGTATTCTTTCGAAAAAAACACGACACTTTATGTTTGCGTCACTTTTTGTAGAATATTTACACATGGCGGCGAACACCGATGGTTGTGAATTGATTTGCTCGGTTTGGACCAGAGTGTATGATATCTCCTTTGAGGAGGCATCATCCTTTGATCTGCATTTGAATACAACATGCCCTTCTGCTTAACAATAAAACAAATAACCTTTTTACGGAAATAATTACGGAACTGAACGAATGTTATTTCTTAGGCCAAATTTGCCATGGTTTGAAGTTGCATTTAAAATTCCATAATTTTCACTCAACTAACTTTCTTAAATGACAATTCATTTAAACGAAACATTTTCGTTCAGTTTTTAAATATTTCACTGGTCAGTAACATGCGGAGTCCGTGATCGAAATCAGAAATTGTTGGCCAAAGCTGTAATGATCCATGAACTTTATCGTCTAAATCGTGTAAAGCAAATATGGCGATCGTTGCGGTCGAATCGACCAAAGATTCAGAAACGTGGCATTGACCAAATAAATTGGGCTATTTAAACTATCAAGCCACAAAGAAAATGAAATCTAGCGATGTTAATGGCATTTCATTTATCGAAAACGCAGTGGAGATCGCGTTTGCATTGCGTATCTCAAAGGAAAATAACTGCGTTTGCCATGAGCAAATGAGTTACCTGAAATCGTTAACACAAATCGAATAATGAAAATGTAACCGAATTTGGCAATCAACAATCCGAGCGATTTCGCGACACACCATCATCTGTGCCATATACGCCACATCGAAATGGACGTGCCGAGCAAATCGTTCGAAAGTTGACGAGATACTGTATGCTACAAGATGCAGAACTTTCAAATAAATTTTGGGCTGAAGCGATCGGATCGGCGACATATTTGAAAATTCGTTCGGTTTCTAGTGTTTTAAATGATAAAACGCCATTGGAAATGTGAACAGGTTCGAAACCAAATTGAAACCATTTGCAATTTTTGGATCTCAAACAATGGTTCACGTACTGGAAATGACGAAAATTCGACGCAAAGTCGAAGAGGAATATCAAACGTGTGATGCGGACTTTAATCGTTTGATAATCCATGGGGTAAATTGACAAGAGTTCGAATAAGTTAACTGATTCAACATAAAAAGTGTCATCTGAATTGAGACGATATCCGTTGCCAAAACAATTTCCTTTTTTTTTTGTCACATATTTAGCATGTGAACTGATCACGGCAAAATCGCAAAAGGTGCATTAAATGAACCAAACCATGCCAATTAAAAGTAAGCAATTACGACGAATATCAATCGTTGATTAGCAATCGCACTTAAGAATTGGTTGATCTTTAAAAACCATTAATTCAAACCCGATTTAAATGGTTGCAAAAGTATTGTCAACGGTCAGGCATTGATTACGAACATCGATTCGTATTTTGATTGCTCTGGCTTTGAAATTCAATTTGGTTGCAATTATGACATTCCTTCAAGCCGACGTTGGCAGATGAGTTTGCATGCCATGCAAAGCAATCTATTGATCGAAATAAGCCAGTCGTCAATGAAATTATTGTCGTAAATTTAAGAAAGACTGAAAACAATGATAAACATGCCTTTTGCACTAAAAGTATTATAGGCTTCTATAGGCCCAAAAAATGCTTTAATAAAAATGCAAAAATAACTCGCAGTTTCAAAAGTCGTTAAGTGAGACGAACCTAACAGATGGTTTATATTCAAACACCAATACTTTAACTACTGTCAGTGATTGGATAAAAGACCAGCGATAATATCGACAGCTGAATGAAACAATCACTGACGGCAATCATTCAAAATCTAAACAATTTTTCAAAATTTTGGAAAAACGATCCGTTTCCCGTAATATAATTCCTTTTCACCCTAGACGACAACCTAAGCCTTATAATACGAATGTTGACTATCGAAGTAAATGCGACAGTTCAATAGTAAGAATTCTGGACAAGAAAATTTAATGGAGAAACTTTTGCCCATACAAGACATTTAACCTGGATTTACCTATATTCCATGGAGAACCATTGCATGGTCTAATTTTATCGCAGACTTTAAGAGGTCAATGCGTGATTTCCAGATTTCGGTTTCGAGGCAAAGATATAGTAGAATATTCAATGATTTTACCTGAAAGCCTCAACGAGATATTGACAATATTACGAAATTGGTTCACACAATCCGATTTTATTGTGTACCACCTATTAAATAAACTATCAGACCTTCCGGTTTTTAAGGAAAACAAGCCGGAAAGTCAATTTCTACGATATTATAGAAACCAATTTCTACGTTCAAAATCCGATAATCATTTACGTAATGCTGTGTTATACCGTGACATTTTATTAAAAATTCTTCCTATCTAGTATTTTGAAACTCTAGGCAAGGATAAGGCCAACGTGTCGAATCAATGAAAACGAAAGAAAACTGTGAAGCCAGACAAATACAGAACCAAAAATATATTTAAAAGAGTTATGACATATAATAGAATGAATGTCAAGGAAAATTCCAAGAACACATGCCAGTTCTGTAAGACATTCAAAATTTAAAAAATCGATTTCAATTAAAAGTAGGATTTTGCTATAAAAAATCTACGCTGTTTTTCATTTATAAGTCAAGGACAGATAAGCTGAAGGATTGTAAACAGCGTTAAATGCGTGATATCAAGAACTGGGATTAGATGGTCCTATTTAGACTCTCAAAATTCAATGGACCAACAACCAAGTAAAACAGCAAGATCATTCAAAAACAGTCAGTGTGTCGATCAGTGAAAATTTGTGGTCAGGCGAAATCATACATCCTATGTCACGTTAAGACTATGATGGTTTCGATAAAATAGTCAAATATTTCAAATCTACACCCAACATAGGAAAAGTTTTTTTCAATAACGAAAAACCTGTAATTCTGATTGATCAACAGTTAAATGATTTATAGTGCTTGGAGTGGTCCTGCGCTATAAGCACAACCCTTCTTGGCCCATGGAAATATTTATGAATCGAACAACGATTTGAATTATACTTTTCACGTGTTCCAGACCAACAAATGCCAAACGGATAGAGATGACATCAACGTTTTAAACGGACTGGTAAAAAAACAATGGAAGTTTGAATCATCTTAAACCAAATCCAAAACTGTTAGATTATCTCTAAATAACAAACGGGGCATCGACATTCTTAAAAATACAATTCGACGTGTAGATGGAGATAAGTTCAAGTGTGGGCTTTTATGGAAAAAATGACGACCCGAAACTTCTATATAGAAAGTAAAATCGCAGAAACCCAGAAGATATCGCGTTGTCAAATCCAAAATCATTGTATTTCCCTTATTTCAGAGTGATAACCCCAAACGAGGCAGATAAACTTCGAATAGTTTGATGCTGCATCTAAATCAACTTCACTAAAGGTTAGGGACGAAGATCGACCTGCACAACGGTTGCTATGGAGAGAAGTTAATCGACATCAGGAGCCAGACATTTATGAGATAGAGTTGATATTTTTCGGATCATTTTGTGGTCCGTGTTTGGCTCCAAGAAATTAATACGATTCATGGTGAATTATTATTTGAACATGGCTGATTATTTGGGCTCCGCAAAAAGATCGCTTTTTGCAGTAATTAATGTAACTTCGTGATCTACAATTAGGTTTCTAATTAAAAAGCTGTTTTGGAAGGTTTCGATCACAATTTGCGTGCCCACACCGGTAATTGTCTAAATTATTCCGTTGACAGTAAACAAATTGAACGAATTTTAGAAATGTGATGGGGCTACAAAATTGAGCAATTTGTGTATCCTATCAACTTCAACAAGACACAACCGGAACTCAGGAACCTATCAAGTCGAGCAACGAAACTCGAAACGATAATGAACCATAATGAGAAAGTTATAGCTATTGTGAGGACCAAATTACCGACCGACAGAAAGTTAAGATTACAAGCTGTTCTGTTGGGTGCCAGGTTGACCACACCCTAAAAAAAATCACGACATCTCAACATTGATTTAAAACTATGTTTGAACTGATTTTGAAAATATTTTTTGTCACGTGCTAAACGGTTTTTAATTTTCGTCGCTCGAAAGAGTTGGTGAAATTCAGGAGTAAACGCAACTAAATGTTATTGTGTTCCGTCAGCCGAATCATAGCAGATGATGCAAAAAAATTCGAACATTATGATGGATTTGAAAGCAATTCAAGATGCTTCAAGAGGCCTTGTTTTCTGTATGGTACTATTACAACCTCAACACCTCATGGCGTCGAGTACGCTCTCAAACCTGATAAAATCGCCAAAGACGAAAAATTATTAATTCAAAGAATAATAAAGGGTTATCCAATAAGGTTTCATTTTGAATAGTCTGCTATTTGAGCAGCTGTCAATTTTGAAGCTGTCATCTTTTGACATTTGACAAGTGAAAACTACGCCATTACTAAAAATGGTACGATACACGCTTCAACAACGCATTGAAATTGTTAAAATTCACTATACAAAAATGGTGAAAATTTTGCAGTCACAGTTCGCAAAACTAAAGCACTTTTTGGCCATCGTGAAGCACCTTCTCGGCCGACAATAGTGAAACTGGTGGAAACATTTGAGCTGTTGAGTAAAGTTAGTAATGTGAAGAATCGAAACCGTATGCGTCACTCAAGAACTGAGTATATGGCTGTTGTAGCCTGTAGTGTTGAAGAAAAACCGGATTTGTCGATTCCTCGTCGAATTTTGGAATTACACATTCTACAAACAACATTACACCGTATTTTGAATAAAGACTTAGTTGTTAAGGCTTTTAAAGTTCAGTTAACACAAGAACTCAAGCCAGTCGATCACCATAAGCGTCGTATCTTCGTTGATTGGGTCCTTCAAATGCATCAAAATGATCCGGATTTTCATTGAAAAATCATCTTCAGTGATTTCCATTTTCATCTTGGAGGCTACCTTAATAAGCTATTGTTGCAAAGCTTCTCCATCCTCAACGTGTCACTGTTTGGTGCGGTTTTTGGCTGGCGGTGTGATTGGACTTTTTTGAAAATGAGGCTGGTGCAACTGTTACGGTGAATGGATTACGCTACCGAGATATGATTAGTGATTTTTTTATGGCCGGAATTGGAAGATATTGATGTGGAAGACGTTTATTTTCAGCAAGATGGCGCTACGTGCCACACAAGCAACGAAACAATGGCAATTTTGCAAGAAAACTTTCCTGACCGAGTTATTTCTCGAAGAGGTGATCACAATTGGCCACCGAGATTCAAGACCTAAAAGATGGAATTCGTGAAGCTATCGACGAAAATTTTCATGAAAAGGATATGGTGCTGCAAGCGTAGCCGAGGCGGCCATTTGGCTGATATCGATTTCAAATGTTAGTGGCATACCTTCCTCTTTACAATGGAATAAACATTCATTGATTTCTCTTAAAAAATACTTGAAAAATCTAAAGGTCAAAATAGTGATCCAACTGGAATGGTTAATATTTTCTTTCAAGATCTCCCAACATGTGTAAGATCCAAGACTCAGCAATTTACAATAATTTCTATACTGTTTCTGTACTAAAATAGCAAAATATTTAAAAGTGGCAAAATTGGAATATTTTTTCTATCAGTTCCTCTATCGTTTAAGTATCTTGATCACTGATGCTCTTAAAAATCTCTTTAACCCAAAATATTTACAAAAACTTCTGAGTAAAATATTAATGATGTCTTAAATTATGATCTAAAAATGAGACAACCTCTATAACAGTTAATGAAGCATATAAAAGCGTTAAATCACTGTCATTCCAAATTAAAGTCAATCAGCTGAAGTACCAAATGATTAATGCGTGTAAAAAGTTCAATAATCGCTCAATATAGGTCAATACCAACAAAAAAAAATTGTTTTTTAAATTTCATCCAATTATCACTTTCATAAGTAATTACTGGAATAATTTCAATTTTTGTCTGTTTTCTAACACATTGGTGGCGAATGTTCAACTGCGGCGTTCATAAAATCACGACTCAGTGCAACAATTGTTCCGGGTAAATGTGTTCGGGTGGCCATTTACAAATGAAAATCGATCAATCTAATTATGTACGGATCATTAAATTTCTAATAAGAATGGAAAAAAGTGAAAATTATTTTTTCATAAATTTCAATTTTATATATAATTGATTAACGGTTAATTTAATTAAGCGATTTAAAGTTCGAATCGAAATTGAAAGTTTTCATATTGATCGATAATAATTGGGACTGCGCGCGCGAGCCACATTTCGATTTTCTTTTCATTCGTATATTTCATGCGGTTAAGGCCAAGGTTGACTTTATATATGTATCTCAACTCAATTAAGACATCATAGTTATTGAATTTGATTGATTGATTGATTGATGAATCGATCGGATTTTTTTTTTTTTTTTTAAATATAAATTAATTTTACTCACCTCATTCATTTCATCTTCTAGTGTTCGTTGTCGTGCCAATTCGCGTAAACGCTCACGTCGTTGTTCCGTTAATTGTTCTAAACGTTTAATTGCCAAATTTACTTCATTGAATGTGGTAACGATTTCGGTTAGCCGAAGTTTAATAAAATTTAAATTATTACTACTCTTATCACTATTTATACATAATTTATTACTATCACTACAATCCTTATTAACACTATTACTATCGCGATAAACACTATTTAGTCCTAAATACAATTCATTCAACTGATTCATAATTTGTACACCATTTTTGTGTAAATTTTTTAATTCCGGTTCCATTAGAGCTCGACACAAAGTTCGATGTTGCGTATGCAATTGTCGCCGTGTTATTTGATAATGTTGTCCCAACATTTGGGCATCGGTCATTTTTACATCGCTTATGACCGCAATTAGATTTTTTCCAATCGTTATGCATCGCGTTTGAAAAATTTCGAGTAAGTTGAAAAATTCACGACCTTTATATGTGTCATAGTGAAATTGGCCACCGCATTTTGCCGGTATAAATTCTTTCGGTATACCGTAGTCCGAATACAAATTTGTTGATGGTAAATATTTTAACTGCAAAAAAAAAACAAACGGTTGTTTTATTCGTGACTCTTTGAAAAAAAAAAAAAAAAAAACGAAAAATCTCCGCGGCTCAAACTATCGCTTACCTTAATTGAATTTATATGAAATTTATTTGCAGGTAACTTAATTAATTCACCGCTAATTAATATTAAATTAATTTTTATGTGATTTTTTATTAACTTAAGACAATTTTCTAATACGTCTAATAGACTTAACTGTGCATTGTCTGTTACAATTAAATGAATTAGAAATGTTGATGAACTGAAATGAAATATAAGATGAAAAAGAAGAAAAGCATTAGAAATATTTTTTTTTTAATTGATGATGATGATTGATTAATTGAGTCCATATGTGATGCTTTTTGATTGATTCGATAATTTGAGGTTTGGTCCGCACCATTCAAGGACTGAATAAAATTACTGGGTGTTTTATATTTATAATGAGTAGCTTAACGGACGGCGTAAAATGTGATTTATAAATTATACACCTTTATATCACCAAAATTACATTGGTATTTACGTTTGCTGCGCATACTATATATATGGGCCGATATTTATGTCATTTATACATTAAGATGTAAGTTTTAAAGACGATGCGTAAATGTAGAAGTAAAAGTCAGGAAAAATTGCATTTTTCCCTATTATGATTTCGGGAGTGTGTCCTCACAAGCATGAATCTATCGTTGCAAACCTACTGTTACAAGTATAAGTAAATACTTGTAAGTATTTACTCATACTTGTACAAGCACTGTGAGATCTCATACGCTCTCCTTTTATCTATAACACATTATTTGCTCATAAAAAATGGAAACACTTGGAAACATTAACAAATCGGTGTAAGGCGTCCTAAGGTCAAATGGATCATGTGTAATTGCTAAGAAAAGGTCTCGGGTCCTCCAAGATGAGAGATCATATCGGTCGGCTACCAAATTCATAGCAGTGATCATAATTTGGTATACTATATGAAGCTACGATGACAGTTTTCGTACAAGTCAATGATCACAGCAAACGAACTAAACGATTAGAGGTTGTTTAGAAAACATAATATTGAAATTTTATTGACATTAGCATTGTGGAAACCAATCACCGTCCTGATAATGTGTACGCTCAGTGGGAAGTATTTAAAATTTCGGTTGTCCGTGTAGCCTAGGCTAGTAAGTAAATATTATTCATTGATTGTCATTTAATGAAAACCAGCTCCTGGTTGAGGTGGATTATAACCTAAAAGGAGGCAATGTGGTTTACATAGAGAACCTCTTCAACCCACATACCGAAGTGCTTCATTGCTTGATTTATTTATTACATCTGACATAAATTCGATGGAGAAGCTGTTGCGACTAGATCTATTATTGATTATTCAATTAGGTTTCGGTCGTACAAGAATATTAATTATATGAATAGTTGTTTGCTGATTGTCGAAGTCTTAATTGCGAGCTGCTGTTTGATTATGTACATAAATCTAGACTCTATAATTAAAAGGGCGTTGACTTATGCCCGTTTTTGACTCAATATATGTTTAAAATTAAAACGTCACACAATATAGCAATAATTTAATACCTTCATTACTTCTTAATAAACCAGCAAATATAAAATTTGGTGATTTTTGAAAATAATTTAAAGCTTAAATTGAATAAATTGACAAATTGAAATTTATGACTTACGCCCTTTTAATTAAAGAGTCGACCAAGTAGGAATCATTAATGAGTATCTGTTTTACTTATTTGACAGGCATTTACCTGTCAAAAAAATGGTCAAAACGAGATGGAATACTCCGATTTGATTTAGTGCAAGTATTCAAATATAAATTTTTAATAGAATAAGGGAAGGGTACCAACGACCTTTGCCTTTAACTTCTTTAAAGGAGTCACTAGACTGCACCATACCTGTAGACTCCATACCTTTAGATTGTCATTCAGGACCAAGATCGAGACCTCCGTGTTACCATCGATGCAAGTCCTCGACACGACACATGGAAGGGGCATTTTTCTGGTTTACTGAATGTTCAACAAGTGTCATATGCGGATATTAACATAGAGGACCCATCCTATGAGAACTTCATACTGGCCAAGCAGAGAGTAAAAATAAACCGTTCCCCTAAGGTTGATTGTATTAATTCCGAGCTCTTAATAATCGGAGAGTTTACATTGTGGAACTATCTTTTCGAACTTGTTCAATTAGTATGGCAAAGCGAAGTTGTGCCTGATGAATGGAAAGTGTCCGCATTGCGCCCTATCCTAATAAAAGGAGACTGCTCAAAATACTAACACTATCGCGGCATAGCTTCGCTTTGCACAGCATACAAATTACTGTCTTACATATAATATTGAAGACAATCACGCCCCTATCCGAGGATTTCGTCGGAATCCATCAGTCACTAATCAAATTTTTTCACTGATGATGATTCTTTTTAAATATTACGAGACATCTCGTGACATACATCAAGTGCTCTTGGACTTCCAACAAGCCTATATAACCCAATCCATCGGGATAGCTTATGTCTGAGAATACCTGTATGGAATACAAATATGTGCGTTTATATAAAATGACAGTAAAGCAGTCACAATGTTGTGTCAAAGTTAAGAACAAGCTATCAGGAACTTTTGCAAAATAAGTTAAAAAAAGTCTGATACTCTTTACTCTCATGCTAGAATTCATCTTTCGTAAAAGTGAAACAAATCAGGACACTATCTTGTATTATCAGTCCAACCAGGTTCTGGGATATGCAGATGATATCTGTGTAATTGGACTGAATGGTAACGGTGTTAAACAATTGCTGGATCTACTTGTACGATTCTCAGTTTCCGTTGGTCTCAACATTAATAAGTCGAAAGCCAAGACGCAAAGACGTTTAGTAGTGGTGACCACACATTTGAAGGAGGGATAAGTTTCTGATATCTCGGGTCCCGTGTCACTCATGATAAATGTTTGGGAGGGGATATTAAAGTGCGTCTTGTCGCTGGCAACCGTGCTTTGTATGCCTTACGTCCACTACTAAAGTCAAAATACCTTGCAAATGCTGATAAACTGAAGTTGTACAAGGTGTTGATCAGAGAAAATGCGCTAGATGTATGGCCCCATCGCAATGATGACGACACTTACCGAGTTTTATATACATCCACGGGATCAGGAATTTTATGAAAATTTCTAATCTCGTTCATGAAATAAAAGAACAACGTGTACGCTGGCTTTGTCACGTTCTGCGAGCCGATCCTAAAGGGATGGTTTAGCGTTCTTAAAGAGGAGAGCTGCCATTTGGCGGCGCAGAAGTCGCTGTCGGAAATCCTGGTTCTTGGGGATAGAGAACGACTTGTCTTCTTCGAGTTGTCCAGAACAATACGAAGAATAAACCCTTTATACTTTTTTAAACCTCTTATAAAAGATTTTCTTAAATCGGCTAGTAACGCACATATCGGAACTTTTAAATAAATTTTTGGCTAATATAGCCACAAAATTGTTTGAGTCACATTTTGAAGAATAAATAAACAACCAGTATAATAAATAGGGGTATTAATTTTACTTTTAAAAATACAATTTTTAATATTAAAACCATGTCATAGCCCGCATGTTGTTCATCAAAGCTTGCAGGAGGGAATTATTCCAAATCATTTCAAACATTACCGCAAAAATTAGCTCACGTAATATAACTTCGATACTCAGGGAAATCCACTATCTTCGGAGATCGGGCTGATGGATTGGAAGGCCAATCATTTGTATACTATAATTATTAAAACCAATCGATATAAATCGATAGATAGCAGAGAAAATCAAATCAAAATCAAGAGCTACCAAATTTGGCGACGATAGTCAATCTAATAATCAGTTTCGGAGCTCCAACTTCAGAAATGTATTTGAAGTAATACGGGTGTTTGTTTACACTGGGCACTCAACAATCACGATAGCAGCAAAAGCAAGAGATAGAAACAGAAATGGTTATGCAAACAGGCGAAGTATAGTCTGTATTACGACTATTACGTATTACGGTAAATGCTCATGCAAATGATGATTACGACGAGAACGTCGATTTAGGTTCAGGTACCCAAACAGAAAAATATTACGCGAATATCGAAAAAGAAGGGCCAATTTAAAAAATAGGGATGCAATTTGAAGTTGATTCGAGGGGCGGGGTTAACTCTGATAGTCTGATTATCAAATCAGATCCTGCATTAATTATAAGTGAAGTGCCATGCAGCGGTAGATTTATAATGCTTTAGGTCCTGCGCGCAGTTGCAAAAGAGGGACCTTTTTTATTATAAAAATATTTGAAGGTAATAAATTTTCCAAATAAAAAAATAAACACAAACCAATTTAAACAGCGATATAAATTCATCATAATTGCAATTTATGTATAACTTTAAGCACGAACTCAAATAATAATTTAGATGTGCTTCTCTCTGCACTTGTTTTTTTTAATTGTCAATGATTTCGTTATAATCCAGGCCCTGTAATGATGAATTGACAAAATTTCTAAACTGCATAAAAATGTTCTTGTGTTAGTAATGATCATTAGTAATTTTTTACTGTAGATTGTTTCAAAAGTTCTGAACGATCGGACTCCACAAGCATTAGAGATAGATGGGTAATGTCAGAAGTATTATTGATATAGTTTTAACATTATTTTGGAAACGTTTAGCGCCAACCTTTCACGAATCAACTTTTAAACACATTTCTCGGCGAAGTGTGCAGTGTCAAAGTAAACAAAATGTTTTAATTCTTCCTCAAAACGGCTGCATGTATGGTTTCTGAAAACATATCACAAAGGTTTTGATGTTTTTAATTTTTCTAGACTTGTCTAAATTGTTTTGAAACATAACCTCGAAAATATTTAATATAGAATTTATGAACTCTTCCTTCATCCTGGACAACTAACATCTGATATTATATTTACAGTTTCAATAATAAATTTTGATGCTGCGTAATGTAAAAGGATTACAACGATTTCTTGGTGCTCAGTGTATTTTTTGGTATTTTATAGAAGTTGTGTAAGACTTTTCACTGATTGCGAAACCGTTGGACGATTTAGAACCGTTCGTTCGAGATTGGGGTAGCAGAGTTACAATCATTTACGAAACTGAAATGAAAAATAGTTAAACGTTAAGTTCTTAGGATTTTCTCACCACAATATGAGAAGTGTTTCATTGTGATGCTCGCTGTAGAATTTGGAGCAATACTTCTACAAAAGAAAAAGAATGGCAAAGTTCACCTGACTCCATATTTTTCTAAATGTAAAACACCAGTAGTTTGACTATGTAACTGAGCATTGAGGCGGTCATTGTATGCAGCATGTATATGCGTTTTACGCAGACCTCAAACGATTTTAAAATTACCATTTACCAAATTGTATCTAGATGAAGCAAGTACGCTTAAATAAATAAAATCTTCCTGCAAAACTTAAATCAAAATTACACCAAGCCTAACTCATAAAATAGACACCATTGACAAAACAATAGATAAACAAACGCAGGCAATTTATGTTTAAGGATCTATGTTTGATATCAAGAACTGTGCCTTAAGATCGATGGATTTCCGACCAATGGCCATTTTTTTATAAGGTGTATGCATTAAAAATCGGAATTTGATACTAGATATCATTACTTGTTTATGCGTTAAAGTACATCATGGACATATATGTCATTTGAAAGCACTATTCAATACCTGTCAAAATCAGCTAAAAGTTTTTGTTTTGATTGTGCACATCCAACCGACTTCAACGATGGAAAATTTATCAAATTTGCGAAAAAAACAGCATTTGCGAAAAGTTTTGTTGTCACTTTTTCGTAAACAAAACTGCAGCTGAAAGTTTGCTCGTGAATTTGTATGGTGAATATGCTCTTGCAAAAACACAGTGCTTTGAGTGGTATAGTCGCTTCAAAAGTGATGATTTTGACATCAAGGACAAAGAGTTGAAAAAGTTTGAGGATGAAGAATTGGAGGTATTACTCGATCAAGATTCATGTCAAACGCAAGAAGAACTTGCAGAATCATTGGGAGTTGATCGAGCAACAATTTCCAGACGTATGAAGCCTTGGGATTAATCCAAAAGATGGAAAATTGGGAACCATACGAGATGAAGCCAAGAGACGTGGAAAGACGATTTTGCATGTCCGAAATGCTGCTCAAACGCCACAAAAAGAAGTCGTTTCTGCATCGTATTGTCACTGGCGATGAAAAATAGATCCATTACGATAACCTCAATCGCAAAAAAATGTATGTCAAGAAAGGCGAGGCCGGCCCATCAACACCAAAGCCGAATATTCACAGGGCCAAGATTATGCTGTGCATTTGGTGGGACCAGCTAGGTGTGATCCACTATGAGCTGTTGTCAAGTAGGCAAACCATCAATGCCCAACTCTATCGTCAACAATTGATCCGATTGAAGCAGAAAATCCAGGCGAACAACGTATGCGACCAGACACGAGTTCATCATTTTCTACCACGATAACGCTCGGCCGCATATTGTGGCGCCGGTCAAAAATTACCTGGAGAATAACGGATGTGGAATTCTGTCTCACCCGCTTTATAGCCCAGACCTTGCTCCTTCCGACTATTACCTATTTTGATCCTTGCGGAATGCTCTATCAGGAATACGCTTCACTTCAGTTCAAGGTATCGAAAATTATCTCGATTCATTTTTGGCCGCCAAGCCGGCGCAGTTTTTCTGGGATGGAATCCATAAATTGCCAGAAAGATGGGAAAAAATAGTGGGTAGCGATGGGCAATACTTTGAATAAAAAATCTTTTATATATTTTTTGACAATAAAGGCTCAAAATTCATAACAAAATTCCGGTTTTTAATGCATACACCCAATACATCATGTTTCAATTTTTGACGTACTTTTAACCAATGAATTTATCAAGAGAATATTCACTTAAAACACTATCTTAACTATCTTAAAGTTTTTTAAATTTACGCAATTTTGCACAAACTATTACCAATCTCAAAAAATCTAAACTTCTCTGAACGTAGTAGTGGAGAAAAATGTCTCTTTAATTCTCTTTAATTCTACACAAACCTGAGTTTGACATAATTAATTTGTCAAATTATTAGAAATCTTGAATTTTTTAATCTTGTATTCCCTTAATTTGTCGTTGAGCAATAATACTTTCAGAAGAAGTTACAATTGTGTCGGTTAAGGTAATAACTTCCATTAAAGTATAACCGTTTCTAACTTCAATTCAATAACATTTGAATGAACCCAACAATTTGTAATAACCATTATTAAATTACAACCGATGGGCTTAAAAGATTTACTTACAGCACTAACTCGCTGTAGAAGGCAATTCCACAAAAACATGAGAACTGCGTGTTCGTATTTCTCAAAATTTTTATCTCAAAAAAATTTAATAGTAAGACACAAACAAAAAAATCAATTAGTCATGAATACAAAAATGAGGCAGCATGATTATTGGCATCTATATTTAAAAGCTGATATGTTCCCTTTCTAGCTTCTGGAATTTTCTAAATATAAGTATAACTATCTCACTTTACTTTATGTAATCAAACAATTACTCGTTTCACGATACAAACGTATGGAAGAAAGAAGTAAGTAAGAGATACAAAAGTAACGAATACTTTTATTTTCAAGCAATCGTTACTTTGGATATTTAGCAGTTACGAGTATTAAATACCGAATAGTTACTACCCGCACATTTCTAAACCACAAATTAATTTGTTGCACAAATTATAGAAATTAATGGAATGCACTACTATATTATTTAAACTACTAATTCTCTTGTAAAAAAATTAATATCTTGTTATATACAACATTTGTAACCTCATCTATAAAATTTCAATAAGTTAGATTTGTTAAGGCTTCGAAGCTCCAGGCCTAATTTAGCAAGCAATTTGACTGTTGCTACCGCACGTTGTAAAATTGAACTCTTTTTCGTATATTGTTGAACTAAATGCAAATATAAAATTGAATTAGTGGATGCTTGTTACTAGTTATTTTTATTTTTACTGTGCAATTAGTTAACATATTTAATATTTAGAACATTGAAGCATATTTCTGCACACCCGTAAATCCGCAACTGGTGCCATAAAAAGGCTGGAATGCCCACTATCAAATTCCGTGCATATCGGAAATTTTTAACAATTTCAAAAATTCAAAATACGTTTGTACAATCAACTTATATAAAGCATATACCATCACGATCAAATGGATGAAGCGAGTACAAATATTCCCAAAATTTGGCATTAAACCAGCTCCAACCGAATTTCCTCGAATACACGATCAGGTATTTCAAGGTATAGAAGGTACTAAAACATATTTCAATGACATTGTAATTCAGTGTTCCGATTGCAGCGAGTGCTTTCAGTGTTTGAATACTTGTTTTGATCGAAAACAAACCGTTGACACACATATTCAAACCAGAGGGCAAATTACCTTCGTTTACATCCAGTCGCTTGTTGCGTTATGTATCGTATCTATTAAAATATACATTAGGAAATATGCCCCAAGTTAATGGAAAACAATTATGATCCCCAAAGCAGGCAAACCAGCAAACGATAAAAAATTGTATATAGGCTGATTTAACTACTTCCTGTCATTTCAAAATATATGCAAAATTACTGCTCGATAGGCTTAAGCTGATAATAGAACATTTAAATTTGATTCTTCACTTCGAATGAATATATATTTTGTTTAAGGAAGTTCAACTATTTAGAATCATTACAAAATTTTAAAGGAGGCATAGCCATTTGAAATCGGATAAAACCAAATTTTTTTGCACAAATTGTGTAAATAATTCAAGTTATTAAACATTTGTAATATGACATGCAATAGGGATTTAACCTTTTTAATTTTGTTAAATTTTTCCAAGGCCTTCGATTCTATAAATTACTGTTTTTTTTCAATAAGCTTATTTCTCAATTTAGATTTTCGTTTTCCGCCTCCCAATTAGTTTTCAATTACCTTTCTAATCCTTCTCAAGCAAATCTTTTTCGGTGATAGCTTATCTGATTTCCTTCCAGGCGTACCTCAGGATTCAGTGCTGGGTTTCTTATTGTTTTCTATTTACATTAATGACATAGAATCCTCTATTCACTATTGCTCTCTACATATATTTGCTGATGATGTCCAAATATATAGATACAGTCGTTAGATCAAGACTCTGTAGTTAAGAATATTTCTCTGATAAATGAAGATTTAGAGTATAGTTAATTGGTCGGTTTTGAATGGGCTTAGATTGAATGCGTGTAAATCTCAGTCTATTATAATTTATAAGAAACCTTTAGATACTTTGTCTTTTCCTGGAATTTATCTTGGCGATTCTCTTATTTTGTTTTTAAATACTGTTAAAGATTTAGGGTTTGTTTTTAATAAATCTACTTGGGGTTATCTTACATGGGGTGACCACTTAGTTAATATTAGTAGAACGGTGTTTGAGATGCTTAGTTGTTTGTACAAAACGGTAGGGTTTACGGTTAGTAAATTTAAGCAAAGAAATTTTTTGTCTTATCTTCACCCACAATTTATTTATGGTGAGGTAGTTTTGCTTGGATTACTTCAGGAGAATATAAGTATGCTCCAAAGATGTTTAATTGCTTGTACTAGGTTTATTTTTGTATTAGAAAATTCGATCATATTTCTCCTTATTCTAATGTTGTTGTAGGATGTAGTTTATACATCCTAAATCGCTAACTTGCGGTTACTCCCACCAAACTTTGTGTAGATCGTTAAATAAATTCTTTTTCGTTAGGGGGATTTCTTTCTGAAATTTAATTTCACTTGTTATTAAAAGGCTATAGTTTCGACAAAATTATTTAAGTCAAAATTTTTAGAGTGGTGTGGCTAATTTATGTTATTTTTGTTATTTTATTAGTATTTTTATATTTCATCTCGTGTAGCGCATTTCATTATAAATGAGCTCTAGCTCAAAATGTGTGCTGTATGGGGAAATTTGTTCTGAAAAAATGTAAGAGGTTTTTATGCTTAATGGAAGCAAATGTCGCTTTTGATATTATTATAATTGCTTCCATATGTGATTATCCTCTTAATTCTAAATGCATGTAGCATATACATACAAATAAATACCACGCGTTCAAACTTTTTTTCTATCGCAACCCATTTTTTCAAATGAAACATTTTGGCGGCCCCATTTTAATTGGCTATAAATTAAGACATAACTTTTTATAAATTAAGACATAACAATGCACTGAATAGAAATTGAAAGGTAGAAATACAAATTATAGAGGTGCATTGACACATTACAGCAATTACATTATATTGCGACAACTATTTGAAATTTTGTTGTTGTTTTCGCTTAAAATATTTTTGGCGAGTTAAAATTGGAAGCGTTATAAACTAGTAATAATAAAAACACATTCAAACATTATTAGTGTGCGATTTGATATTTTCTGGTGCGTTTTGCTTGTTTTAGCGTGTAAAAATGATCGAAAAAAAATTACAAGGCGCGTTCCAATACAATTTTGTGGATTGTTAAACTACTATTGTTATTAGTAGCTATTGAATATATCTTTGAGTTGTTCGCAACCCCATTTAAAATATCTCGTGAACCCACATTGGAGGTCGTGAAGCCTAGTTTACGAAGCACAGCTATGACTGTCAAAATTGGATTTTTTTCTCGGAAAATCACAATTCTTTTTAAGGAAACTCAGCTACCTAGAATCATTAAAACTGTGATTAATTGTTTTCAAGAACTCACAGCCATTTGAAATCAGATAAAGTCCAACAATTTTTGCACAAAACAACACATGTATACATATAGGGATTTAAAAATGGAAAATAATGGCGAAGAAAATATCTCGGCACCAAAAAACAGACATACATCGTTTATTAGATACCGCACTTCATTTAAGAAAGATGAAAAACTGGATGACCTAAAATCAGTTTACAGTTTTTAATGAACACAAAATTCATGATATTTGATGGATTCTGCAAATTTTTAGGTTTCTGCACTTACACACACAGATTTACAGTTTTGATGCACTTACTATCTGAAACTTTACTATGATAAGTGATCAATATTATCGATTTTGGCGACAAAAATTACACAGGTTCAACTGACTTTAAGTATTTCATTAATCCAATTAATTGATACTTTATCGATGTTCTAAAGATATAATACTTGTTATAAGTTAACTAACGAGATATGCAAGTGCCTTTCAACCGTTTAAATAAAAAAACTTTTCATTACACCATGAGTTCGCTTTGCATACATAATTCATCACATTACCTATAATTATATAGGTGTAATTCAATCATTATTTTCGCATAAATTTATTATGTAAAAAAATAAAAATTTAATGAATGAAATTGAATATATTATGCGATGCGAACAAGATGGTCGCTGATAATATCATATACATATATATTGTATATATAAAGAGTGAAAGACAAAGGAAAGTTCAAATGCATTGTTACTCGTATTTTAATATCCTCATACTTCATTAGGTTCTTATCTGCGACATAAGATCTCTTTTAAGATATTACCAAAGATAAGCGTACGTAAATATTCAACACAACATAACATAAAAATAACAAACGACAACAATTACAAAAAATTGTTGACGGCATGCTTTTTATGCTGTGTTACATACATATTATATATAGAGAGTGCGCGCGCGAGATTATACGCGATTTTATGTGCGAGCGGTAAAGGGGGTTATATAAATAATCAATTTATTTCTTTTTCGAATAGTGTAATATTTTTCTAATAATCTAATCAATCATCCACTAAATAAAAAGCATAATCTAAATATTTTATTTGTACCGCAATCAATTTACATGGGTAAAGACGTGAAAATTTACTTAAGATTTATGTATTTCTTGGTGTACCGTGTAATAATTTATAATATTGAAAGTAAAAGACATTATGACTCATTGCGCTTAATAGCTCTATAATAGACATTTTTCTATATGGATTTATGCGGTACTCGTATTTATGATCCATAATGACGCATGCTGTAAATGTTTATTTATGTATATCATGTTGCGTTCGACCCAAATTCGACATAGAACAACTTATCTTGGCTGAGTTTACATATACGAAAAATTCCATTCAAATTAAACAATCGATATGCAAATTCTATACAAATAATATATAACTTAATCTAATCTCGCGTCTAGAGAATGTCTCAAGGTTGATGGTGCTCGGTCTAAATAAACATAAAACTGTAATTTTTCATTTTTAAATAAATTGTGAGAAAATTTTAATTAATTAACGTAAGTGCGAGTTTAATTTTAAAAAATTTCATTTAATCTTTTTAAATCGTGTTGGTTGCATTACAGCATTGGTTATAAAACTGTCTTGGTTGGTTTGGCCCTGGAAAAAATGTGTTCAAATCCAGCTCGTGGTAGCATTAGCATTTACAATTAGAACTTGCAATTTGTTCACATGCATTGGCACGTGAACAAATTGGGATCTTTAGCTCGTAGCAGTTTTATACTCAGAACCGAAATAAGCAATGTCAGTCACTATCGCAAAACTCTAGTCGTTCGCATAGTCGAAATTATTCTCGTAACTTGCAACTGAATCCTTGTTGTTAGTATTATTTTAAATTTGGCAGCAATCCCAACAAGTTTGAAAAACCTGGTAATTTCTAAATGATGTTACAAATGCAAAGAATCAACAAAAATACTAGCAAGTTCTTCTATTGTTGCGGCTAATAGCGGAAACAACAGACAAAGCCGTCTATTTGTTAGAGCTATAAGAAATAAATTATCATATTTCGACGATATTGGAGCTGAATTCGCAGTTTTTCCAAAGCCATAGGTTACTGCTACAGCTTCTTGTTGCAAGAATTTCCATCACTCGTAGCAACTCCTAATTATATGAACTACTGGAGAAGCATATACGGTCATGCATTTCAGTGAGGTTAAAGAACCACTTCCATTTTGTAATTCACGAAAATTTGACTCAGCAATATTTAAAGCAGGAAAATTTGTGTTTTAGCGCACATGTGTGCATGTGGGAGATGTCTGGCGTCCATGTGGCGATTACCGCCGATTAAATGCATTAATTACTGTACCAGATAGATATCCTATACCTCATCTGCATAATTTTTCGATAAATTTGCATGGTTGTGAAGTATGTTCAAAATTGATTTGGTCAAGGCTTATCACCGCAAATACCAGTTGCTTCGAAATACGTGTACAAAGCAGCAACAACAACCCACTTCGAAATATTTTAGTTTATTAGAATTGGTGTGCGTAATGAAGATTTATGAATTCGGTGGTATAAACAGTGTGCATTTTGTGCCTCCATTACACTTCCACTTGTGGAAGTAAAATGGATAATAAAAATTAAATCAAAGAAAAATATTTTTACATGGCCTGAAAAATTCGAAAAGTGGTTTAAAAAATGTAAAGACGCATTAGCTTCTCGTACATTATTGGCTCATTCCAAAGATGATATATACTTCATTATATTACTACCGATGCTTTAATTGGGCAAATTGTAGAGCATTGACATAGACCTTATTTTTCATGTAGCTCCAAAGAAAAAAGTCTAAAGGTGTTAAATCACAAGATCTCGGTGGCCAATTGTAATCACCTCTTCGAGAAATAACACGGTCAGGAAACTTTTCTTGCAAAATTGCGATTGTTTCGTTGCTTGTGTGGCAAGTAGCACCGTCTTGCTGAACATAAACGTCGTCTACATCAATATCTTCAAATTCCGGTCATAAAAAATCATTAATCATAGCTCGGTAGTGCAATCCATTCACCGTAACAGTTGCACCGGCCTCATTTTCGAAAAAGTAAGGTCCAATCAAACTGCCAGCCCAAAAACCGCATCAAACAGTGACACGTTGTGGATGGAGAGGCTTTTCAACAATCATTCTTGGATTTTCTGAGCCACCAAATGCGACCATTCTGCTTATTAACGTAGCCTCCGAGGTGAAAATGGCAATCACTGAAGACGATTTTTCGATGAAAATTCGGAAAATGCATCAATTTTAAGAACCCAATCAGCGAAGATACGACTTTTATGGTGATCGACCGGTTTGAGTTCTTGTGCTAACTGATCTTTAAAAGCCTTAAGACCTAAGTCTTTTTGCAAAATATGGTGTAATCTCGTTTGTGGAATGTTTAATTCCAAAGATCGACGAGGAATCGACAAACCTCGGTATTCTTCAACACTACGGGCTAGAGCAGCAATATTCTTAGTTGTTCTTGAGCGTCGCTCACGGTTTCGATTCTTCACATCACTAACTTGTCCCAACAGCTCAAATTTTACCACCAGTTTCACTATTGCCGGCCGAGAAGGTGCTTTACGACGGCCAAAAAGTGCTTTAGTTTTGCGAACTGTGACTGCAAAATTTTCATCATTTTTGTCGTGAATTTTAACAATTTCAATGCGTTGTTGAAGCGTGTATCGTACCATTTTTAGTAATGGCGTAGTTTTTACTTGTCAAATGTCAAAAGATGGAAGGTTTAAAATGGATAGCTGCCCAAATAGCAAACTATTCAAAATGAAATTTCTTTTATTGGGTATCCCTTTACTTGGGTTGTTGACATTTTAAGTATTTAAAAATTGAGAGACAAACTCGGAACTGATACAAGTAGTGATATCATTTATAAACATCTTAATAAAAATGACCCCCAAACAGATCATTGTGGTACTCCTGCATTTAATTTTCAAGTAATAGAAATAGACAAATTGGAGTATACTGTCTGCGAACGGTCGCTAAGATATGATGATACTAAACGAGAGGCTGGTAAGGAAAACCGAAACTTTCCATTGAGCTTCTTAATAAGCGACTGGTGGTCAATTCGATCGAACGTATTACTAAAATTTAATAGTATACCATTACACAAGCTTTTTTAAAATCAATTGCCCTTCGAATATCATCACTAATATTAAACAAAGCAGAAGTGGTGCTATGACAAGTTCTGTAATATAAATTTGACCAATTTTTTCTAAGACCTTTGACAGTGATGGAAGTAAACTAATAGGTCCAAAATGTGACAATTCAGATGGATTTAGCCTTTCGGAATAACTTTTGAATGTTTCCATTATAAAGGAAAATTACGGAAGTAATTACGCTATTAAAGAGTTTAATAAATTTTATGGGTAGCTCATCAACACCAGTGGAATTAGATTTTACAGAACAAAAAGCCTTACTCAAATCAACAATATCAATGTTAGTAAAACTAAACCCGAATTCACCAGATCCAGCATGTATCAAATCAACTGTATTTGCCCAAAAAAATGTATTAATGTCATTTGCTAAATATTCATTATTTGAGTTGCACTTTCCTCTAGAAAATAGGCTATTAATTGATTTAAGGTTTCTCCAGAATACTTTAAACGGTAAATTTTGCCTTAATCGTTTAGCTCAAAATTGAACTTTAGCATGTTTATTGGCATTGCTAACCTTGTTTCTAAATGTCTTGTATTCTTTATATAGTACAACATATCTTGTGCGTTTCCAGCGATTATAAATGAAATTTCGAATCTTCTTCATATTTAGAATTCAGCCAGTTTTAACCGGAACAAAGTTATCGAACCAGCCTCGATTAAACTTGAGAAAAAAATCACCCTATTATTGGCATCTTCAATGACGAATATATCTATAAAGAGAATCTGCAGTATTCAACATCATACGAAAAAAATAAAAAATCATTATTTAAAAAATGGACCGAGATTTAATAAAAAATATTCGTTCATTGTTTGTTATAAACAAGTCAAGTAGCGAAAACGAAGTCCTGGTAAAATGAGTTGGTGCAGTATTTATAGATATTAAACCAAATCTATCTAAAAGTTGTTTTAATTTGACGAACGAAGGTCTTTGAATGACAGGGTCACAATTAAAATCACCACAAATTATGATATCATTAAATTTGATCGAAAATTCATTCAGAATTTCTTCTAACTGATAAAAAATAACCCTTAAGGTGGTTTATAAAATACAGCAGAATAACGTTTATTCCAGATTTTAGTTCAATTAAAAGTGCTTCCAGGTATGCTGTACAATGTTTATAAGTCAAATTTGAAGTAATATCTGATTTAATTTAAATACAGTTACCACCGCCTCTATCCATGCCAGCCAATTTACGATCCATTTTAAAAAGTTTGAATCCTGGTATATCGATTGCTACATCAGGAATATAGTCATGAAGCCAGGTTTCAGCAAAACAAATAATAATGACTCCAGCAATCAGATGTTTGATTTTATCGCACGATTTGGATATATACTGCGACTGTTTAAAAACGAAATATTCAAACCTGAATTATTATTTATAGTAGCCTTTAACACCACACTGTTATTAAATGGAAGAACGAGTGAAAAGTTAAAAATAGAGTTTGGATCACGTGGAAGTTGGCCAGATGATTATTTAATGCTGCCAGAATAACAGCGCTAAACAACTGATAAAAGAAGAAAACCACTCATTATTTGAAACCAATAAGTCGATCAAATTTTTTTTTAAGATATACATTTTCAAACAGACTATAGTCGATTTTCTAAAAGGATCAGATTAAACTGAAGTTACATTCCTTGTCGATAAATGGTATAACTACCACTAAACAGTTTTTGGATCTACCGCAAATATTTGTAATGCTAAACCAGGTTTCCAAAATTGATTTACAATATATGTGTCTATCAGCAGCAAATATGAGTATATTTGCCATTTTTATGATAAAATGGAGATTACTATTTTTTTCTTTTACTTCAGGCAAAACGTCTAACAAAACTGTAATTTACACATACGCCTATATTTTAAAACTATTGTTAGTCGAGCAGCAGACATGTATCTTTTTCGTCAGAGATGAATATCAAATGGTCCTTTTTTCAATTTAAAAAATAAGTAAAACCTAGCTATAGATAAGAAATATTTTTAAATATTCAAACACGTCACAGTGGATTGACTGCTTATTAATTTACTCCGGAAAAGCTAAACCACTAAAGGTCTCCCGAAACATATTCTTTCAAATCAGAAGTGTTTCGAAAGATCATTGAGGAGAAGATATATATGCAGTCAAGTTTTTGTTGGAAAATGTCAACTCTTGATCAGGTCAGATATTTTTGAAATGTCTTAAATAACAATATTAATATTAGTGTAAAATTCCATCAAGGAACTTGTGTTCTTCTTGCATAATGCTGAAGGAGTAGATATAAAAGAGGAGAAAAACTTAACTAAAAAAATAACCTTTTGAATCAGTCACGAGTGAATAAAATTTTACTTTAATTTACCACAAGTGGAATTTTGAAACATTGCCATATTTTCGTTTAACTGCTAGGAGAACATATTGCTATCCAATATTCTAGACTAAGCCGCTTATTAAAGGTCTCCACTTATACAGGATGATGTTTTCCTTTTTCTGTGGACTAAAAATATTTGATCAAAAGGATGTAATGAAATGGCTTCAGCCATTTGGGTTGTGGGTTTACGAGTGATGTAAATCAAATTCGATTTAATTAAGTGACAGATGCGGAGGTCAAAATAAAAACCGGACTACAGTGGGAAAAAATTCCTATTTGCTTCATAATCAAGCTCCTTATCATATACGAGAAATTGAACTGATTTATCCTGGTTGGTCACTGTTATATTCTTCCAGATCGTGTACAAAGACCATGGAGCTGTGATCAAATATACTTTGAATGATTGGTTAGTAAGAAAATTAATAAAGGCAAGCGCAAAAACTTTTAATTTATCTGGGCAATGACATTTCAAGTTTAACCTTTTTAGGAGCCTTGTAAATGTATTAAACAAATTGGGGAAAATAACAAATCAAGGGGAAATATTTTTAATAATGAAATTGAATTTGCTGTGTGAAATAGTAAATTTTGACAGCAATGAATCACATCGGTATACACAATATAAGCCAATGATTTTAATTTCATTATTTTATAACTATAACCAGAACCACACTGATTTTGTTAAAAATGAGGTTATAATTTTTTAACATCACTTATCAAAATTTATAGACAGTTTTTACCTCGTTAAATTTTTTATTTGTTTGTGGTGAATAAAAAAAAATATTTAACTTTAGCTGTCATTTTTAACGTCCTACCTTACCCCGTCACCAGCCAAATCGAGGACATCGAATACGATGGTTCGGCCTAAAGCGATTTTATGTTAAGAGAACGATCAACAGATTAAAACTATGTTGCTACTAGATATCCGGAACGAGAGTCCTATAATAAAACGAGAAAAACTGACATGAAAAAACGATCACTTTAAAATGGCTATACTCAAAATTCTTTATTGTAAAGGAAATACATTATTGCTAGACTTAGTCTTCCTCCTTATCTACTTGTAAGTGGGCGAGGATAGGTTTAAAACCTTAAATATCCTCTATTTTTATTGTAGATTTATGATGGCGCTGTAATAGGCTAAATCAATTTTCTCGATTTATGCTACTGAGAACCCAGAATCCTTCTCTCCCCTCGTCTTATCATCTTTGAATTAAAGTAAGTGGTCAAAATGATAGCCTTCAACCCCAATGCGCTTGAATATTGTACATTTGCTCAATTGAATTCTCAGGTATTGGTGGATCTTAGTTGTAAACTTTGTCTTTAGATACCACATAAAAGAAATCTACCATAAGATGTGGTGATCTGACAGGGAAATTTACTGAAGCAGATCTACTGATTCTACGAGTATTGAAATACAAATGCTACCACGGGATGTGCGCCGGACAACTATCATGTTGGAACCACATATTATCGTTTTACACTTTTGAATTCAAGTCTTCAAGTAATGTTGGCAGTCAATTTTTAAAAATATTTCGGTGCATTAAATTACTTTCAATAATGTGGGGGCTAAATTTGTTGCTAATTATTCGACACATTGATAATAATAGAATGGTGATTTTTAGCGGATTTTTAACACAATAGTAGTGCATATTGTTTCGATTCAGTGCCACTGAACTGCAAGTCGCTTGTAATAGACGACTCGTCGAATAACATAACACGTAACAAAAAAAAAAATTATAATTATCCACGTGCCCACTGACCAAAGGTAAACCCATAAGGATTAAACGCCGTTGCAGTCACACAGCAATGTTATTATTTTTGACGAGTTGTTCGACGAGTCTTCTCTTCAGTTGAACATTGCCATTTTCATTCAAATTATTTAAGCCTTATAGAAAATCGCGAGGACGTTTTACGATCTACTGCGGAAAAAGCGTGATTGATGGAAGACTGAAGTCTTAAGATTACAATAACTCAGCAATGAGCGCAATAGGTTTGTTCCCATTCGGGATCAGGATGAAAACCGGTGCGCAAACTGCGAAGGTATGGGTTATGGCAATGCCAAGTTGTGGAAGTATGGAAAAGCGAAGATATGCTAGGTTAATGGAAAGTGGTCGCTTATGCCCTATCTTTAAGATAGGAGATCGTTCAAAATGCAGAAATTTTTGCGACTGCATTCTCCTTTGCACAGCACACTAATTTCTCTGGCAGAGAAAATAGTAGGTTATACTGCATACCGAGGATTTCTTCAGGATCGGTCTGTCCCTGATCAATTTTTTTCACTGAGGATGATTATTTGTAAATATTACGAAACATTTCGAAATGTATGTCGTGTTTTTAAGTAAGCATATGGCTTCATCTATCGGCCACGATGTGACTTCTTTTCTGACTTCTTTTTTGGTAAAAGAACATATCACTTACAAGACATTATTTACCATTTCAAAACTAGAATCCTCAACTTGAAACACCCTTTACAAAGCACTATTAACATGTAATAAATTGCTGAGTTTCCGCAAAATTATGAAATTATTTATACTTCGTGTTGTGCATGAATCATAAGAGGTCAACACCATTCAATCAACTTATCTTTTATACTTACGTCCATAGGCACGACACATGCATAAATGTACGTATAAAACCAGCAACATGATTCCTAAGAATAATCACGATGATTTTTATTTTTATTATCTTATTATCGTAAGAAATCGGTATCGTATTTGTGAATCATAAAAAAAAACCGTAGCTAATTTCAATTTTTCTCACAATTCTAGTTTGGCAACGACTTGGTGAAAAATTAATTTTCAAAATTACTAATCGTGCAATTTAATTAATTAATTGATTTGTTTAAAATGAAATTCTACAAATTGCAGCACAATGCATATTTATACATTCCACCCACACATTTTGATCGGTCAACATAACACAAATTTATTGTTCATTCCATCTTGCATGCGAGAAGTATATCGTCGAATATAAAATGTCTTAATAAATTTTCTTTCTTTCTTAATGTGTAAATGTCTTAAAGGTACATGTGTATATTTTTATTAAGTACAACATGCAGAATAGATTAGTTGCGATACATAAAATTATTTTTATTTGTTGCCTTGATACTCGAACATCGTATGTTGTGTGAGTTTATAAAAGAAAATCAAGCAACGAACAATCAAAGACAATCAATCACTGTGATGGTAAATTTATTTTAATGGTCAAAGCTGTAAGAAAATGTTAACAATATTCACCTACGCTTCTTTATTAATTAATCTTTAGTGCGACTCACCTTAATGGTATTGTACTGTAGTATAGAAGAACTGTTGCTATTTCATAGCAATTCAATCCGCATTCAATTATTTTGTCACATTCAAATATTATTATAGGTGATCCTGTATTGTCGTGGGAACCTGGAATACAAAAATTAATATGGTAAATATTAGTAAAATGGTATTAAGATATAAGTTTCAAACTATAAACTAACTCTTTAAAACTTAAAGAGTATTAGCTGAGATCAGCTGAGAAAATAGTAAATGTTGATGAGCCCAACGAACAAGATATACAATATTGAAAGATGGAATTTAACAGTTTCAGAGAAAATTCTTGTCACACATAACTCACCTAACCACAAAAGAAGATCCCGCGTCTTATTTCATATATGATTGCTTTAAATCCTAAGAATTATCTTCAGAAAAACGTTAATGAGTGACAGGTTGATTTTCACGCCATATATGTCTCAAAAGACTTTAATTTATTCCGTTATACAATTGATGTTACCTTTCAAAAAGCATTCCGGAATTGTTTTAAAATCAAAATTTTTTTCCATTTATTTGATAAAGTATCTTGATTATTGGCATTTATACAGTCTCACATCTGCTCTATTCTAACTTTTCAAACTTTGATTAATTGGAGTGTACGGCTAAGGATTAGCCAGGAGGGAATAGGAATGTTAGTTATGACAAACTCGACCCAGTTACAGACACCTAAGCGATCGATAGTTAGTACTTTTTTTGTTGGGGAGGGAGAGAAAAGGTTAGTCAGTAATGACCGAAGTGGTCCAGTTTCCCGATAACCAATATTCAAACTACTATTAGCACAAGACAATTACATTTATAATGAACTGCTTTGCATTCTGTCATCTCTTATCAGTAATTCTAGTGTAAAACCATACAACTATAATCTGCAATGTTTAACTGAAAAAAATATCAATTAATGAACTAGCTGCTCTAAGCTGTAGGCTGTAATAAATGGCATTAATTTTCGCCTGCAAATTACAAATTAATTAATTCATCCCAAGGTTGGTAAAAATTATTATATGTACTGTTGTTAATTCTAATATAATATAATAATATAATAATATAATAATATAATAATATAATAATATAATAATATAATAATATAATAATATAATAATATAATAATATAATAATATAATAATATAATAATATAATAATATAATAATATAATAATATAATAATATAATAATATAATAATATAATAATATAATAATATAATAATATAATAATATAATAATATAATAATATAATAATATAATAATATAATAATATAATAATATAATAATATAATAATATAATAATATAATAATATAATAATATAATAATATAATAATATAATAATATAATAATATAATAATATAATAATATAATAATATAATAATATAATAATATAATAATATAATAATATAATAATATAATAATATAATAATATAATAATATAATAATATAATAATATAATAATATAATAATAAAATGATATAATAATATAATAATACATTAATATAATAATATAATAATATAATAATATAATAATATAATAATATAATAATATAATAATATAATAATATAATAATATAATAATATAATAATATAATAATATAATAATATAATAATATAATAATATAATAATATAATAATATAATAATATAATAATATAATAATATAATAATATAATAATATAATAATATAATAATATAATAATATAATAATATAATAATATAATAATATAATAATATAATAATATAATAATATAATAATATAATAATATAATAATATAATAATATAATAATATAATAATATAATAATATAATAATATAATAATATAATAATATAATAATATAATAATATAATAATATAATAATATAATAATATAATAATATAATAATATAATAATATAATAATATAATAATATAATAATATAATAATATAATAATATAATAATATAATAATATAATAATATAATAATATAATAATATAATAATATAATAATATAATAATATAATAATATAATAATATAATAATATAATAATATAATAATATAATAATATAATAATATAATAATATAATAATATAATAATATAATAATATAATAATATAATAATATAATAATATAATAATATAATAATATAATAATATAATAATATAATAATATAATAATATAATAATATAATAATATAATAATATAATAATATAATAATATAATAATATAATAATATAATAATATAATAATATAATAATATAATAATATAATAATATAATAATATAATAATATAATAATATAATAATATAATAATATAATAATATAATAATATAATAATATAATAATATAATAATATAATAATATAATAATATAATAATATAATAATATAATAATATAATAATATAATAATATAATAATATAATAATAAAATAATAAAATAATAAAATAATAAAATAATATAATAATATAATAATATAATAATATAATAATATAATAATATAATAATATAATAATATAATAATATAATAATATAATAATATAATAATATAATAATATAATAATATAATAATATAATAATATAATAATATAATAATATAATAATATAATAATATAATAATATAATAATATAATAATATAATAATATAATAATATAATAATATAATAATATAATAATATAATAATATAATAATATAATAATATAATAATATAATAATATAATAATATAATAATATAATAATATAATAATATAATAATATAATAATATAATAATATAATAATATAATAATATAATAATATAATAATATAATAATATAATAATATAATAATATAATAATATAATAATATAATAATATAATAATATAATAATATAATAATATAATAATATAATAATATAATAATATAATAATATAATAATATAATAATATAATAATATAATAATATAATAATATAATAATATAATAATATAATAATATAATAATATAATAATATAATAATATAATAATATAATAATATAATAATATAATAATATAATAATATAATAATATAATAATATAATAATATAATAATATAATAATATAATAATATAATAATATAATAATATAATAATATAATAATATAATAATATAATAATATAATAATATAATAATATAATAATATAATAATATAATAATATAATAATATAATAATATAATAATATAATAATATAATAATATAATAATATAATAATATAATAATATAATAATATAATAATATAATAATATAATAATATAATAATATAATAATATAATAATATAATAATATAATAATATAATAATATAATAATATAATAATATAATAATATAATAATATAATAATATAATAATATAATAATATAATAATATAATAATATAATAATATAATAATATAATAATATAATAATATAATAATATAATAATATAATAATATAATAATATAATAATATAATAATATAATAATATAATAATATAATAATATAATAATATAATAATATAATAATATAATAATATAATAATATAATAATATAATAATATAATAATATAATAATATAATAATATAATAATATAATAATATAATAATATAATAATATAATAATATAATAATATAATAATATAATAATATAATAATATAATAATATAATAATATAATAATATAATAATATAATAATATAATAATATAATAATATAATAATATAATAATATAATAATATAATAATATAATAATATAATAATATAATAATATAATAATATAATAATATAATAATATAATAATATAATAATATAATAATATAATAATATAATAATATAATAATATAATAATATAATAATATAATAATATAATAATATAATAATATAATAATATAATAATATAATAATATAATAATATAATAATATAATAATATAATAATATAATAATATAATAATATAATAATATAATAATATAATAATATAATAATATAATAATATAATAATATAATAATATAATAATATAATAATATAATAATATAATAATATAATAATATAATAATATAATAATATAATAATATAATAATATAATAATATAATAATATAATAATATAATAATATAATAATATAATAATATAATAATATAATAATATAATAATATAATAATATAATAATATAATAATATAATAATATAATAATATAATAATATAATAATATAATAATATAATAATATAATAATATAATAATATAATAATATAATAATATAATAATATAATAATATAATAATATAATAATATAATAATATAATAATATAATAATATAATAATATAATAATATAATAATATAATAATATAATAATATAATAATATAATAATATAATAATATAATAATATAATAATATAATAATATAATAATATAATAATATAATAATATAATAATATAATAATATAATAATATAATAATATAATAATATAATAATATAATAATATAATAATATAATAATATAATAATATAATAATATAATAATATAATAATATAATAATATAATAATATAATAATATAATAATATAATAATATAATAATATAATAATATAATAATATAATAATATAATAATATAATAATATAATAATATAATAATATAATAATATAATAATATAATAATATAATAATATAATAATATAATAATATAATAATATAATAATATAATAATATAATAATATAATAATATAATAATATAATAATATAATAATATAATAATATAATAATATAATAATATAATAATATAATAATATAATAATATAATAATATAATAATATAATAATATAATAATATAATAATATAATAATATAATAATATAATAATATAATAATATAATAATATAATAATATAATAATATAATAATATAATAATATAATAATATAATAATATAATAATATAATAATATAATAATATAATAATATAATAATATAATAATATAATAATATAATAATATAATAATATAATAATATAATAATATAATAATATAATAATATAATAATATAATAATATAATAATATAATAATATAATAATATAATAATATAATAATATAATAATATAATAATATAATAATATAATAATATAATAATATAATAATATAATAATATAATAATATAATAATATAATAATATAATAATATAATAATATAATAATATAATAATATAATAATATAATAATATAATAATATAATAATATAATAATATAATAATATAATAATATAATAATATAATAATATAATAATATAATAATATAATAATATAATAATATAATAATATAATAATATAATAATATAATAATATAATAATATAATAATATAATAATATAATAATATAATAATATAATAATATAATAATATAATAATATAATAATATAATAATATAATAATATAATAATATAATAATATAATAATATAATAATATAATAATATAATAATATAATAATATAATAATATAATAATATAATAATATAATAATATAATAATATAATAATATAATAATATAATAATATAATAATATAATAATATAATAATATAATAATATAATAATATAATAATATAATAATATAATAATATAATAATATAATAATATAATAATATAATAATATAATAATATAATAATATAATAATATAATAATATAATAATATAATAATATAATAATATAATAATATAATAATATAATAATATAATAATATAATAATATAATAATATAATAATATAATAATATAATAATATAATAATATAATAATATAATAATATAATAATATAATAATATAATAATATAATAATATAATAATATAATAATATAATAATATAATAATATAATAATATAATAATATAATAATATAATAATATAATAATATAATAATATAATAATATAATAATATAATAATATAATAATATAATAATATAATAATATAATAATATAATAATATAATAATATAATAATATAATAATATAATAATATAATAATATAATAATATAATAATATAATAATATAATAATATAATAATATAATAATATAATAATATAATAATATAATAATATAATAATATAATAATATAATAATATAATAATATAATAATATAATAATATAATAATATAATAATATAATAATATAATAATATAATAATATAATAATATAATAATATAATAATATAATAATATAATAATATAATAATATAATAATATAATAATATAATAATATAATAATATAATAATATAATAATATAATAATATAATAATATAATAATATAATAATATAATAATATAATAATATAATAATATAATAATATAATAATATAATAATATAATAATATAATAATATAATAATATAATAATATAATAATATAATAATATAATAATATAATAATATAATAATATAATAATATAATAATATAATAATATAATAATATAATAATATAATAATATAATAATATAATAATATAATAATATAATAATATAATAATATAATAATATAATAATATAATAATATAATAATATAATAATATAATAATATAATAATATAATAATATAATAATATAATAATATAATAATATAATAATATAATAATATAATAATATAATAATATAATAATATAATAATATAATAATATAATAATATAATAATATAATAATATAATAATATAATAATATAATAATATAATAATATAATAATATAATAATATAATAATATAATAATATATAATATATAATATAATAATATAATAATATAATAATATAATAATATAATAATATAATAATATAATATATATAATATAATAATATAATAATATAATAATATAATAATATAATAATATAATAATAATAATATAATAATATAATAATATAATAATATAATAATATAATAATATAATAATATAATAATATAATAATATAATAATATAATATAATAATATAATAATATAATAATATAATAATATAATAATATAATAATATAATAATATAATAATATAATAATATAATAATATAATAATATAATAATATAATAATATAATAATATAATAATATAATAATATAATAATATAATAATATAATAATATAATAAAATATAATATAATAATATAATAATATAATAATATAATAATATAATAATATAATAATATAATAATATAATAATATAATAATATAATAATATAATAATATAATAATATAATAATATAATAATATAATAATATAATAATATAATAATATAATAATATAATAATATAATAATATAATAATATAATAATATAATAATATAATAATATAATAATATAATAATATAATAATATAATAATATAATAATATAATAATATAATAATATAATAATATAATAATATAATAATATAATAATATAATAATATAATAATATAATAATATAATAATATAATAATATAATAATATAATAATATAATAATATAATAATATAATAATATAATAATATAATAATATAATAATATAATAATATAATAATATAATAATATAATAATATAATAATATAATAATATAATAATATAATAATATAATAATATAATAATATAATAATATAATAATATAATAATATAATAATATAATAATATAATAATATAATAATATAATAATATAATAATATAATAATATAATAATATAATAATATAATAATATAATAATATAATAATATAATAATATAATAATATAATAATATAATAATATAATAATATAATAATATAATAATATAATAATATAATAATATAATAATATAATAATATAATAATATAATAATATAATAATATAATAATATAATAATATAATAATATAATAATATAATAATATAATAATATAATAATATAATAATATAATAATATAATAATATAATAATATAATAATATAATAATATAATAATATAATAATATAATAATATAATAATATAATAATATAATAATATAATAATATAATAATATAATAATATAATAATATAATAATATAATAATATAATAATATAATAATATAATAATATAATAATATAATAATATAATAATATAATAATATAATAATATAATAATATAATAATATAATAATATAATAATATAATAATATAATAATATAATAATATAATAATATAATAATATAATAATATAATAATATAATAATATAATAATATAATAATATAATAATATAATAATATAATAATATAATAATATAATAATATAATAATATAATAATATAATAATATAATAATATAATAATATAATAATATAATAATATAATAATATAATAATATAATAATATAATAATATAATAATATAATAATATAATAATATAATAATATAATAATATAATAATATAATAATATAATAATATAATAATATAATAATATAATAATATAATAATATAATAATATAATAATATAATAATATAATAATATAATAATATAATAATATAATAATATAATAATATAATAATATAATAATATAATAATATAATAATATAATAATATAATAATATAATAATATAATAATATAATAATATAATAATATAATAATATAATAATATAATAATATAATAATATAATAATATAATAATATAATAATATAATAATATAATAATATAATAATATAATAATATAATAATATAATAATATAATAATATAATAATATAATAATATAATAATATAATAATATAATAATATAATAATATAATAATATAATAATATAATAATATAATAATATAATAATATAATAATATAATAATATAATAATATAATAATATAATAATATAATAATATAATAATATAATAATATAATAATATAATAATATAATAATATAATAATATAATAATATAATAATATAATAATATAATAATATAATAATATAATAATATAATAATATAATAATATAATAATATAATAATATAATAATATAATAATATAATAATATAATAATATAATAATATAATAATATAATAATATAATAATATAATAATATAATAATATAATAATATAATAATATAATAATATAATAATATAATAATATAATAATATAATAATATAATAATATAATAATATAATAATATAATAATATAATAATATAATAATATAATAATATAATAATATAATAATATAATAATATAATAATATAATAATATAATAATATAATAATATAATAATATAATAATATAATAATATAATAATATAATAATATAATAATATAATAATATAATAATATAATAATATAATAATATAATAATATAATAATATAATAATATAATAATATAATAATATAATAATATAATAATATAATAATATAATAATATAATAATATAATAATATAATAATATAATAATATAATAATATAATAATATAATAATATAATAATATAATAATATAATAATATAATAATATAATAATATAATAATATAATAATATAATAATATAATAATATAATAATATAATAATATAATAATATAATAATATAATAATATAATAATATAATAATATAATAATATAATAATATAATAATATAATAATATAATAATATAATAATATAATAATATAATAATATAATAATATAATAATATAATAATATAATAATATAATAATATAATAATATAATAATATAATAATATAATAATATAATAATATAATAATATAATAATATAATAATATAATAATATAATAATATAATAATATAATAATATAATAATATAATAATATAATAATATAATAATATAATAATATAATAATATAATAATATAATAATATAATAATATAATAATATAATAATATAATAATATAATAATATAATAATATAATAATATAATAATATAATAATATAATAATATAATAATATAATAATATAATAATATAATAATATAATAATATAATAATATAATAATATAATAATATAATAATATAATAATATAATAATATAATAATATAATAATATAATAATATAATAATATAATAATATAATAATATAATAATATAATAATATAATAATATAATAATATAATAATATAATAATATAATAATATAATAATATAATAATATAATAATATAATAATATAATAATATAATAATATAATAATATAATAATATAATAATATAATAATATAATAATATAATAATATAATAATATAATAATATAATAATATAATAATATAATAATATAATAATATAATAATATAATAATATAATAATATAATAATATAATAATATAATAATATAATAATATAATAATATAATAATATAATAATATAATAATATAATAATATAATAATATAATAATATAATAATATAATAATATAATAATATAATAATATAATAATATAATAATATAATAATATAATAATATAATAATATAATAATATAATAATATAATAATATAATAATATAATAATATAATAATATAATAATATAATAATATAATAATATAATAATATAATAATATAATAATATAATAATATAATAATATAATAATATAATAATATAATAATATAATAATATAATAATATAATAATATAATAATATAATAATATAATAATATAATAATATAATAATATAATAATATAATAATATAATAATATAATAATATAATAATATAATAATATAATAATATAATAATATAATAATATAATAATATAATAATATAATAATATAATAATATAATAATATAATAATATAATAATATAATAATATAATAATATAATAATATAATAATATAATAATATAATAATATAATAATATAATAATATAATAATATAATAATATAATAATATAATAATATAATAATATAATAATATAATAATATAATAATATAATAATATAATAATATAATAATATAATAATATAATAATATAATAATATAATAATATAATAATATAATAATATAATAATATAATAATATAATAATATAATAATATAATAATATAATAATATAATAATATAATAATATAATAATATAATAATATAATAATATAATAATATAATAATATAATAATATAATAATATAATAATATAATAATATAATAATATAATAATATAATAATATAATAATATAATAATATAATAATATAATAATATAATAATATAATAATATAATAATATAATAATATAATAATATAATAATATAATAATATAATAATATAATAATATAATAATATAATAATATAATAATATAATAATATAATAATATAATAATATAATAATATAATAATATAATAATATAATAATATAATAATATAATAATATAATAATATAATAATATAATAATATAATAATATAATAATATAATAATATAATAATATAATAATATAATAATATAATAATATAATAATATAATAATATAATAATATAATAATATAATAATATAATAATATAATAATATAATAATATAATAATATAATAATATAATAATATAATAATATAATAATATAATAATATAATAATATAATAATATAATAATATAATAATATAATAATATAATAATATAATAATATAATAATATAATAATATAATAATATAATAATATAATAATATAATAATATAATAATATAATAATATAATAATATAATAATATAATAATATAATAATATAATAATATAATAATATAATAATATAATAATATAATAATATAATAATATAATAATATAATAATATAATAATATAATAATATAATAATATAATAATATAATAATATAATAATATAATAATATAATAATATAATAATATAATAATATAATAATATAATAATATAATAATATAATAATATAATAATATAATAATATAATAATATAATAATATAATAATATAATAATATAATAATATAATAATATAATAATATAATAATATAATAATATAATAATATAATAATATAATAATATAATAATATAATAATATAATAATATAATAATATAATAATATAATAATATAATAATATAATAATATAATAATATAATAATATAATAATATAATAATATAATAATATAATAATATAATAATATAATAATATAATAATATAATAATATAATAATATAATAATATAATAATATAATAATATAATAATATAATAATATAATAATATAATAATATAATAATATAATAATATAATAATATAATAATATAATAATATAATAATATAATAATATAATAATATAATAATATAATAATATAATAATATAATAATATAATAATATAATAATATAATAATATAATAATATAATAATATAATAATATAATAATATAATAATATAATAATATAATAATATAATAATATAATAATATAATAATATAATAATATAATAATATAATAATATAATAATATAATAATATAATAATATAATAATATAATAATATAATAATATAATAATATAATAATATAATAATATAATAATATAATAATATAATAATATAATAATATAATAATATAATAATATAATAATATAATAATATAATAATATAATAATATAATAATATAATAATATAATAATATAATAATATAATAATATAATAATATAATAATATAATAATATAATAATATAATAATATAATAATATAATAATATAATAATATAATAATATAATAATATAATAATATAATAATATAATAATATAATAATATAATAATATAATAATATAATAATATAATAATATAATAATATAATAATATAATAATATAATAATATAATAATATAATAATATAATAATATAATAATATAATAATATAATAATATAATAATATAATAATATAATAATATAATAATATAATAATATAATAATATAATAATATAATAATATAATAATATAATAATATAATAATATAATAATATAATAATATAATAATATAATAATATAATAATATAATAATATAATAATATAATAATATAATAATATAATAATATAATAATATAATAATATAATAATATTATAATATAATAATATAATAATATAAAAATATAATAATATAATAATATAATAATATAATAATAATACACACAAAATTCAAACATTTAGAAATTTGCAGATTCAAAAAAACCATCCAACACCAAAATTAAATGAAACAACTGTTAAACCGACAAACTGAACTACACGAAAATCCAATTGATACACATTTTAATTCATATACAAATTTTCAAAACTTACACCAACTAGATTAAATAAAATGAAAAGTAATACTTTTCATTTTATTTAATCTAGTTGGTTCAGAAACCTAAAAATGGGTGCAACAAAATGCCACCTGCCAAAATGAAAGATTGCATTCATATGCCGACAAGACCTCACCCAAGCTAAACTGCAGATGAAAACATAACACTAGTTAACAAAATCGGCAGCCAAAGTATAAAACCGGTACTTTACAAGAGTTAATAGTTGAAATTAGCATTAACTTCAAAAAAATCTCCTGGCTATGATCTAATTACAATAAAAATAGTTAAAGCATTACCTGTAAAAGGATTAAAAAAGCTAATTCAAATAATTAATGCAGCGTTCAGACTTAACTATGTTCCACACCAACGGAACGTGGCAGAAGTGATAATGATACCAAAACGAAACAAAACTCCTATTATTCGAAAAATTGCTGCTAAATAGCCTCAAATCATAGAACAAAGAGATCTTATTCGTCCCACCACTTCGGTTTCAGAGAAAATCATTCGACTATAGAACAGACATAATACAAAATGCGCTGGAAAGTAAAAAAATATACTCAAGGATTTTCTTAAATGTAGCACAAGTCTTCGATAAAGTATGGCACAGAGAACTAGAATATAAACTGAATTGAGATTTACCAAAGCAGTTTTATCAGATTCTAAAATCTTACTTAGCTAACCGACATTTTAGAGTAAAATAAGTAAACTGGCAAAAATATAAGCAGGAGTACCACATGATAGTGTGTTAGGTCCCATTCTGCAAATCATATCAACCAGAGAAATTCCCAAATACATATGAAACCCACATAGCAACATTTGCTGATGACTTTTCAATCTTCGCAATTGGTAACAATGAAGAAGAAGCAACGAGAAAAGTGCAAAGGGCCATTAACATATTGAGTAACTGGACAAAGAGATTGCGAATCCAACTAAATGAAACCAAATCAATTCATGTTAACTTTACATTGGTACATTCCAAAACAAAGTTTTACGTGTTATTGTAAATGCACCATGGTACGTCAGAAAGGATAATTTCCATAGGGACTTAAAGATGGAATACGTCAACGAAGAAATCAGGAAGCACATACTTCATCTTTATCAATATTTCCATCTAGATTCGCTGTTTGATGGATAAAACAAATTAAGTTAGACGTCTCCTAAGAACGAACCCTCTAGAACTAGTGCATCCGGAATAAAATAAACTAATTCGGGACTAACTGATGGATTATAAATCCCACAAAAATAGAACACCATATATTAAAGACAAATTCCTAGAGGAAAGCCAACCCTACCGCAAAACAGCCCCATCTCTCCCACAAAACATCCCTATTCGACAGATCCAAAAATCAAGTCCCAAGTTCAAAATGCAATAAAAAAATAAGAATCCTCTGCAACCTAAATCCACCTCTGACGATTATTTTTACAAACATTATTTTTTTATTACTATCAAAGATCTTCTGTTTCAATTCCAGATACAAAAATGTTTTTTCACTACCACGGGACCATCGAGGTAAAAATATTTTTGTGGATTAACTTCTAGTACGGATAAAAAAACTGCTGAATTCATTAAAAAGTTTTAAGGGATCGGCAAGATAGCAACGGATTAGAATAGTCACAAATAAGGATCTCACAAATAGTCACAAAGTTAGACAAAGGAATAGTCACAAATAAAGATTTAGATGCTCTCTAACCTAAGATAAACAGTTCTTCCACTCGAAGCTATCATTAATTAATCCCCTTGCTCTTTTAACAGAGTGTAGAATTAGTCGAAGGCGGTGTATCTCTAGGTGAAACATTCTGCCAATAGTTTTTGAACTAAAATGAGAATTTATAGACCACTTCTCCTATTTCGAGTTCTTAAATACATAGTGATTCGGGATGTCGCAATAAAAAAATTGATGAGCATCGGTGTCTAACAAATTAAGTTAAAAAAAATGCTGTCAAGGAGGTGCACGCGGCAGGTTGTCTTCGCATGGCACTTTCTATGTTGTTTTCTTTGAAAAGTAAACCGACTGTCCATCTTTTAAATGAACAGATAACATCACAGTATTGTGAGATTGACCATGAATGGGTTATTCTTGTTGATTCCAAGCTGCTTCTTGTGAGCTTACATAGTTACATCTGTGCAAGAATTGAGGTTCAATCAGTTCTTGCGCAATCATGTCCTTTAGTTATATATTTATGGATATATTTGATTGCTTTGATGAAGTAGAGCATATGTTCAATATTTATATGTGCGCTATATATCATGCTTAAATAGGCATTGTATGGAACTATAAAACGGTTATCAATAGGAATATTTGATCACGTTCGAAGAAAATGTTCTGGTGAATTAAACGGAGGACACCTTCTATATTTGGGATAACTTTCCATAGATATATCTGTTTCAAAATAAAATTCTTTAAGAAATTGCTTTGAACATTTTCCTCCGACCATACAAACAGAATTGATAAAATTCTCCACTGTTTCCACCTTCTATCCTTATTTGAAGAATTGTTGCTATATAAAGGGTGTCCCAGTAAGAAGTTCAGAATTAAAAATGTAATAAAACAAAATTTTCAAATTTATTTTTTTGTTTGAAAGTTCAATCCTCCTGTTTATTTATGGAAGATTTTTTCTTTCAAATAGGAGCCGCGGCTGGTCTTGGCATACTCCAATCGGTCGGTCCAATTTCTGAGCACAGTTTGGATTGTGTGCGGATCTATTTCCGCGATGGTTGCTTTAATATTGGCTCTCAAATGCTCAATTATTTGTGAATTGTTCGTATAACACTTGTCCTTCAAGGCACACTACAAATAAAAATCCAAAAGCGTTAAATCATAGCTCATTGCCGGGCAATTCACATTTTGCTGGAACCAAAGATAGTCTAAACTAATATCTTCAAGATATGGCCACAAAAAAGATGTTAAGATGTGGCGGTAGTTGATTTCGGTTTTTTTGCCGTTGGTGCACATTTTCGGCAATCGCGGCAATATTTTCGGCTGAACGAATACGACGAGCACGGGTACGCGTTGGATTGTCCACTTATGTGTTTTAACCATATTGTGCACGACATTTTCTTGGAACCAACGGTCTTTGTTGAAGTAAATTTCCAACATTTCCCACTTTTGTTGAAGCGTTAAGCGATTAATGTTAAGCTAGAATGTTTGTTTTTTGAGTTCTGAATTTCAGAAAGAATCTCCAAACAATCAATTTCATCGAAATAACAAGAATAACAGTAGTTATCTCGGTTTCCAAAAATAAATTGTCTGTGCTCTCTACTGTTATAGGAACTATTATGAGTAATGTTGGAAGTTATATCGGATGATACATTTATAAAAAATTTATACAATTCTTTGCATATACTCAGATCATCAATAAGAAGAGCATTTGATTGATGTTCATAAATCTGTGTTATTAGATTTTTGTTTTGGTACGTACTCATTCCCAAAATATCATCAATTTCCTTCCACATAAGCTTAAGATTTTTGCCTACTAAATCAAATTTATCTTTGTAGCATAATCTTTTAGCCCGTTTAACATTCAAATTAACATTTTTTAGAGAGTTTTCTTACATAACTTTCTAACCAAGTGTTATAAGGATACTTTCTTAATTTTTAAAAAATTTTTTTAAGTTTATTAATTTTACACAAAAGATCATAATTCATCCAAGGCTTTAACTTTTCGTTATTGCGATAAGTAATTTTCACTCTGGAAAATTTAATATGGGAAATAAATATTTTTAAGAAAAAATTGAATGATGTATTACAATTTCTTTCCTGATAAACAAGGTCCCATTGTTCAACTAGGAGACGATCTCTAAGTTTATCATAATTAACTTTAGCATTATTTACACTATGAGATGATGCAGGTCTAATCGAATCTGACCAAATATTGAGTGTAATTAAATTATGATCAGAAAAATATAATGGTAAATTATTTAAACCAAAAGTAACGGCACTACTGGATTTAACAAATACGTGATCTAAACATGACTATTAGAAACATGAGGAACCCATATGATGCATGCAAAGTTAGGTAGTTGAAACAGGTTGTGTTGTTTAACAGATTTATATTTAGATCATTGGGCATATCCTGATCACCCTCTAGACTTGATTGGCTGGACGTTTCTCTACATTCTTCACATAGCCGATTCATTGATCGATTTTTGATTGCTTGTAGAAAATCGTCAGTTATGCGAGCATATTTGATAAGGAATGGTTTCATACAAGGTCCACCACATTTGACTCCAGGGAATCTTTCCTTGGTAATCTTACAAGAGCAAGTATTACGGACTTTAGCCATAGTACTCCAAAAGGGATTTTTCATCCAACATCAATGTAAGTACGGCTTACTGGAGCAATGCAATGTGCAGATGGATTTAAAATCGAACCTGTATTCGTGCGTCAACGATTTGGCTGGTGATGGCGTAAAGTAGGACGTTAAAAATTAACCGCGAAAGAGTTGGGAGAACTTCGGCCCCAGAAAAGATTGCAGAGTTCAAACACAAAACAAAAAAAAAAGTTCGTAAAAATAATAGTCGTATTATATTTAGTCGTATTAAATAAAATAGGTTTGCGGAATTTTTTTTGGAATTTAATTTTGAAGCAAATAAATTAAAAATATAGAACCAAAAACATTTCAATTATTTATGTTTTTTTTTTAAATATTGAAGAATTGATATGATTATCAAGGAATAGATCATGTCGGACTGTCAAAATTTTACTACAAACGAAAGTGCTGCCATCTTATAGAAATATTATGTTTCACAAGTATGCATGATTATGCCGCTATTTATATGTCAAAATGAAAATATATAAACAAAATATTTTGTGAATTACTTGTGCGAGTGACGCTAATTAAAAAAAAATAAAATAAATTAATTATAAATTGTTTGTATAATTTTATTGTTTATATTTAATTGAGTGCTGTGTTTTTTATTATGCCGACTTATTGTTTTGTTGCTCAGTGCGGAATTTTATTTAAGCGAGGTGGATTAAAGTTTCATGAATATCCGAAAAATAAAGATCTTCGAATGAAATGGATTACAGATATTAGAACTAAAAAACATCCTTCTATACATTGAAGGATTTGTCACTTCAAAAATTCAGATTATTTAGAATCTTGTTCAGGTATTTTATTAATAAATTAACTCATATTTTGTTACTAAACTATTTTATTGGTATCGTAGGTGACACAAAAACTTTGAAAAAAAATAGTATTCCATCTCAAAAACTTCCGTTAATGACTCGCTGAAAACGGAAGCATCAACCTACTTTAAACGTTAAAAAACCAAGTATCGGAAGCGGTTGCCGCTGCGAGTAGTGAGGAGGTCAATGTTGACAAAAATACGATGTTGCCGAAATCAACTTGCATTGACTATGATGAAATACCGTCGAGGCATTGATTTTATTTTAATAGCTAAATTATATAACCTCCGTCGACAAATTGTGTCTGAAATATTTGCATACTGGACAAAAGCTATTTATAAATAGTTAAAAAACATTGATTATTGGAATCTTCGTCACAAGAGTTCTGAAGCATATACAGCTATTATTTATTGTACCGAGATTTTTGCGGAACGTTCTTCTAAGGATCCAAATATTAATCAAGAACTATTCTCAAATTATAAGAATCACAATACTTTTAAATACCTTGTAGCAATCGATGAAAAAGGTCTTTAAACAATTAAAATTAATATAATATATATTTACACTATATAAAAAAATACTTTATAAAATTCACACACTTAGTTTTAAATACAAAACCACAATATCGTCTTAAGTAATTAATCATCAGTCCAGAAAATATCTCTTATTAGTAAAATCCGATAGAAAAATATTGTCCATACATATCACAAAAATAGCACAAAATCACAAAACAATTAACACAAAATTAAAAACTCAGAAATTTTAAATACACAAAATAACGAACATCATACCTCTTGGTAATTACCTTGAACAACAACAAATTTAAAACAAGAAAAAAAACATGGCCGACTATTATTTTTATTCAAATCATCTTCTGGCAATGGTTGGTACTACATATACTTTGATCGCGCTGCCTCTTTTGAATAACATGAAAACCCTTCTTTGATCGTGGCGCCTCTTTCGGAAAACATGATATATTAATTTTTTTTTAATATTTTTGTAAAGTACTTAAACCCATGGAAAGTAGCGCACCTGTTAATTGACACTCGAACTTTAAAACGCAGTATGTATTGAAATCCCAATACAATTCGTTTAGAAAGAATTTATACCACATTATATCAAAAATTTGAATTTTTTTGTTGCTATGACAATTATAATAAACGATAATAAATATCGCACACTACTATAAATCTATAATTTTTATTCATAGTTTCGTATTATTTTTCCTTGACTTTTGAAACTATATGTCATTGTTTAACCATATTGTTATAATCATACAATGGTTTTAGAAACGCACTCTTGCTGTACAAAGAGTCGTATCTGCTCAGCAAAGTACCTCAATTGTCAGTCTGATTGGTTTTAGTAATTTTTTTATTGTTCTTTTTTATTTTCTCTTTCATTTGTATAATTTTTGCGGTGATTTATTTTTTCGGTGAATTTTGCACCGAATATCGAATCCGAAACTTGGGGCAAAGGTTCGTCGAATCCGAAGATTTCTATTTCAAAAACCCTAAGTGCAGTATACCAGAACTAATTGAGATAACTTCGGATATTTTTGTGAATTCTGTGCAGGATTTCCAAGTTGTCACAATTCGGTGCTATAGTAATAATATGGACTTTTTAGTGGTTCAGCAGAATTATACCCTTATTTGAAATAAATTAAATTATCATATTTCGTCTCTGAGCGCTACTTCACTTAATTGTTTGCGCCAGATCAACGGTATAGAATTCAGTAAAATCGTAAATTTTCGTTTACATAGAGTGAACAAACAAGAAATTAGCTATAAAAATGTTAAATATCGGATTTCAGAAATAACATCCAATTAAAAGTGATCGTTTAATTGCCTTAAAGTACATTAAACATGTACATTAAAGCCTTATAGGAATTTATTATTTATTATAAATAAATGTTACAATTTGAAAAAATTTCTTTGCATCAAATACAGAGAACAAGTTTGAAATGGATCACATTCTGAGTGATATTGAATGTATAGGAGAAAGAAAACACTGTGTCTCGTTTTTAAAGTCCCATTAAATAAATTTATATAGCTCAGGTAACATTTTAATGTCATGTTTACATGCGCTCTAAGCTAAATAATTTTTATTTATAATTTGAATGAAAACTATTAAAAATTTTACAGCTAATTTTAACCGAAATTTAATGATGCGGAAATTGTTCAAATTCTTTTTTACAGCAGTGGTGCTTTAGGTCTAATTTATAGTTTTGCTAGTTTTTGAAATTATTAACTATTTTGGAAAATTAGATAAATGAAAAAAATGATAAATAATTTTAAGGGATGAAATTTATTAAGTCACCTGGTAAACATACATGACGAGGTTTTATAGTGTAACCACTATATTGTAAACAAAAAGATTTAAACTAAACTAAAATTAAAATTTGTCTTACTTTGAAATCATAAGACGCGGCCCGGATCACTTCTATTGGGATCTTATCATAAATATGCAAAATTACCGTCTGAAATTCATCCAAAGCATTTATATCTGGCGATCTATGTGGCCTTTCGTATTCAACTATAAAGTCAGTTAAATAAGCCCCACACCACTCTAGAACTACTTTCGCCATAGGTGCTGGCGCTTATCAATATATTTTCAGCAAAACCTCCTCCAATGAATATTTCGCTTTTATTTTAATACCTTTATCAATAAAAGGAAATGGAAGGTTCCTCTATGGATACCTACTACGCATTTTGGTATAACGATAATTACCTTTTATATTTTAAGGACAACCTTAATTGTAATCGCCTAAACTTAATCATTTTGAATATTGTGCTGAACTTAAAGCATAAAATATGTTTCATCTGAGAAGATAATATTGACGCGCGTTTGTCAATAAAACAGCTTTTTTGCACTAATTTTAATTTTCGCGACTACTCTTTTGTAACTTTAAAGGAAAAGGTCACTTTTCCTTTAAAGTTGTCTAAAGCAATAGTACATGTCGATTCAAAAAAAAAAAAAAAAAAAAATTATCATCATATTAACCTAATGAGAATCGACGAATTACAGGATTATCGGGCTGCAGTGTCACTTCTTGTTGTACTTTTTTCTTCTTTTTGATGAAAAGGTAAAGGAAACAGAATCAATGCTTGACTACAATTTTGACCTACAGAAAAAACATGACAGGTAACGGAAGAAATCAACAATCTGAACGAATTCCATAGCTGGCGGCATACCCTAAAAAAACGGTGTACTTACGTACAGTGTAACTTTTCTATCTCGATGGCCCTGGTGGTTTAAGCAAGACATTTCTGTACACAATCTTGATAGCGTACTTTCGTCGTAAAGGACAAATCGAGGACTTATCTAATATAACTAATATAAAAATTGCAAGATTACGTAGCTTTCTTTGCTCTCCGGAGCTATCCAAACTTTTGTAACAAAAAATAGGGGTCATTCGGTTATTGGAATGGAACACGATTTAAAAGATGTATATTTAGAAACATAACATTACATTTGAGATGTGACAGCACGAATAAGATATATAATGGGCTAACCATTACATATTTACTGGATTTGGCAAATTTTCAATTTGTTGCAACAATTTTACAGTTTAAACGGACTTACGGATTTATCACGAATTTTTTGAATTTCAAAAATTTGCGAATACATTTTCAGAATTTTGGAAATTTCGATCGTGATATGAATTTCACGGGAATATTGGGATAATCATAATGGATTTTGGAATTATTCGAATTGTGGTTAATATTTTACAGATATAATGGGTCATCATGAAATTTTTGATTTTAATCATTTTAAGAATTCTAGCATTCTAGGTAGAACTTTTACAAATATAAAATATTACGAAACCAGAATATATTTAAAGACGGTTATAGATGATGCATTCACAGATGGAGTTTAATGTCTAAACGGGGCTTAAATTAAGATAACCCTCTACTATTTATACACTTAGATTAACCTTAGAGTTATCTTAGTATTCTTAAATTTAAATTATAAATATATCGATGTTGTAAATTAAGAAAGGAAGTAGAATAGGATTATTTGCAAAAAATTTAATATTATTGCAGTGTCTCAAATTTTAACAATTTTTAGCTAGTTCTGAAAGAAATTTGCGTGGAACTTTACGATATAACCGTTAAACCCGTCATATGTTATAAAAACGTAACTTAAAGCAGATGAAATTTCATGGCGGCGCAATCCCAAAAATTGTATTGTCTATTGAAGTAGAAAGACAACCGTGACCAAGTCAAAGAATGTTGTGGACTATATATTGCATACATATATCGAGTATCGCGCTTGTGAAGAACATTTTGTTCAAAATGTATCAAGAAATAATGATGGAAAATTTGTTGTTTGTCTTCCATTTAAAGAGCCGCCATTAGTCTTGGGGAACTCATATATAATGAGCCAACGTCGGTTCTTTAATTTGAAGAAACGACTAAAACATAGTTGTGAGACAACAATACTTTGACTTCATCAGTGAGTATTAAACACTGAGCTCATATGACGTCAATTACTTCAGACATGGTACCACTTCATAAATATATTTTTCCGCATCATTGTATCTTGAAGCCTGATAGTTCAATGACATCTACGTGGATGGTATTTTGTGGCTCCTCTAAGTACCATTAATCTACCACAGCTGGAGTTATATGTGCTGCTTAACTCCTTTCTCAATTGATGAAGAAAACTAGAGCTTCAATGAATATACGGACAGTTTAAACATTTACTATACTGGTTACATTCCATAATAGTGCTGCATTGGATCCGAGCTTCATCGTCTACCTAAAAAACATTCGAAGCCAATAGACTGTCTATTAGTCAAGAGCTGACCAAAATTTTTTCGTGAAGGTACATTGACTTAAAAAATAACCCGGCAGATATTACATCGCGTGGATTATATCCAATACAATAACTTCATGAAATATGGGCCCATGGTGCATCATTCCCATCAATGACGAACAATGATGGGTCTGAAAATATAGTTAAAGAACCGCTGACTAATTTCTCGGAAAGAAAAAGGAAAATCTACATCTTCATCGATTGCAAAATTTGGCCTCATCAAATCAATAAATTTTCAGAAATCGACTGCAACGAGTTATGTCGTTTGTCTGTCGGTTTATCGCGAATGCTAAGCTGAAGGGCACCGATGTCAATGAACTTTAACTACTATACGAAAGGGAAGACCGATTTTGAAAAATCCGTTAAAGCGCCGTCAGTAATTTTGAATCAAGATGGAATTTTGCAAGTAGGTGGCCGGTTTCAGCAATTAACACTTCCATATACGACGAAGCATCCTATTTTACTCCCAAAGAATCATCGCTTCACTCTAACCGTTTTGTTTTTTATCAGGTATACCTCCATGCTGACCATCAAGCACTTCTTGCGCCAACATGTAAGCAATGTTGGCCAATCAATGGAAGACCGTTTGGCCATTATAGTATATTAAAAATGTTTAGTGTGTTTCCAGGCCCAACCTAAGGTTCAATCTAAGAAATTGGGTAATCTGCCAGCAACACGAATTCGCCCATCTTCACCATTCGATACGAAAGGTATTGGTTTTTTGTGGACCATTATACATCTACTTCAAGGCAAGAGGAAATTTCCAGTCAAGGCGTATGTCTGCGTATTCGTGTGTTTCGCAGTGAAGGCCATGTTACAACATTGAGTTAATTGTTTACCTAACTACGCTGCATTTTTGTAATTTGAAGCTTTTTATGTCGACAGAACTGTTTTGTAAATTTATCTACTCTGACAATGGTTCAAATTTTGTTGAAGCCAGCTCCACACTGCATAAGCTTCATAAATTGTTCCAGTCTGATGATCATATGGAACGACTACATGGTTGGTGTTCCGAAAACATGATGACATGGAGTTTTGTTCCGCCAGGCTCTTCAAATTCCGGTGGTAATTATGAAGCTGCAGTCAAATCTTAGGTCAATCTTCCAAATGATGTTCGTGCTCTAGCTACGAATGATTTTTTTATTGGCCGTTAATGTCATTACTGCAAACAAATTCCACAAACCAAAAGTTATCCCTGTTGAAACGATGGGAACTAGTCGATATCCTCGTGCAATATTTTTGAGTTCACTGGACGACTACAACACCGCTGTAAATGGACAACCGAGTCATCAAATTGAAAAGGACAGTTAGTGATTATTAAGAAACAAAATCTAGAATCATGAAAATGGATACTTGGTAAAATTTCTCAATTTCTAGATAACCCAGGGTTAGACTACAATATTAGAGTGGCTATACAGATACCATCATATGTTCGAACCTCGTTCGACTGACGATATATAAGATGTTGTTCTTAGTTAGAGCTATGAGGTCATTATCCATAAACGCACATATTTGCTATACCTTAACGAACCAAATTTTCTAATAATCAAATTCAGTTCACATTAATCTATAATAAATTCGTGACACTTTATCACATTAACCTATATTTGTGGTGCGCAGTAAAATTAATTTTAAATGTCAAATTGGGCTTGAGTTGTAAATTATCGACTATCGTTTGAAATAAGTTACGATCGTTTCGAATAAAAAATTGAATTTAATATTTTGTTAATTTGTTAAAATGTCAATTTTATGCTATATAAAGTGTCAAAAGCCTACGCACATGTAATACACAAGTTATAGTTTTAGACAATAAAATTTATCGTTTTCACCATTCAATTTTTTTATAGTTTAGCAAACTATATATAATTTACCCATTAAAATACGGTTTTGTTTGAGTTATTAGAAAGTTCATGAACTTGCATCAAATTATAATCATATACTCGTAGATCTGTCATTAATCGTATATAGTTATACATAAAATCCTCCTTCTACCCTAAAGCCAAATTCGATTTTAATAACTCTATAATATAATCTTTTATTCTTCACAAATCAACAAACTCGCAATCTAATCATTATCGCAATTTTTTATTTTGCTACATTGCAGACGATTGCGTAAAGTAAATAAAGATTATCGAATACTATATGATGCTGGCAAAAAACAAAAAGTGAAAACTAATTACCGAACATATGTCGTATTTAGCGTGGAGGGAGGGGGGGTTGGAATGTTTAATAAACAATCACTTTGCTTATAAGCATTGGAATCATCACAATTCATATACGGATTTATGTTCAATTTTGGTGTGAATCGCATTCTATTTTCTATCTTCAAACGACATTATACCATCATTTCGGTCATTTACATTTTCTTTTTTCGTACGCGATTGTTTGATCTTTATCCGATAATTTAGTTTAATTTGTTTGCTACCGTATAGTTATTTCATTACTATAGTTTTATTATCGATTGTGTTTATATACCTATATACAGTTTTGTTAGAAGAAAAGGAAACAAACCAAAAGATGAAAACGTTTTTATATTTATATAAAGTATGATTCATGGAACACTTAACAAACGATATTTTGAGTTGTGCTACCCCGAATCGAAAAGAATTTTAATTATTGCCATACAATTGCCACGACCAACCAAGCAACCAATATTTCTTCCAACACAACAATAAACATTTGTGGAAAAAATATGGATATTATATATAATACTTATTGATAGATGTCATTATTCATTTATAATTTTTAATAGATGTCACTAGTACATTATACTAATACAACTTGTTTACGTTCAAAAATATTTCAAGTCTTGGACAAAAAATAAGTGGGCTGGTAAAGTTTGACTATTGGTGTTTAAAAAAAATCCAAAATTTTAAATTATAATGCTTGAAGCATCGAGTCTTGCACGGACAATAAGTTTCAACAAACCGGAAATGTTTAACTCTTGCCCGTCGCTCTTATAGATGTGCGATGAAACAGGTATCAAAACAGTTGAAAAACTGACACCGACATTTTAGTAACGGTTTGTACATCTGTATCAGCAATTGGAAACTACGTATCACCAATGTTTGTTTTCCCGCGTAATATATACTGCTAGAGTTTTGTAAGAGACTAATTGGTTATATAGCAGCTGGTAAAACCCAATATTGCTCCTTTTGGACTCATCATATTTTTCCATGACGCGTTTCCATGATATTAATGCTTTTCGCCACATTAACTGCAATCTCTAGATCGTTATGTATATGGCCCATTTAAAAAATTTTTCAGTGATGCATAATACAATCAGCATAAATGCTCCAGACAAGTCAATGTTGATTGACAAAATACCATCGATGGCTGCAGATGCCATACCTATAAGACCTTAATGTCAAATAATATCACAAATGGTAATGGATTAATATAGTAAGTAGCATTTATCCGTTTAATTGTGATGTATGTGACGATAAGTGAATTTCTTTCAACATCCGGAAGTAATATATCAATCAGAAAGTAAACAACGCTTTGCGTTAGCGGAATATTTATTACATTACTATTTCATCATTCGCAATACATCAAGCAGGACCTTCTGGACTTAGACAATTGAAAACAAAAGGTTTGATTGATTTAAATATGATTTTAAGACAATTTACATATTAGGTCTGTCTAAATTTACATATTAGGTCTGTCTATATTAACCTCTACCCCAGAGAAGGCCGCACTTAAAGAAGGCCAATTCAAATGAGAGGTTTTTGCATATATCAAAAACGTCTAAGTTGCTATACTACAAAAAAATATTGCCAACAAAAATCTAAGTATCTAATCCAGTTAAAACTTTTATTTAAATCGTTTCAGATTAATCCATATAGTGAACAATGTAAAATGAATTTCAACTTACCCAATCTGGGATTTTAGTATCGTTCTAAAGAAAAATATGTGCGGTAAAACTGGGACCTACAAACTAACAAATTGATACCGAATGTGGATTCTAAAGTCTCATATATAAGAAATCAGTATCTTTTAATTGCTTCATTCGATAAGATAAAAAATGTGAAGATGATGTACTGCAACTAAAGTCAATCGGTTTTGACCTCAAAATAAGCTTAAACCTAAGGTTTAAGATAGGCTCCAGATTAAGAAACTATAAAGGGAACTATATGAAGCAAGCTTAAATGATGTGATTTTCTTTCATTTACGGTACACCGATCTATTGGCCTAGGGATTTGATGAGAGTACAAGACCTTATTGACTTTTTTGTAGTTGGAGGATTATCAAACAACCGTTTCTATATGAACCTCTCATCTGACCATATACCAGTAATACTAACATTAAGTGAAACTGTAATGGAGAAAGTGTCTTTTTACGATCAAACATGTTAAGAACCAACAGTTAATAGAACCAACCAAAAAGCAACAAATTATCCAAGAGAAATTGGAGGGTTAATAATGGAAAAAGAAGACTCCGGATAGGAAATGGCAAGTGTCATGATATCCAGGTAATAAAAAAAATCAATTAAAAAGAAGCATCCGTGGAATAAAAAACAAATCCATTAGTAGATTTTTCGACTATTTACCCGCTGATAAGAATACATAAGACTACTATCTTGGAAAGCAGCTAACTGATTGAGAAGACTCAAATTGCATGACCTGCCACTAAAAATGCAAAATGATAAGTGATTTGGAAAACCAAAACTGGAAGCTGATATTTTTGCAGAGCACATCTGCTTTCCACAGAGCACATCTGAGGCCAACACAACTCACATAAAAAAAGAGTACGCGGACTCAGTAATAAAAAACTACCAGGCCTTAGTACTGGCCAAGAGATGAACGAATTTCCAAATGTAGCTTTTAAAAAACTACAATGCTTTATTAATACCAGTTTGAAATTTAAACACATGCCAAGACAATGGCAAATAGTTGAAGAAATAGTTTGAGGAAAAAAAGTTTAATCAGCGGTTTTTCCAATGCACCACAAGCATTCGATAAAGTTTGGCATGAAGGATTATTGTACAAATCTTATAAAAAAGGCAAAAATTTTAGGGTACGCTATAGAATTTATTACTCCAATTTAAAGTAAATCGCAGCTGGTGTTCCGAAATAAATAAATATGTTGCTCGAAAGTAAATAAAAAACAGAACTTTTATTAGCTGGGACCGAAAAATCTTCATTTTTACATTTTATATATCAGATTTTGGCATAATATCAAATTAAAAAAATCTTTACCACCTTGCTATTCAGTCCATTGGTATCTGCATATGCCAGGCCAGAATGAATTGACGGTACAAGATGTTGTCATGTGGTGTTTCGCTTTTACTAAAGCTAAATTCTAATATAAGATTAAAGAGTATCGAAGACAAGGCATCTCCAAAATTTACTCCAGGGCCAATTACTAAGCTTCCTGATATAGCTTGTTCTTTACTTCGAAATAGCAATGTGACTGCCTTACTGATATTTTAAACAAACGAATATATTTTCCAGATATTCCTGGGCATGGGAAAGCTAACCATAAGCTATATTGATAGATTTAGTCATGATACCGCTGATGCCGATACAACGAGCATTTCTTTTCTATTTGTGAAATTTTATAGTTCAATAAACTTTTGATTTACCAACAAAAGAATAAAAAAAATCGAGATAACGCTTGTTAACTATTCTACGAATCGTACTGTAGAAGAGACAAAAATAAAATCATTCATTAAATTGGAAAACAGTAACAACAACAGAAATGAAAAACACAAAATTAGAGAATAGAAAGTGTGTATATTTTTCCTAATTGGAAATTTAAAAAAAAAAAAACGACAACAAAATGTATGCACACACACTGTATTGATTCGACGATATTGATAAGGAATTAATACTTAAGAAAGAAAAAAAAGTTACACGAACATATCAATAAATACTCGAGGAGAGATAAACATCGAATGAAAATGGTAATGATGATTAAGAGTAAGATTTGGTTGGTTAGTGCGCGCCGGTTTATAAAATGATGTTGAAATTTAAAATTGTAGCTGCATAAATGCCGTTATGTACCATGATTAACCATAATTTTTAGATCTTTTATTTTTATCTCAACGAGATGGTTGTAATATAATATGGTGTGGGAGTTTTCATTTTCTTATAATATATTCTGTAGCATAATATATAATATGATGTCAACATAAATAAATTGTATATATGCAATTATATATTAAATTTCATAATTTGTTGGATTTCTCAATCTATTAAAGTTTTATAATTGAATCAGATTCAGATTCTGAAAAAAAACAAAGTAAACAAAATTATTTGGCTAAAGTCAATTGGTCAGAAATTCACAAATTATGGTCATCTTCAAATAGATTTCTGCACCATCTACCATTTATTAAAGGGCAATCATTAGATATACTTGTAAACTTATGGTTTACAAGTATATGGAGCGGCTCATCGAACTTGTAAACTTATGGTTTACAAGTTCGATGAGCCGCTCTATAGCAAAAGTCGAAATCGAACTTCATCAAACAATATATACAAATAAAACGGCTTAGAACTGAAGCAAATTTTTTGGCGTCCTACTCCTCCCTTGGAAGCTCCTAAATGGTGTTTAAATTATTTTTGAATAGTTGCATCCGTACTTTTTCACACTACCTATACAGCCCTCTTATGCATCAATTCTTTTCATTTAAAATATCAACACTCGTTATTGAATAATTCAAATTGGAACTCTTTTTATCATACTCCTAAACCATGTCACTTAATTCATTCTGTTTAGCTAACATATCACCCACTTTATTTCCTTCTTTCTGCTTGTGTGACAGAATCAATTGTATTGTTACATCACGTTGACAAATACGAACATATATTAACATCAACCACACTAGTGAACAGGTAATCCGAAAAAAAAGTCGGCATATCCTTAATATCCGAAAGCCATTTAGTTAAATCTTGGTTTTTTTAAAACTGGGGTATTAACTTCTATCATTATATTCATCCAGCGGAAAGAGCAAGAAGAGGATCGGTTTTACTAAATTAGTTTGAGTTCGTGAATTATAATATAGATAAATAAGTTACGTAACATTTAGACCAGCATTTCTCAAAGTGTGTTTTGCGGAGCCCTGGAGTTCCGCGAGCTAGCTTAAAGGGTGAAATATAAATTTAAATTCGCTAAAAATTATAATATATATTTATAAAAAATTATAGTGTTTTTCGGTCAAATTGGTTATAATTTTTTTGAAGTCCGTATAATTTTTTTGTGTGCATATGCCCCAATGTGTCTTACGCAGAAAACTTTTTTGTAGATATACAGCGCCAAAACCTAATTATTTCAACTTTTAAACATAGAAATGTGAAGGCTACTGAAGCAACTTAATTGCTAGTTATCGTATTGCTCTGACAGGCGAAGCTTATGCAATAGCTGAGAAATTGAAAAGTTGGCAAAATAAATCACTGATGTACCACGGTGGTTCATCGAATGATATCATTGACATCATTGACATAATATCTCGTCTCTAATGTTGTAATTTTTCTTTGCAAATGGACAAAAGCACCTTGCAAGCCTTTTAGGTATATTTGTCCGATATCAGCATTTTAATTTACTTGTAGAGGATCAAATGTAATCCACTGCCAACTAATAGAAACGGTATATTTAGTATTGCGTGAAGAACTTTTTTAATAATCATGTCTTAGATTGGAAAAATTGGATAGATAACTTGACTGATGGTGCAAAGGCGATGATAGGAAAAACTGATGATTGAAAAATTCATGATCATTAAGGACAGCGTTCATAGAGCTTTACTGCTTCATACCGAAGTACAATGATTGTCTCTATTCCATTTTAACAGTAAATTAACTTCAAACATACTTTTTTTGTGTACCCTGCAATCTTTTCTGGGGCCGAAGCACTCCTAACTCTTTCGCGGTTAACTTGTAACGTCCTACATTACGCTGTTACCACCCAAATCGAAGACGCGCACGTATACAGGTTCGCTTTTAAATCCATCTGCACATTGCATTGCTCCAGCCACATTGCATTGTTCGGCGCATGGATTCTGCGGCGCATGGAATACAAACAACTTTCTGAAGAATTAAAGAACAAAGTTGAGTTTTTCAGTTACACATTGGAAGAAAATAAAACCACAAGGTTTGTTCTATTTGGCCTACCATCTTTGCCTATTGAGGAGGTAGAACTACCAAATACAAGAGGCCGGACATTACCAAATTAACTCCCAAAAAGAATAGATCTAACGATGGTGCTATGTACTTTAAATTGGGAATATGGCATGCACATGGGATGTGCCCAAAAAACCCGTACGTCTCACACAATGTTTCAAGAAATGAGGAACCTTGTTTTAATAAAAACAAAGAACCATATCAAGTTCACTTTGAAAACTGAAGAAAACAAGTGTATTAATTTCCTGGATCTAACGATTCGGAATGAAAATTATGAACACAAGTTTAAAATCTTCAGAAAACCAACACAAACGGACCACACAATCCATAACGACTCACACCATCCACAACAACATAAAATTGCGGCATACCTGCACATGATCAACAGACTGAAAACGATACCAATAATCCAAGAAGACTACACGGAAGAACTGAATACTATTAAACAGATCGCTAGGGCCAACGGGTTTCAACCGGCAAGGATGGACCTATTGAACAGAAAACACAATAACAAGAAACTTAACGAACAGTATACTTCGCTGATAGCCAAAGACGACAAAGACAACAAATACGTTACATTTGACTACGACAGAAATGCAGCGAACATCATCAGGAAAGTACTGAAAAGTCATGGTATACAGGCAGCATTCAAAACTAGCAACAAAATAGGACAAAGACTAAACCCACCAAGAGTGTCTTCTCAAGATACGGGAGTTTATAGACTATCATGTGACGACTGTGATCGGTTCTATATAGGCCAAACCGATAAATCTTTCGCAACTCGGTTTAACCAACATGTAAAAGAAATCGGCAAACCCAAAATAGACTCAAACTACGCACAACACATGACTGACAATAACCACAAATACACAGGCATTAACGAAAATCTGAAAGTGTTGCATAAATGTAAAAAAGGTAGCATGATGACAACACTGGAAGATTACGAAATTTACAAAAACAGACATAACAAGGACATAATAAACATTCAGGTACAGACTAAAATCAACCACCTGTTTAAAAAAATAATGGAAAATGCAAATAGCACAAGACGGCGAAGCCAAAATCATACCTGAAAAAGGTATATAAGAACATGGGTAAGGTAAATTCGGGTTCAAAGTAGTACAGGCTGATGAAGATAGTAGTCCTCAAAATTAATCCTAGTTAAAATAAAAAGAATAATTTATATTATAAATTTTTTAGCAAAATATTTTCTTTTTAGAAAGAATTTGGATAAAGAATTAATATAAAAATTTTTTATTATCACATTAAAGAAAGTTTTACTTCTTTTCTGAAATAATTTTTAATTTTTATTTTTATATATAAAACAAGAAGTATTGAATTCTTTGTTTTTATTAAAACAAGGTTCCTTATCGTTTTATTAAAATTAAAAAAAGAATAAACAATAAATCAAAAAACTCTGTCAGAGCAAACCAGAGATCGGATTATATCCAAACAAAAAGAAGTTTGGATAAGTTACTCATCAAATAAGTTACTTTGAATTCTTGAAACTGTCATTGATCGACTTAGAAGATGTCATTCTCCCACTGAACAAGAGCAGGTTATTCTCGCTACATCCATAAAATACATCTGTACATAGTAATATAAAATATATGCACCTGGAACGCGCGAAGCGTTAATAACAAGTAGCACGAGATAATACATTTTTTAAATACAGAAACCCACCTGAAGCCTGTTATTGCTTTTGATATTCCACACCACCAGGTTCATAGAAACGATCGAATAACCCAAGCTTGTGATGGCGTAGCAATTATAATAAAAAAATCAATAATACACATTGTTCTTCCCCATATAACACTCTTAAGCATCGAACATATATCATTGTTAGTTGTACAATGATATATCCAAATGTCAGTTTAAAGGTTACTTCATGTTATATACCGAATTCCAGTCACAGTAACATCAGACATGATCTAAATAAACTCAACCTCTCAATATATTATTGATGGCGACTTAAATTGTCGTAATTTTTTTTGGAATTCCTTTAGGTCAAATAAAGGTGGATGTATTCTTTATGAATTATTGAACAGTAGATGTGATTGCACTTTACATTTTCCAGATACTCCAACCTATTTTCAAAACAGGCGATCAAATAGCACATTAGATTTTTTTTGTCTAGTCAAACAGTTCCGGTAAGCGACGTTAAAACCGTAAATGAACTTAACTCCGATCATCTATCTGTGCTTAGTCCACCTACTTCCAATACAAAAAGACCTATCAAACAAATCTTATGATTTTATAAACGCCGATTGGGCTAAGTATCAAAAAGTTATCAATTTCCCTAAAGATGCTAAAACTGGTCATATTGACGCTGCTGTTTACAATCTTATCTTCGTCAATCAACTATGCTACAGACATGACTGTTCCGATGGTAATTACATTATCTATAAATACAAACTCATATTATCTGATGAAGTTCTACTACTGTTTAAACTCCGAAATTCCCGGCGAAGGCAGTTTACTCTGACAAACTATCAGATACATAAAAAAATATTCTTCTATTCCTACCGTGTGCAACCCAAAAGATAACAATACAATAATTTTACCCTTTGAAATATGCAAAATTCTTGCCACCACTTTTTAAAAAATTTTCAATATATCTCTCCATGTAGTAGAATCAGATGATATAAAAAATAGTCTTCTATCCACAAACAATTATTCTGAGCCCGATTCTTCAAAATTTATAGTATTGATCGACGAAGTTCAAAATATTATCCGCACCAGCCGTCCGTTTAAAGCTCCAGGTTCGGATAAGATTCTAAATGTCACAATAAAACATCTCCCCAGATCAGGTTTTCTATACTTTACAAAGCTATTCAGCCAGTGCTTCAGGCACAAACTTGTCTAAATGTTGATCAGGAATCAAACAACCCGCTAATACCACAACAATTTGAATTTTGGAATCAACATTCATCTATACACCAGATTTATCGTATATGATCGAACATATCAAAAGACAGAGAAATTGCAACAAGTCCACTGGTTATGGTTTTACTCGACCTGGAGAAAGCATTTGACTCAGTTTAGATAACTATGACTTATTACACAAACTGCTTATATAACTTTCCCATTTACATCATCAAACTGCTATATTCTTAGTTCAATAATCGTAAATTATATGTACAAATTCTATAAATTCAAAATAATGAATATTTTGTCAGGCGTTCCGCAATGCTCAGTAATTAGCCCTATCCTATTTTTTATTTTTCTAAACGACATACCCCAAACCACAATCTGTGAAGATGTATACATGACATATGTATATTCTCAAACTAATGACACGTACATAATAAGTGAATCACTGGAGTTCCGTGGTTGTACAAATACTGAAATCAAATCGATTACCTGTAATAGACTGCATAATTGTGAAATTTCAATCTTTGCGGTCTTTTCACTCCGAATATCTTTCAATTAATGTAACTTGTCTATTAATACTATTTAAAGATCAATGTCAATTTAATAAGATTATCTAACTTTAAACATCAGTATAATATTGCAATATTTACATAAACTATTATTTTTAACCTGAATGTGTAAATATTATATAACTATACCCACAACGTTTATAATTTTAAAAGTCTAGACTAAAGTGTTTAAACATCATTAAATTTGTTATTGGCGTGAAGTGCCACTCCCAATCGACTGTCACAGCGAATATACATATTAACAAACCAAAATGTATATAATTATTTAAAAAGTGAATCGGTCAGGATACAAAATAATTTTTTTTAATGCAGTTTCCTTTCCAATGTATGTATATATATAGTTCTCATATCATCACACAAACAAATATTTTTACACTAACAAACTTTAATTCAAATAAATATTTAACTAATTAATATTATAATTTTCCCACACAAATCTATATATACATAAAATATAGATTTATAAAAATTACAAAGCGGAAACTCCTAATCGTTTTTCATTTATTTTCGTTTTTATGTAAGTATACATAAAATCCCGTGCACATATTATCGCAACACATAAAGATCATCTAAATATGTATATAGAAAAAATAAAATTGAATTCCATTTCATCACGGCAATCGCCTCTAGAAATTTCTATAATTTAAATAATAATATTTCCAAATTATGTACCTATATATAAAGATCTTATTTTGTATATGATTCGCGCAATACACTTTTTTTTTTGTAGCATAAAACCTAATTTCTAATTGCGAAGCTGTGCGATCAGCAACATATGATAATCGAAAAACGTTTTCGTCTCTAAGCCAAAAACGAAACCATAAAGACATTGCAACAAAAAAAAAATAATAATAATAAAAATGTATGTACACAAAACCGCGAGATCACGATCTAATAAATTAGCCAAACAAAAAACAATTGAACGACAAAGCATAAAAATTTCTATTTCATTTTTATGTATATTGGCTTAAGACTCTCATGCGCATATAAAATAAATTCTTTACGATTATTGTTGTTGCAAATTTATATTTATTCTTAGGCTGTGCATGTATATATATGTACTCATATATGTTTACGATCTCAAAACCTTAAGATATTAATGGTTTTTGTAAACAACAAAAAAAAAAAAAAAAAAAAACACACACAAATCGAATTACATAAAAAAAAAAATACTGGACACCAAATCGCATAAAATTGTGTGTGCTTCGCATATATAAATGAAAATATATGTTCAAGACAAGATTTCCTTAATAACAAAAATTAAATCGTTAACAAAATAAATCATGAGAACTACTCGAAGGCATAACATGACCGGGTCACTTAATTTTTTTATTTCTTATAATTTTATTTTATTTTATTATGTTTCATGTATTTTGACCCTAACCTCCCCCCACAGTATATATGTATAGTGTTCTAATTTTTGTTTTGTTTTTATATTGTCTTATATATACATGCGATGGCAGTAACATATTAATTTTCGTGAATGACTTAAAGGTGTTAACACATTGATCTTATGGGATTATGTCTTTTGTTATCTTGATATGGAATCGTTAAATATATGAATATATATATATATATATATATAAAAAAAATTTAAAAATTAGAATGAGAGTTTGGCGAATTCAATTTGTGATGCGATTTAATTTGTGTGCCATCATGATTTGAACTAAAAACTAAATAATTTTTTTTTCCAACTTAAGTTCGACCACAAAACTATATATATATATATATATTTGACCAATAATAGAAGTGCATAATTTGTGTGCGGTGCCGATCAATTATTATTTGTATACATTTCTACAAAAGAAATCAAAAGACTTCAGTTGGTCAAGAACGGTATAAGCAACGAACCTGAAATTTAATATGATATGAGAAAATTATTTTTAACGATCGAAACAAAATTTTACAAGTTATTTTCGACTTAATAAATTTTTGCGCTATTTATACCCTCCGTAGAGTGTAATAGCTGGGTGACATATATCGAGCTATATTGACAATTTTGTACGTAATTCCATTCGATTACTGCAAGTACTTTTTACTGATAAGGTATGTATCTTTGCTAAATAGTAAGATCAGTAAGAAACGTTAAAGTAGTTAAAATTTAGCAAAGATACACACCTAAGTATTTATAAGTACTTGTGGTGGTAAATTGGAAAGCATCTATTTGCTAATATTTAACATTGTAAAAATAAGTTGGAGCGTATTGTTACACTTCTCTTACTAAACTTTACACGATCGCCAAATATAATTATTTAGAATTAGACATGTATATTGACACTTAGCTTGAGGATAAGTACTATATATATATCGAAAAATCAAGTATTTACAGTACATTATACTAAGGTAATTTTACACTTAATCATCACTATATAGGAACAAGTATAAATTGGATTAATTTGTTCTGAGTAAAGGTAAAATTACTTCGATGCAATCTCTTAGTTTCGTTCGGCGTATATATAGACACACATATATACAACTTTTATGTTTTTTTTTTTTAAAATAGCATCGTACATCGTGTCTTTTTAAAATGTTTAGAATATTTTTCCAATCCCTACAACCCGACTCAATCAATTGAATTGACTCATATGTGACATTACTTCCACAATATCATATAACAGTGCCATAATTAAAATGTCATTTACAATAGTGGCTATAGTTGTTCCGTTTGTGGTATATAGACATATATGTATATATTCATTTTAAGTTAATTCAGAATTTTTCGGAAGACAGTCCCCTGTGGTACAGGCAGATATCCGATAAACTTTTTTACGGGCCCATAAATTTTGTTAATCGATGGCTTATTGTTGGCTGATTTATGCAGCGAAAAAGCATGTTTCACTACCAGAAATCGCTTTTTTTTATATACTATTACTAAAAGTCGGGTTTTTGTTATCGAAAAAGCATGTTTTGCCACTAGAAGGCGCTTTTTTTGCAAGACTATACTGAAAGGTGCCTTGATAGCAAATATAAAATCAAAAAGGCATCTTTCAGTAATATTCTATCAAAAAAAGGCACTTTCTTGTGGTAAATTACGCTTTTTTTAGTATGGACTATCGTCCATAAATTTATTATTTTGACGAAAGAGCGTGTTGAACCAGTAAAAGGTGCCTCTTTGTTATCGAAATTGTTTGATGTAACGATAGAATGTATCTTTTTTGATAGAATACTACTGAAAGGTTCCTATTTGTTATCGAAAAAGTGTGTTTTAGCGACAGAAACTTCCTCTTGTTAACGAAATTGCTTGTTTTACCAATAGAGGCCTATTTTTCGAAAGACTATTACTGAAAGGTGCTTTTTTGTTTTGGAAAAAGCGTATTTCACTACTAAAATAACTTCTTCTAAGCAAAATAGTTAAAATCTTTTCTGACACGATTCACGCACTGTTTAACTCTAAAATCAGCATAGGTTGAGTCTCGCAGACTTATTTAAATTTTATCTGTTATAAAACTAACGAAAAATTTATTTTAATCTAAATTATGACATATGTATTCTAACATCCAATGATTAAGTTTAAAAATACCGTTACCGTTCGCTAGTGAGTCTATCAGACTCATCGCATGTTTTTGTGTTTGTTTTTTAAATATGGTCCCGTTAACTGTATATTTAAGGTGCATTAAATATACAGTTAACGGGACCATATTTAAAAAACAAACACAAAAACATGCGATGAGTTTTATAGACTCACTAGCAAATTAGAGTATGCCCAACAGATGACTAATGCTGGTGTCACCAAACAATGAGTTTCAGATCTTCGGAAATTTTGGAATTCCTTGTTTGGCAGTATTTTGTTTAGAGCAAGCATGACATGTAATAGATTCATGCTTCTTTTTTTCTTTACTTGAGATTTGTTGATAAATCAAAAAGATCACTCAATCACGATGATTCCTTCAATCGCGACAAATTTGCTCCAGTTGGTGAAAATTGTGACACTGTAAACACAAATTTGGTAAATCTTATACGTTCCTATAGGGAAAAACCTAATGATTACCAAACATAGCTATAATTCCGTTTCGTGGCAGGATTTTAAACAGTTCATTCCTTCAAACCGGACAAATATGGAATGATAATTTGGTGGATTTGTGATAGTGCCAATAGCTAACCATTGAAACGAATACCTTATTTAGGAAAAAAGGGACTTGAAAGAGAAGCAAATATGGCATACTACTGATACTACAATTTGACCAATGAAGAAAAGTAGACACTCTGGACTAAGTATGTCATGCATTTACGACCAAAAGTAAAACTGACAAGTGGCCATTACTACATTTTTTAAATATTTTATATGTGCCTGAAGTAATATCCAATAATCGAGAATTATTTGGTTGCATTTATCCTGATTAAAATGCTAATAAGCCAAATACTTGTCGCAAATTATTTTTACAAGATTTAGTACAAGGAAATAAAAGTACAGGAATTAGTAGGCCCAAATATTCAAAGATATCACGTTTATCCAAAAGTACAATGGGATTATTGGCAGAAATTATATCGTCCTGATGTTCAGAGCAGCAACAAGTTCAACTTTAAAAAGAAACCAGTTAAAATAATACAAAAAAGGCGAAGGTGCTACATTTGGAATCCAATGCTTGGACGAATAAACCAACAGTTATGTAACAGCTGCCAGAAAAACGTGTGTACTAAATACGTAGGTAAAGTACGGTTTTCTGCAAGAACTGCATCAATAAATAAAAAATTAATTTTAGAGTGAATTTTAATTTATTACCATTAATTTACATATGAGTCCGAAAGACTCATCGCATGCTTTTATGTAACTAAACTGATCCATGCTGATTAGGGTGAAACTAATATGAAGCGCCTATAAACTTGAATAATAGACAGACGCCTTCTTGTGGTAAAACATGCTTTTTCGATAAGAAAAAGGATTTTTTTATAGGCTTACTTTCAGTAAAAGTCTTTCAAAAAAGTGGAGAAATATTTGACTACCGATTTAATTTCACCACTTGGATTTTTTCACGTGGCCGATGACCCAGCTAATAGGTAAAGTCAACTTTTACAATATCAATTTATGCATGTCTCCGTGACGTGTGTAATATAGCTTAATTTTGTCACGGCCTTAAACGTTATATCTTTTTTTAAATTAAGTTTAGGCATGATTCCAGCTAAGAGTTAGTCAATTAACTTGGCGGAATAATTAAAGCGGACGCAAAAAAAAAGTTAGTCTGAAAACTCCATTTGTGTGTTCTGAAATGGCATTTACGGTCACAATTGCAATTTATAATATAAGATGAATATTGCTATAATATTATAAAACGATTGTTTAAACTATACGTGGTAACAAGATCGTTAACGATCAGTCACAACGACAACGAATTTAAGAACCTTACTCAATAAAGGAGTTCATTAGCCAAAATTCGAGGCTATTGCTGTGTACATCAGAAGATTTTTCAAACTATACTTTTCGATATACTATTACTTCAAGCAATATGTCAACAGATGTCACTACGAAAAAAATCTTTGTTATAAATAATAACAAACAATTGCCCTACTTATGTTGTCACGAAAAGTTTGCTGCCATTTTAAGGCATCTTTACAAAAATAAATAGACGTTTAATATTAGTAATTTATGGAAAATATAATTAGATTACAGCATACATTTAATGGCGGTATAAATGATAGTTCTGAAAATGTTTTAAATATCGTTTGGGGCTGCCCTGGTTCCGTGCAAGACGTGGACTTATAGAATAGCAGTATAGTTTCTGAAAAGATTAATTCCCACCAAACGACTATTTTCGGTTATTGTTTGCATGACAGCGGTTACAGTAAACTAAGTGATTATAGAGCTCTCGAATTTCCCAGACTTGTTGTTTGGGTTACTGCACTAATGGTATGTTTTGCTTTATTTCACATCAATTTACATCATACAATAGAATGAAAAGTTCTTGAAAAGTAACCTAGAAGATAGTTGACTATTCAACTATCGCCTATGAGACAGTATTGGAAGATTTAAATTTTGATAAGTTTAGTTCGAAAACTCTACTGAGTCACACAGCATTTGTTTGTAAGCCATAAAACCATTGTAGACAGTGGAAGAAATGCTTTGTGTGCAAAAAATTGAATAAACCGAATGTAAAAGTAATCAACGTCGGTTCCCGATTACTACCACTTCAGTTTTTTACGTAAACGGTTTTCCTTTTTCACCCGATTCTTATTCACGTTCAGTAAGTTCATTATGATGATTCATTGGGTCATAACTTTAACATACTTTAAAATCAAAAGCTGTTGAAAGATTTTGCTAAATTAATTTAGCATTGTTTCTTAATTAAATTCTATATACGTTATGTAAGTATCATAAGCTTAAGTTTTATGGTTTAAATTGCAGTAATTATGACTTAGCTCAGCTTAACTGTAAATCGATTAAAATTAGAACTTTACTTAGATTATAGAAGAGTAAATTTAGAAAATTTTCTAACTGCATCAAAATATTGTCAACCGTAAAATATTACCTTGTGATCTTTTACCGAAATTATAATATAGCTTAAGCTACTTAAACTTATTTGAATTAAATATTAAACTTATTAAACTGTAGTCAAAAATTGTTGATGCAAAAAATTAAGTAATAGATTTAAGCTTAATTTGGTCTAACTTATAATAAAAAAATTATATAAAACTATTAGCTTTTTAACTATGTTAGGTTAAATCGGTGTTTAATGACTTAAACATAAGTATAAGTTTTAACTTAAATATAAGTTTTAAGTCAAATAATTATAGAATACACTTAAGTTAAATTTGTTTGAATTCAGTAAGAATTTATCGAAAAAAATTGAATAAATTATATGACTTAAGCTTAATCTACTAAGCCATACTTAAGTCTAATAAAGTTGAATAACTGAAACTATGTGACTTAAGTAAATTTAAGTCGTTCGATCTAGCACTATTTTTATGAAAGAAATCTTATTTATTTAATAATTCTGAACACAAAGATTATTTTTGATTTATATAGAACTCTAGGGTATATAAACTTAAATTGTATGAGACTTAAACTTAGATCGAATTTAGCTTTAAATAACGGATTTATCTAAAGCCACATTCTACTTATTGCAGTATTTTTTTAGTTTTAAAATTTTAATTATATTGGAAGTTATGGCTTAAGCCTGTATATAGAAATTGCCAATTTTTATACTTAATTATGAAAGTTAAGCCGACGATATTGCATTAATACGATTTTATCACAGTGTTATTCAGTTTTTTTATTCAGTTTATGAATAAAAATGGTGTATCAAAAACTTTATCAGTGTTTTATAACGGAATAATTTTAAAAGAATTTAGGTTAATTTTTAAGCTTAAGTCAGAAATATTTCTTTTAAGTGGTATTTTAATTGTGTTGTGAGATTAAAGACAAATATAAAAAGTTACGAGTATAATTGAGTTGTATAATTGGTTGGAAACGAAGCAATTTTTTCGATTGTTGTAGGTTGCGTTGGTTTGCTGATTAAAACTACCAACAATAAAAAAAATGATTTACGCATAATTATAATTAATTATGTGTCTCAGGGCTAAATGTTCCTTTATAGTAGAGATGACCTTGGCAATCTTGGTATGGGCTCTTATTTCTTCGTGAACCCGTAAATAAAAAGACAATTTTGACACATCTATATTTCAGACATCTTGAAGTCAATCGACTTCGAATGTGTTGGTTTTTTAAATTCTAAGGGATGGTCTAATCCAAATAACTAAGTATTTTTCATTCGACTATACTCACTGCGACAAGACAGTGATTTTCAATCTGTCACTGTAATTTGACCCTGTACAAATTACAGTAAATTTTGAGATTTGGAAGGGCTATGAACATTTATACCGACAATTTACATTTTTGAAGTATGAGATATTTTTAATCATATTCGAGACAATATTCATGCGGTTGCAATATATAAAATATGATGAGGGGATCTCTGAAACATAACCTATTGATTGATTTAATTTTTCTGTCTGTCTAGATATAACGACGATTTAAAAACGACAGACTTTCAATAAAATTTGACTGTACCATAACTTGTTCATCGCATATATCGTTAATTATTAGAAAACAGAAGTCAAAAGATTTTAAAAATAAAAAATAAAAATCCGCTCCCACGGTTTATGTAAACAAATATAAATCTTTCAAACTGTCATCGCGCATCACGCATAAATTGAAATAAATCAAAAACGAAAACGAATAAAACATGACAATTTACCTGGTAAATAGATTCCTGACATTAATAATTTTTCTGGTAAATCTTGTATTGATCTTGGGGTCACTATGTCATTTTGATGCTGTTGTATTTGTTGTTGGTCTCCATCATCATCATCATCATCAACAACATCATCATGATTTTGTATTTGATTTACTGTAAATAAAAAAAAATTCACATTATACATTATTCAATAAATCGTTAGATGATGACAATTTTCCCACCCATATGGATGAAAAGTGAAAATTGGTTGTTTAGCTTTGGTGGGATTGTGAAGTATGTGCGCATAATTGTGAAATTTCTATATATATCGTTGTTTAAAGAGACATGATTGACTACTGGATTTATATGTTTTGAAAGTTGATTTATTTATACAAAACGCCCTCTAAACATAAACCCGTACGTGTTTTTAAGCGCGTCCATCGCATAAAATTAACCATTTGCACCCTGCGCGTATACACATCTAAAATAAATTATTCGATTGATTGTTTCTAATAAATTGACTATTGCTAGTTGCATTATGCAATTTTTCTTTTTCTTCATATGCTACACCATTAATGCATTGTGCATTGTTATATTTGCATCTGACTCGTTTCTGGCATATATGCGCATTTATCTTATAAAAATAATAACAAATTTATGGATTAGAAAGACGAATACTTGAGTTCAAGTTTTTTTTCTATGATTTTATGTATTTTGTCTCTTTTGATAGTTATTTGTGATTGATGGGCAATTATACGTGAACAAGGCAAGTGTGGGCGATATATTTTTTCAAAAAGAATTTTACCGATAATTGCAATGACTAACGAGTAGAAAACTTAAATCAGAAATAATTTTGTTTAGTTAATTATCCTCATTTTGAGTGTTTCGACATAAAGGGGTTCATTTACCTCCAACATATGTATTTTGATTACATGCAGATATGGTATAAATATTTACACACACACACACCCAGCATCCACGTTTATGTAAAACAATGTTAAGTAATCGTGCATAAATTCCATTCTATAATTTCGCGCGATTGTATTTAAATTTCACGACAGCTAATTAATTGAAAACCTAAACAGCGAACCAACCAAATGGCCAACCTTAAAATTATTTATTAGTTTCGTTACTTTAATTTTTAATAATATGTATTTCAATTAGTTTTCGAGGGGGTGTGCAATTTAGGTGTAGGTGAACAATTTTTAATTATCGCACATTCACTATATATGGGTGGTTTTCACGGGTGATTTATTGATATGCATTTATATATGCTTACCTGTTTCACTATCGGTTCGTTTCATATCGTCGGCACTTTCCTCGTCACTATCGATATGAGGAAATGATCCGCCTAGACAAAACAACGGCATTGCTGTATTATTATTATTATTTCCCGCACTATCATTACTGCACGACGACTGGATCGATGATGCGGTTGACGATGTCGACGAAAGTGATGAAAATCGTTTAAGGGTTAAACCACTTTTTGGATTTATAACCTTACTCCGTTTTAAAGTACATTCGAGTGAACGTTTTGGTGTACCATTTGGCGTCGACGTATTACCTGCCCCAATACCAATTTGTGTTGATTGTGTTGTTGCCATTCCAGTCGGAAATATAAAATCATCTAAGCTCACGCGACATATGGCCCGTTCAACACTTATCAATAAATTTTGTAATAATTGTGGTATCTCTTCGGTTAACATTTCAATTGCGATTGGACTCAACGAGTCGATTTTATCAGGATCCAATGGATGATAAATTATACAATTAACACTTTTACGATAGACAAAACATAAGCTAACGATTTTTTCGTTTATAACCGAATCGATCGGTTTTATACATAAATAGCAATCAGTTAATTTGATTAGTGATTCGTCGAGTGCTCCTAAATGGAGCACTAATGCTCCAGATACTGATAACGGCCATCCATTACACCAGACAAAAAACTGAAATAAAAATAAAAAAAAAACACATAAATAATTAATTAATTTTTTATGATTTATGTTTATGATATGTGTATGTACGGATATATGTGCGCAAAGGGCATAGGTAAATAAAAATAAACAAAATACATATAAAACCACTTAAAGTCTATTCGACATCGTAGAACGATCATAAAATGTTGTATGATATATGACTTTACGTCGCTACCATCATATGAAATGGTTTAGTGTTTCGTGGGCAATTAAACGTTTGTGAACCCATGTCGATCTTAATGACAAATTTTCTTCGTAATTTTAATTAGAGATGCTTGATTTACTGTGGTCGGTTTTTATCACATAAACTGCGACCTGCGCTAAGAATTTGACATCGCGTTTAATGTTCTATTTATAGACCAAATGAAGTTTTACTTATGTTTATTTTGGATAAGGTAGAGCCAACAAAGCATAAGCATCAATTCATCTGTACAGCTACTTAAAAGAAAAATTTTTAAGATTAGATTAGAAAGTTAAATCGTTTATCTGATGGAAACTCGATGGGGGTAAATGTCGAAGTGCATATAGAACGAACTGCCTTCTCAGTGGCACATGTAAAACGGGGACTAAACAGAGGAAGCGTATTATAGGATAGATCGTACAAAAGCCACATACAAGGCCTTAAGGGTAAGTGGGTCACAATTACGCTTTATAGTCAGCACAATTACGCTTTATAAAGCTTAAGATGGAGTTGGCACAGAGGAGACAATCACACCAAAATTAGGGCAATAATCCATTCTATTAACAATGACATCCTGGAGGCTGTAATGAAATAATATCGGGGAACAGATGCAACATATGATACAATGTTACGTTTATTCACATTCAGGGAGTTTGTTACAAAACAAAACCTAAACAAATCACTTTGTAGCAACAGGCAGTCGGACAAGTTTGCGATTGGGGCAAATATTTTTATGTCATCTGCAAAGAGAAGACATTTCGCGAACTTGAAGCACTCGAAAACTATGACAATATTATGAATAAAAGAGGGTCAATATGACTGCCCTGAGGCACTCCAGAAGTAGCACGAAAATACTGGGAAAACAATCGGAAATCTTTACGAACTGGAGAAACGATAGGTCTGATGTGAAAAGACAATACATTAAGAACAATTGATTCAAAAAGTTTTGGTAATCCCGACAAAATTGCAATCCCACGGGAATTCACTACATCATTTCTTCTTACTGACTTAAAAATGGGACACATAACTGAAATCTTCCAGGGATCTGGAAAAACATCACTCCACAGGCTTTCATTGAATAAGAGGTCAAACTCTCTGCACAGCTCTTGAATAAAATAGGTGGAATATTTTTATGCCCGGGACCCTTATTAATACCAATATTGAGTAATCGATCGCAAACCTTGTCTGCCGTAAACTTGATACAACTGAAACTGCAATTGGAACTGTTGCAGCGATGCTGGCTCGTAAACCGAGGCGAAAAAATCCACAAATAGATCTCATATGTCAGAAGTGGAGTTGGTGGTCTAGCTCTGATAATTCATCGACGAAGGGATTCCAGATGTTATCATCTTTTATTGTAAATACACTTCCAAAACGCCTTCGGATTTGCTGACAAATCAGCTTCAATCTGCAACATGTAATTGTTGTACAAAAACCGATTCAAGGTTTTGAACTCCTTGTGGGCGTGAGCAAAAGCATTTCAAAATATTGATCCATGAAACCTATATAAAGTGTGAAGCTTATTGCGGCGTTTCTCAATGTCAACCAGCTTCTTCCGGTTGTACCAAGTTTCAAGGAAGCACAACTTGGTTCTAACCAACGGAACATATAGTCGACGTTAATGAAATCAAGGAAAATATTGTTAGAAAATCGATTTAAGTCGCAATTTACAGGAAATAATAGATGCTCTTGCAACCGGTTCTCGCATGATAAGACTTCGGAAAATAAAACATCATTCGTAAATAACAAATCCCAACGTTTACCGCCACTGTTGAATGCTCTTTCATCAGTCGTGGAAGGCGAAGAAACACCATCAACGTCGAACCAAAGCACCCCGGGAAGATAAAAATCACCGATATAAATGATCGCTATCACGTACTAAAGCCATGATATCGGATTTGTTGAATCCGATGATCATGTGCGGTAATAATCGATATTGGACCCATGTGGAACATATACTGCGATGATAAACACGGATATACTCCTTATCATTATAAGGCAAGCTATCAATTCACTGGGAGTGTTATTCTTTACATCTATCAATAAGCCACCACATTTGAGGACCGTGTAGAAGTCGTATCTGTACTTTCGATATACCATGTTATCAGATAGAAAATATTTTGCCGAATTCATTCTTGAAGTGAGCCACGTCTGACCTTTTATAATAATATCGTATAGTTAAACTACATGATTTATATCAGCAAAATTTCTGGAGTTCTGTCGGAATAATGGAGTGAAAAACCTTTCGCACTTTTAAAATGACAGTAAAAAATAATTTTAACTGTTGCAATATAATGGTGACTTGTGGTATGTGCAAGTTAACAATTAAACGAGGTACTGGACATACATTAAAGTGCGAAGAATGTTCTCAAATTTTCCATGGAAACTGTTTAAATATCACAAAATCAGATATTGAGTTCATTAAGGAAAAAAAATCTTGGTCCTGGAATAACAATACTAACAATATTCTGAATGAGCCTTTAAGCAGTGGTCAAAATTCTTATGCTCTATTTGAGAAGGAGTCACAACCATATAATACCATTTTGCAGGAGATAATTGCACTTCGGATTGATTTTAACAACCAGTTTGCGAAACTATAGGGGAAAGGATTAATACCATTCATGAAAATTTCTCAAAAAGAATGGATTGTGTGATTACAGAGAAAGATGCTCTTCGGAATGAGAATCGTAATCTCACTACTCTGACAAATGCAGAACAGAAACATTTTGATAAAAGTATTGATATTGTTGGTTTACCTCAACTTAATGAACATGACTTACAGTCTTCTGTGGTAGAAATATTTAACACCTGCTTAGTTGTTAAAGTAGAGGTTGATTAACGACATTGATTCAATCTATAAAATTCAACAATCATTATCGTCAAAAAAATCGACGAATATTATATGTCAAGTTTGTGCGTAAACATGTTAAGGATATCATAATGCGAGCAAACCAAGGAAACAATATTTATCAACTGCCTTGCTTGGTGTATCGCCTGGCAATATTATCTATATAAATCACAGCTTGTGTGCTGCCATAAGAAAAGTTTTTGCGGAAGCATGGAGATTAAAAAAAGAAAGGAAGTGTGCAAGAGTTAGTCCTTGAATTTTTACAAAAATTGTTTTTGTTTTTATTTGTATCAATGTCTTTAAATAAGTCATTTATACATCAACTTAAGGTTACTCGTGTAATAATTGTAACAACTTATCCTCATCATCATTTCTCACTAACACATTAAATTAGAACTTAACTTATCCCAACATTTTTTCCGTTTGTCATCAGAATATTCGCAGTCTGCGTATAAACTTTGATAAATATATTGCCAACTATTGCAATATTTTTACCGGAAACGTGGATTTATGACCGCATGATCTAAAATTGTATAATATTCCTAAATACAATTGTATTGGTTGCTGTAATAACCATTACAGGTCTGGTGGTGTCTGTGCATTTGACGATTGCAATTTAGTTTGTGAATATGAATTGCTGTCTTTGCATTCAGCCGATATAATAAAACTATCAAATAAGTAACGTTAAAATATATTTTCGTATGCGTTTATAGATTGCAATCCAGTACAGTGTCATCGTTTGTATGGATTTTACTACTAAAATTGCAGCACACAATTTGCACGCATCCGGCTAATATAAAACTTCGTAATTATTTTGTTAAACTTCGTATATAGGAAGGTTGATCTTGCAATTGCTTATATGATAAAAATATTATAGTAATAAATTTAGAAAATGTGGCTATGATAGTAAAATGGCCTGGTCGATTGTAAATGATATTTTAAGAAATAGTTCTAGACACAATATTGATAAAACTTGCTCGATAGATTCAGTAATTTTAGCTGATCCGAATGCAATAGCAAATGAATTTGGTAAATATTTTTCTCAAATTGTGCACAACTTAAGAACTTTCAACAATTTTGTAATGTGCACACTCTATGTTACTAAGTGAAAAAACTAAAGTTATGTTTTTTAAAGTATTTGGTAGTCCATTTCGAAGTTATATTACTGAAGTATTTTACCACATTCAAAATTGTGATTTAGTTAATTGCAGCAGTCATTCTATACAAATTGAGTATGCTACATCCTTCAAGTATTTAGGTTTGAATCTTGACACCAACTTAAATATAAAAATTCACTGTCAAAAACTAAAAGAACAACTCAATTCTGCTTTACGAGCTGTTTTTACATGTTACGAAAACTTTGCCCTTCCCACGTATTGATTAACTGTTATTATTTTTGTGTTAAGTCTTGCTTGGGCTATGGGCTACCATGTTGGGGTGGGATTTATACTAATACTTTGGAACCACTATACATTTTACAGAAGTATATTCTACGAGTTATCTTTTTTAAAAGTCAACGTGTCACACCTGATCTATTTTCGTGACATATAATATTTTACCATTACATTATCTTTATATATTTAGAGTTTTAAGATTATTTTATTTGCGAAGTGGGCATCAGTTTTGTAGATTAATTGGTGCTTATGATGTGGGTAGTAACCACCAGTTTTGTAACTCCCCATATTAAGTGTCCCACCATTTTTAACTGAATTATTTCGCAAATATTATTTGGTATCGGCGCCAATATTCTTTAATCGATTGCCAATTAATTTACGATTTATAATCAATGGAAAATATTTTTTGAATTCATTAAACAGTTGGTTACTGTAATTTTAATACACACTTAATTTTGTAGTTATTTTGAATTTTATTAAAAAGGTAAATAGTCCAGTTTTTATTAAATCACCCTTTATAATTAGATGGTATAATTGGAAACAAAAAAAGGCTCGCTGACGACGAATTTTGAAGTGGTTCTGTTTTTAAAACATAATATCTCTCGACTTATGGATGCAGATTAAATAACGTTTTCCCACCACGTTAACCGATGGTCAAACCTAAGTGTAGTCCTAGCAAAGAAAACAAGGAACGATTTTTACACTAACTAAACACTTTCTACGTGATTACTATAACGAGAAGACACGCATAATGTATATACTTTAGTTCTGGGCGGACAAACAAATAAAAAATGTAGGACTACTATTAGAATTCGCTTTAGCAAAAATTAAGTCAAAAAATGATTAAATGACAATGTTGATGTAAAAGTAACTCCAAGATCTTTTATTTATGTTAATCATATCACATTGGAAATATTATAATCATATACAAGATGCCAAGCTGAACGAGTATACATAACTCTTTTACATTTAGATGCCATTAAGAAATCAACAATTTGTCACCACAGGTCAAACAAATTAATATCCACTTGTTACTTGGCTGCATATAGATAGATTATATATAGGGGAATTTTTTTTAAGTCGTCGGTTAATATTAAACAACGGGAAAATGTTATTAGGTCGTAACCTAATAACCTTGAAGCTATGGTAAAATTCATCTCTTTTAAACAATTATGGCTCTATATTCCAGATGAATAAATAAAAAAGTTATACTTTAAGTTATATCATTCAAAAATATTTATTTTGACAAATGGCAAGCGCCCACTTATAGGTATGATTCAAGCCAATAATACAGACTTCAGCAAGGCGTTTAACTCATTGGACCATTATTTACTATCACCCAAGTTGCACTAAGAAGTAAGGTTCGACAAACGGTCTATAAATGTTGGATAAACTTCAGTCATTAGACTCGGCGGAATATATAAGCTAATGATTTAAATAAACCTCTTAAAAATAATCAATTTATTGTGAGTTAAAATATTTACAGCTGTTAAAGGTTTGGATGAAATCTAATTCCTTGATGAGTATATTTTTCGATCAAGAATCAGCTTTCATAACAGCTTTAAAAATGATATTTTATATGAGATGTAGGATGAATTTTCCCAAATTGTAGCTTGCGTTTCTAAATACGATTGCATACTGAACATCCGCAATTCCAACGTCCCGTTTTAGACTTTAAATTCATCATCGCGGTAATGGTAGATTTCAGCCTAGACACAAAAGCCATGAGAATCACATGTATGAAAGATATTATATATATATATATATATATATATATATATATATATATATATATATATATATATATATATATATATATATATATATTAAATGAAACGTTACTGTTGGGGATAAAATACTTTATTTCAAACAGCATAAAAACAAGCATCCGGGATATCTTCAACATAACCTGCTCTATGCATTCTTTGTCACAATCCATTATGATAGTTTATGCTGGGTATGTCGAGGTGATACTGGACAAATTTAGTTTACAATTTCAAAGCCTTCATAAAATTTCAGCAATGGTTCAGACTGGATTAAGAGGAGAAAAGGTGTAAGGTGGCTTTGAACGACGGTTCATAAAATGCCGATATCCCTTTAGAAATGTTAGCACCAAAAAAGTAGGACATTGGACGGCCACATTTTTAAACACAAATCAATCTTGAAAAAGAAAAGAACTGAAGGATCAGAGACATTCCTCTTATTGAATTAGTAGAATGTGGATATGACTTTCAAATTACATGAAGTTTAGCAGAGGATGTAGGTGAAGCACCATCACCAGTGGCAAGACGTGTTTTTATATCCCCTCCTTCACAATTATTAAGAATGACAAAGAAACCGAGGTATCATATTGATCTCTAAAACCTGTAAACATCTCAAATCAACAAAAGCCAAAAATCGTACAAGTGGATCCATTTGTACTTTTCCACCGTTGCTATTATACACAGATATCATCTGCATATGCCAGAACCTAGTTGGACTGACGGTATAAGATGGTGTCCTGAGATTTCTCGTTTTTACGAAAAATATATTCTAACTTGAGATTAAAGAGTATCGGAGACAGAGTATCTCTTTGTCTAATCGAACCAATTGCCAAAACTTCCGATAGCTTGTGACTAACAAAACATTGTAACTGCAGTATTGATTGAGTCATATGCATGCTGGAAATTCAAGTAAACCTGATGAATTTAACAAGATATTCACGAGAGCTCGGAATTAATGCAATCAACTTCAGGAGACCGATTTCTTTTTAGTCTTTGCATGACTAGTGTATATATTCCTCGTAGGATAGGTCTGCTTTGCAAACCTCCGCACTGTCTGTATTTGAACTAATTTTGCAATAATGTTAACATGAAGGTTTCCATCTGGTCCTAAATGGCAGTAGCCCTAGGTATGAATGTATGGTGCAGTCCAGTGACTCCTTTAAACAAATTACGTGAACTACGTACGCTTCTACCAATTACGTTTTTCTGTCTATAAATTCGCTTAGCTATTTATTCACTTTTGAGTTTAGGTTTCGCTATACTTAGAGTCGCCTGGGCGACACTGATCCAGTACTTTATAAACATTTCTATAATTACTCGAGTTATGATCGAGTTTTAACTGTAATTTGTAATTACATAACTTTATGGTGCACAAACACAATTTGCTTATGCTGTACATATCCAATTAGCATCAATAATTTGCACCAACATGTTGTACATGTCGCCAATAAAAACATCTATCATTTAAACCGCGACGCGCGACACACAATACATAAATCAAATAACCAACAACAGAAGAAAAAAAAAATCAAAAACCAAATCGCAACATCAAACAACATAATATTACATATGTTTGATGTCAATACATTTATAAATAAATAATACTAAAAATTATGTAAATAAGATGCAATTACATCCTCTTCGTCTTTTTTATATTTTAGATTTTGATTTTTCATTACATTGTGCATAACATATATTTTCTTCTATATGCCGTCTTATGTGTCGCGTTCGTTGTAACACAAAAATGTTAAGAAAATCGAAAAGAAAACATATTATTCGACCTAATTAAAATGTGATGGTACATTCGAATACGATATATCTATCTCTGTCTATTAATAACTGTGTTGTTAATTTAATAATCATCAACATAATTATGTGAAGATGTTATATGTTAATAAGAACATATTACAAACATTAAAGATTTAAAGTGTATAGTATAAATAAAACTCCATGCGGTATCACCATACATAACATATAATATGTAAGTATGTCACGTTAACTAACATATTACACTGTCTTGTATAATATGCAGGGCTATAAATAAACCAAAAAATTTTCATCGCGTTATGTAAGTAAGACAAAATCATGTGGGTGAGCGAATAAATTGATTTGTTTTGTTATGTTGGTGCAATTGGAATTTTACTACCTGTGGGTTGGTTCATTTTTTTTATGCAAAGTGAATTTGCTCCAGTTTAAAATGTGTACACTAAATTTCTATATTTTTATTTTTTTACAACATAATCATAAAAATAAACGAGTTTTTACTTTTTATATATACAGTATCCAACTGTTTACATGATTAGAATATGTAAAATGCGCGCGTACGCGGTTTAATTATGAAATTTTAAATATGTAAATAACCACATAAAATCCGATCCATGACATTCATAAATCATTTTTCATCGTATGATATCCATAATAATCATATAATAATTGTATGCCATTGATTGCTGACCCATACTGTATTAACATTCTGGGTGACCTTTATTTTAATTCTTCCTCAAAACGGCTGCATCGATGGTTTCTATTTTTCTAAACTTGTCTTAATCGTTTTGAAACATAGCCTCGCAAATTTTTAATATATAATTTATGGACTGTTCCTAAATCCAACTGGACAACTAACATATCTGATATTACATTTACAGTTTCAATAATAAATTTTGATTCCGCGTAATGTAAAAGGATTACAACGATTTCTTGGTGCTCACTGTATTGTTTGGTGTTTTATAAAAGTTGTGTAAGACTTTTCACTGATTGCGAAACCGTTGGATGATTTAGAACCGCGTTCGATCGAGATTGGGGTAGCAGAGCTACAATCATTTACGAAACTGAAATGAAAAATAGTTAAACGTTAAGTTCTAAAATAAGGTAGGCGACAAAGATGAACCTTGCGGTACACCAGCATTGATTTCATACGAGTCGGATGAAATGCCGTCTAATACTACCTTGATCGATCGTCCCATTAAATAATTCTCTATCCATTTAATTAGAGAACTATCAAGATTCAGTGACGGAATTTTAATGATTAGGCATTGATGCCATACTCTATCAAATGCTTTTGAAATATCTAGCGATACGACACTTGACTCACCATATTTTTCAATACTTTTTCCCCACAAATGAGTTAAATAAGCAATAAGATCACCTGAAGAGCGATTCTTACGAAACCCATATTAAAAATCTGATAAAATATATTCCATTACTTTAGATAAGGTCGACAACAAAGCAATTGGGCGGTAATTGGAAGGAGAAGTTTTATCACCTTTCTTAGGAACTGGTTGTATATTTGCTGTTTTCCAAATAGAGGGAAAAATGCCAAAGTATATTGATAATTTAAACAGTTTGGCAAGAGGTTTAGCTAGGGAAAAATGACAGCATTTTAGGACAATAGATGGAAATCCATCAGGTCCAGTTGCTTTGTATGGACTCAGATTTCTAAAAACTTTAGAAACAACTCGAGAACGAAAATAAATTTTGGGCATATAGATGAAGAAACAGTAGTACATGCTGATGGGGATTGGTTTGGGAGAAACGGGAGAAACGATGCGGAAGCAAAGTGAGACGCTAATACATTAGCTTTTTGAATGTTTTTTAATAGTTATTATTATAAAACAATAATGGGATAGAAGATGTCTTACCGCTAAAATTCCTTTTTACCAAGCTAGCAAACGACCAAAAAGTTCGGTTGTTTGATTTGGAATCTAATACATTTCGTATTTGATTACGAATTTTGAGGTCATGGTTTAATTTAGATCTGATTATGATAGCATTCAATTTACTACGGGCTATTCTAAATTAAATGAGATTTTCATTAGAAGGATTACTGAGATAATTTAAATTAGCATATTTCTTCTCGGAGATAGCAGACTTACGATTTGCATTAAACTATTGAGTTTTGTGGGACCGATTCCTATTATAAGAGCTAGGAATGAATAACTTCATTCCTTTTAAAATCACCGAAGTTATAAGCTTGGATACTGTATCAGCATTATTACTTTTAAAACACACAGATCAATCAAAAGAAGAGAAAACTAGATTGAGACTTTGCTAATCATCATCATTGAAATTCCAGATTAGTCTAGGTGTACATATAATGAGCTCCGATGTAGGTGGGGCAATCAGAAATTTCGCTGAGACCAAAGCATGATCAGAAAGACCTAGAGGTGTATTAACATCAATAGAATATTTGTCAGGCATGGTAGTCAAAAGTAAATCCAACAAATGAGATGAATGACCTAATATGTCAGGGTACTGAGTTGGTTTGTCTGCAAGTTGGACAAGACTATTCATCCCCGCAAACAATTCAACATATTCACCTGTTTGATCTCTTGGTTGAGAAAATCCCAACGAAGTGTCATTATGAATATTAAAATCTCCCAAGACAACCACATGTCTCTGCATGTGGTAGATTTGGACTACGGTACAGAGAACAAATAAAAATAGAGCGAGATTGGAATTTAATTTCAATCCACAAAGTATTACACGCAGGATTGGAACTATGTAAAATAAATTTGCGTATATTAAAGTGGTGATCATCCCTTACAAAAAGAATCACCCCTCGATGTAATCAAATAGTCAATAGGTGACTAACCCGGACATTTGAAGTCATTTGGATCGCTTAAGTAAAAAATTTGAACTTCACCTAAACTAAGAATGGCAGGTTTGGTTAACTCCAGGTGAGTTAAAATGGAATTGAAATTAGTTTTAAAGCCCCGAATATTTGTAAAATGAATTTCAAAATAAAAATTCATTTTACAAACGAAAAGTAAACAGAATGACGTAAACAACGTATACAATGAGAACAATGAAACCAATTTTAGGGACTGAATATGGAGCCCTTGTGCAGCCGAACTCACTTACAGTGACGAGGTCTTCTAAGTGAAAACCGCTACAAAGAACACTGGATTAGTCCACCAAAAAACTTATCTGTTTATTTGTTTGCTTTTTGACAGGTCTACGCACACTATTCAATTAAAACATTGGGGCAAATTTTTAGGTACCCTAAGATTTCGGGGCCCTAATTCTGCGCGCATCAGTTAATCCGCCACTGAGTTAAACTTAAAGTATGGTTACCACAAAATATTTTCTCAGAATATCAAAACTACGGACAGTCAGCATTAAGAAAAAGGTTTCTTCTGTTAGTCTCTGCATGACTAAATTCTTCTCGTAGAGTGGGTGCTTTATGGATATCTCATCTATATGTATAGTTAGTCTAAGTAAATCATAGTGAAATATTTTTTCCGAGTCTCTTAAACCTAGTAACGAGGTTTTGATTTAGGTTAAAAGTCAAAATTAAATAATTTTAGGGTTTAATTTTCTCATACCTATAGAATCAACTGTGCATCACTAAAAATCAACGACTTTAGTGTTTGGTAATTGATAACTACTCGTCGCCTTATAATCATACATTGTCTACTATTCCATCATATGAGTACATCAATAATAGTCTACATATATATTATCACAACAATAATGGAATCCGTACCAAATCTCAACTGCGACTATGTTGAAATAATTATTGTAAAAGTAAAATACGGTTCTTTTTGGCTGTTTATTATGGGAATTTATACACCGTTTGGCAGTACTGCTGATGTTTACCGCGGATTAATTAATTTTATTTTTAACGATGTTCTTACACTTTATGATGATACTGATAAACTGCTGTTTGTGTGTGACTTTAACCTTCCGAAAATTTCTTGGAGCTGGATTGACGATGAGTTTATAGGATCATCAGTCGATAACACTTCTATCACTATGTGTTGCATGTTTTTGCGAAATGTGAAATTCGTCAATTCAATACTATATTTAACAAGTTTGGGCGTATTTTGGACCTGATATTTTCATCGCTTGATTACGTCGACATTGAATCGTGTCCGGACTTGGCAGGACATTCTAGTATATACCATACACCACTTTTAACTAAAGTTTTTTATGTAGATTCTGATTTTAGCGATTCTATTATTAATGATTTTAATTATGATTTTAGGAATGCTGATGTGCCGTCGCTAAACCTCTATTTTGATAATGTTGGTTGGACAGCTTTATTACGCTTATTGAACATTTCGGATGCTGTAACAAAGTTTTATAGTATCGTAATGGGTGGTATTGCAAATCTAGCAAATCGTAAGTCTAGACTTTCACTTTTCTAGCTTTTAAGACTTTCAAGCACTCTAATGGTGTTTCCGATAAAACTAAATATCGTATTTTATGCAAAGAGTTTAAATATCCTTATGATGTTTACCAAATGTACGTTTTACAGATGGAAAGTGAAATTTCGATTAATTTTAAACGTTTTTTTTTGCATATATTAATCTGAAAAGGAAATCACGTGGCTATCCAAGGATTATGTCATGCGGTAATGTTTCACACTTTAGTTCTCAAGAAATATGTGACGCGTTTGCTAATTTTTTCCCGGATTGTTTTGATAACTCGGATGTTCCTTACACCTCATATGCCATTATGCAACTTAGGGTCTCCGATATTTTAAAAGAACTGCAAGGTTTGGATATGGCAGTAGGAGCAGGTCCTGATGGCATCCCACCACGGATTTTAAGAAAATGTGAACTTTCTTTGTCCAAACCGTTACTTTATTTTTTCAATGCGAGTCTTTCATGTGGAGTATTCCCTGATATTTGGAAAAATTCTTTTATCGTTCTCCATTTTCAAATCTGGAAGAAAGAGCGATATTAAGTCCTATAGAGGGATTTCTATACTATCAGCTATACCAAAGCTTTTTGAATCTTTGGTCAAATCTAGATTAGAGAGTCGTATAGCAAATAGGATAAGTTCTCGTCAGCATGGGTTTACTTAGGGCAAAACTACAATTACTAACTTGATGGTTTTTTCGAGTTATGTTTTCGAAACTGTGGGTAATCACGGCCAATTTGATGTGGTCTACACAGACTTTTCGAAAGCGTTCGACAGACTAAATCACAGGATCCTTCTACAGAAATTGATTGACTTTCTGATGAAATTGATTGAGAAAACAATGTGTGAGTATTTCCCAGGATCGTTCTTTCGAATTTGTTATTCCGTCTGGTGTTCCGCAGGGTAGCCACCGTGGACCGTTATTAATCACAGTGTTTATTAATGATGTTATTCAGTGTTTCACGTTCTGTGAGTGTCTATTCATTAGTGTTCTGTGAGTGGTATGCTGATGACTTAAAAATCTATGCTGCAATTAATTCATTCAGTGATACTGTATAGGTTTAAGACGAGTTTGAGGTCTTTTGTGACTGGTCAACCAGAAATAAATTGCCTTTGAATACAAGTAAATGCAAAGTTTTTTATTTTTGTAGATTGCGTTTGTCTCGTATAGAGACTGTTATTTTTATTTTTTCAAGCAACCTTACATTTGATAAGCATGTAAGCTACATTATTGCAAGTAAAGGGTACTCTTTACTGGGGTTTATTGGGTTTATTAAGTATAATAAGAAGGAATTTTGTGACCCTCTTACTGTAAATCTCTCTATGTTAGAATATATTAGAATATTAGAATATGCCTCGGTAATTTGGGATCCTTATTATGTTACTCATTCTGCGAGGATCGAAAGTATTCAAAAACAATTTTTGATCTATGCATTACTATTGCCTTAATAAATTTACAAACCTTAAAAAGTAGAGGTAAGATAGACTGTGTTACGTTTGCTCGCGATCTTCTTTGCTCTAAAATTTACTGTCCCGAGTTGCTTGAGAAGTTTTGTGTTAATGCTCCTCAGCGAGTTTAAAGACCGCGCTCAGGTTTATTGCGTATTACTTTTTGCTTTTTGCACTAATAATTTTAATAATTCAGCTCATTTCAATATATAGAATTATGAAGCACTAAGGGGGGGGGGGGAGCGTCTACTACAATTAGAAGGCTGAGCCCACAAAATTTAAACAAACAGTACTCTACCGATAAAGAGGAACCTGAGAAAGAAATTTCTCAACTAAGGCATAATGAAGTAAAGAAAAAAAGGTAAACTCAATATAATGCCATCCCTAAAATCATAGCAGTCTACATGCCGATAATAACTTTACCATTACCAACCAATGTCAGTAATATAGGAAATTTCAACATAATCAATGCTCAATCATTGACAGAAGAACCTGCTCAATTTAAAGCAAAATCCAATAACGATATCAAAATAACAACGCAAGTATATCTTTGTGGTATATCTTTTACCTAAAAAGGTAAAAGATATACCACAGTGTACAAATTGTCAACAGTTAGGTCGCACAAAATTTTTTGCAAAAACAAGCTAAATGTATTAAATGTGCAGAGGACTATCAAACAAAACAATGCAATAAACCACGAAATAGTATGCTTACTTGTGCACTTTGTGGGAAAAAGGCCTTCCAGCTAGTTATAAAGGCTGCTAGGTATACTGTAGAAAGCTAAATACTCTACTGCCGAAGAAAATAAGGGTAGTCCAGCGATTACAACAAAAACAAAACAATATGACACTATCAAAGAGGGAGTTTCTTATGCCCAGGTAACCAAGACCTGAAACAACAACCAATATTTAGAAGCCAGGGGAAAACCTGCAACCAACTCAGGCTAAATTTCAGCTAGCTTTCGAATAGGGTGGAAAAACTGAAATATAATTCCAACTTTCCAAGCCACCATAAACAAATAACAAAAAAATAAAAAGTAAATATATCCGACATTTCCAACAAGAGAAAATTAAAGAGACATTCATTTAAGATACCATAATAATGATAAACCTCGGTTAACATTTATAATAAACTTAGACCATTTGGTTTATTATAGGAGGTAGCTACAACAAAAACATTCAGCTTCGGGATCTCGACTTATAACTCTCCTGGAAAAGGGAAATAACTCCTAAGTACAATAGAAATGGCAGGTTGTAAAATCACTCATCGCGTAAAACAACCTATTGGCAAACAGGCACCAACAAAGTTCCTGAGTTGATTGACTTCTACATCTCAAAAGGAATAATGTCAAATTATATTTGAAATCGAAGGTATTGAAGACCTTACCTCCGACCACACACAGGTTTTAATAACACTAAGCCATGAAACGTCACCTTCACCAACAAATTTACTGGTTGAGAATTATTTGGAGAGCAACTTGACAACCTAGTTCAACTTAAAGTTAAAACTAAAGCAAAATTTGAACTACATGCTAAAAATTGCATAAACTATAAGCGTAAGGCAGCTAAACAGATCACACCAGTATTACCAGAAAAGCTTGAATAAAATATAAAATACCCATAGTAGAAATCCGAAAACGGGTAAAATACGATTAAAAACGCGAATATGGCATAGTAGCAAATATATTATTGACAAAAGAGGATTAAATCGCCACCTATAAGAAATATAAAAGAAGAATGGATGCAGCGTACTAAAGAAAAAACAAAGTTAACTTCCAACTCATTAGATCTCCTTGGAATATCCAAAGTATCACCATTAAGAAGTAGCACTTGATATAGATATAAACTTGAATCCCAAAAAGTCACCTGGAATAGACCAAGTTTTGCCGAGTCTGTTTAAGGAGTTACCAAAGGTAGCATAAATATTGTTAACATATCGAATGATTGTTTCGTGATTGTTCAAATAGTTTTGATAAAAACACCAGACATCATAAACAGACCGATCTAATTGCTAACTATAACTCTCTCCAAGTTGTTTGAGAAACTGTTATTGAAACGATTAAAACCAATTATCAATATACTTGATTTCCTGATTTTTGTATAGATTCAAAAATAAACATTTTACCATTAATCAAGGCCATCGAGTGACTGCAATGATAGAACAAGCATTTGAAGTGAACAAAAATTACCCTGTCGTATTTCTTGATGATCAGAAGCTTTCGAAAAAATGTGGCATGAGGAAATATTCTTCAAAATTTGTAAATTAGTGCCACATTACTTCCAAATGATCTAGTCATATCTCTCCAAAAACTTGAGGAAACACACTTAAACTTTTACTCAGCAAGGTACCATCTAGCGACTTTTGCTGATGACACTGTATTATTAGCATCAAGCGAATTACGAAACGAATCAGTTAAATACTTACAAGAAGCACTCAATAATACCAGCCAATGGACATAGGATTGGAAAATAATGCTGAATGAGGTTAAAATCGATCCAAGTAACATATGCGTCACGCTATATGCTTATCCTGCATTATAAACGTCTCGATTAATAATGGATTAATTATTTAATTTAGATACTGGAACCAATTCACTTTTCCGTAACACTTTGGGACTACAATCATCACCATGATTGTAGTCCCAAAGTGAACCGAAAAGTACCTAAAATCTTGGGACAAAGAATAAATTATGGAGGTTTCATTTTTGTACGTTTTCGATATTTTAAACAATGCGCCAATGCGGCTAACCAGTTCAACAACCTTTTAGTCGCCTCATACGATGAGTCAAGTAAAAGCCACAGGGGTATTTATACTAACCTTCTATATACTCATATCTTTTACTCAAATTTACATCAAAAATAAACTGTTGTTACTTAACTTAAAATTTAAATTCAAGTTTAAGTTTATTATTGCGCAAATGTCAAACAATGACACGGCACGAATGAATACAATAAATAAATCAATCAAAATGATTTAATCCAACCAAAAAAATACAACATTTTAATTTTTTATTTTTTGGAAGGTATATGACTCAATAATAAACCACAAATCATCTGAAGACGATTGCAATCATCATTATTTCAATGCTCAATCAAAGAATAATTATGTTTGTAGCTATTGTTATATTATGTATACATGTATTTGTATTACCGCCGACGATGACGACGAAGTTGTCGTCTGCGTGTGGTTTTTATATTATTGTTGCCGCCAATTTTAGATATCTTTTGTATTATGTATTTCATTATTACAATATTTGTAGACATGGAAGACAGATGCTATGATGTAGTTGTTATAGATTATTTTAAAAAGAAAAGTCACGTTTTATAAATTAATATACAGGTAACACATTACATTTTCAATTAATCGATACACAGTTAAATATACATTTTTTTCTTATTACATACTTTTCCAATGTCAATTATGATGTATTACCTCATGCCAGAATAGAAATATATTTGGTGTGTCTATATTTACTGGATATCTATATCAAACAGTTTTAACATTAGCATAATTATTTAGTTTACCTGAAGTGTTACCAATTTTACGCTAGTGTAAGTGCTAAACAGATAATGATAGCTGGATTATATTTGGCTGAAATAGATGTTTGTGAATGTAGGAAAAAGTCTGAGCAGTAAAACATTTTAAAATTTAGTGGCACTTGAAATAGCGAAATATTTAAGGTGGAAAGCGTTTCTAACATTGGTTACAAACAAGAGCCATCTGAATCGAACTATTCTTGTTATAGCACAAACCTTAAGATTTATCAGTGAACGTTTTTATTTTAATAAAACCTACTGCAAATCAAAAAGAAACTTGGATTTTTGCAACCAAAAATAATAATTGCAGGCAATTACAATATAATTGACGAAATGTTTGTCATATATGAAGATGTCAAGAATGCATGTAAACTGAAAAGCTGTACAATGAATTGTGTAATCCCAATAAATCACTCTTGAAATGAATTAAGTGCCGCAAAATGAGGCCATTATTCTAAAGCTTAAGAAAATGAAAAATATGCAAGAGTATCATTCAGATAAAGAAGAACTAGCTCGAGAGTTATAAATCGAAGGGAAAAAAGGAAACGAAATAATACCACTTCTCCACCTTAATTAGAGCTAAATGTTCCTAAGGTAATAAAAACCACTTTAAAAATATCTTAATGACTACTAGGTAAAATAAAAGAAAATCATAATCCAGATGTATATTCATCAGGATCTCCTAGATAATAAACTCTGAAATCAAAAATATAATACAAAAGATAACTCTTCCGACATTTTAAAATAATTCGAAAGCCTAACGGTAAAACTCATAATGTCATCATTTCTATAGCCAAAGGTTCTAACTCGATTATAGATCCTAGCCAAATAGCAGAGGAAATCGCTTCTCACCAAGAAAATATACATAATCTTAACAACAATACGCAGGCATCTTAACAAAAGAAAAGTTCCGGATGACGATAGCATACCGAACACAATGTTAAGAAATTTACCAGAAACAGGCATTACACAGCTCACCGAGATCCTTAACAGTATCCTAAAAATAGGAACTTTCCAGACTGTTGGAAAAGTCATTCCTATCAATAAACCAGGAAAGCTCTCAGTAGTATAGAGCGTACTTGGACAATTCAACTTCAAAATCAAGTAAGTACGATCATGAAAAATACATATTCTCAAAAGGCACTAGCATCTTTTAGAACCCTACTTCCCAGATAAACAGTTCGGCTTTCGTGCCGGACAGTCTGTACCCAAGCAGTGCTGATGCTGAACAATTCTATTAAAAACGTCAAACGATTTGGTGGTTCAACCATCGCATCCTTTCTGGATATAGAAAAGGATTTTGATACAGTTTGGCATAAGGGATTAGTCTATTAATTCATAATCGAGTTATACCTTACAAAGAGGAAATTCTACGATTTTCCAAATCAACACATCAGGAGTTGCCCAAAGCAACTTTGGTTCCTTGGACCAATTTTTTCATTTTTCTATCATGATATCCCAAAATCTGATACCAAAGAAACCAAAATATAAATATATTTCAATGACATGGGTATATTTATCTCTTCAACTAACGCGCGCAAGTCGAGTGAGAGGATACCAAAAACCTTCGCAGTACTCCAAATATGTAAAAAAAAGGAAGATTAAAATAAACTCTTAAGAAAAATGTCCAAAACTAAACCTATTTTATTTGAAGACAGCATGTTAGATTACAAATCTCAAGTCAGATTCTTTGGTGTAATTACAGATACCTGTAATTGTTGCTCACATGAAAAATATCTGAAAAATCTTTTGAGGCATACAGCTGACTCCTTAATCGTAATAATGGCTTTTTTCCTAAAAACAAGTTGAGACTTTACAAGGCATATTTGGAGCCCATGATAATTTACGAAATCCTTGCATGAATGGGAGAATCATTCAAAAGCAGTAGACAAATAAAAATATTGACAAAATAAAAAAAAATTTTAAATCGCAAAAATTCGAAATAATTTTTAAGAGTTGTTATTTATTGCAGTTCGAATCTAACATTGCCATTTTATATTTATCGGACACAACTTTCCTACGATTAATCGAATAAGGTTTGCCATACAAATGTAATTGTTGAGTGGTTATATATTTTTAGAGCCTTCAACCAATCAGTCTTAATTCGATTAGCAGTTCCCCGAGCAAAGATCATATTGGTTTACTTGACAGCATACTACACTTTTTTGAATCATTTTTAGGTTTGATTTTCATCTTAGCTAGAGTCTCATTGGTGGTATGGACAATTTTTTTTATTTAACTACACCTAACGCGACAATTATTTGAAGCGAACATCGGAATGTCATCAGAGAATTTGCCAAATCAAATCGCATTAAAATTATCTCCTGCAAAGCAAAATGGGGCCTTTTCAATGAGTATTTGCAGCATTCCACCACAAAAGAGAGCCATACAGTATTACACTTAGGATCACATACCTGTAAACTTGTTATATGACTTTTTTTTATCAATTTTGGGTCCAGGAGGATGTCAAGGTATCTTACTTGATTTTTCCAATCTATATCTTGGCCATTTATAGTTATATTAACTTGAAGTAATTGAGGTAGTCCTGCATCTCGAGAAGATTAGTAGGAGATTAGTTCGTTCAAGTAATTACTCAATTTATTAATAATATCATGCGCCAGGATGTCGGATGTGTCTTCTGCAAAAAGTGCAATTTCGCATTCAACCGATATTGAAATGCCATTTAGATAAATGCAAAATAATAAAGTGGTTAATATAGACCCCTGTGGAACATCTGAGTATGAACTCTTTAACGTGGACTTAGAGTTACTGATCTGAACATAAAATTTGCGATCTTGAAAGTACGATTTGATCAGCTTTATTATATACATAGGAAAGTTATATTTAACCATTTATCCACATTGAATCAAAAGTTTTCTCAAGGTCTTACATTTCTTTGTTGATTAAAAGAATTCAACAAAGCTGCGGAATCAAGATATTGTTTGTTTCTAAATGATCACTAAACCTAGTTTTGATTACGCATTCAAAAACTTTGCTTACCGAACTAATTAAGCAGACTGATTGGTTGTTAGCTACTGACATTTGAAGGTTTTTTTGTCAGGTTTAGGGATGACTACTATTTTTGAAAATTTTCAACAAGTAGGAAAGTAATTAAATCCTTAAATAGAAAGCCTGAATCTGGTAGATGATTTATCATGGTATTTAAAATTGTGTCTAACCCTGCGGTGTTTTGAATGGACGAATACAATGAGTGATACTTTTTACCTCATCAACAGAAACAGTAAAATTGTTTGGGTCTTGTTTTGAGTGGTCGTTAATTTTGTTGAAGTGGAGATAATTCATAGTTTTTTTAATAGTCTCAGCTAGGATTTCACATTTTCTCTGGAGTGAATGTTATTTTACTATTGTCAGTTGGATTATTTAAGGGTGGTATATAAGATTATTTTTTTTATGTATCGTATTGTTTCCCAATATGGTTTGAAGCCTTTAACCAGTTCACTTAATTTACTTTGCCATTTAATCTTGATTATATCAAATATTTTTTGTCTGATTGCTTGGTTCAGTAGCTTTACAATGTTTTTAAGATACGGATAACGTTTTCGAATCCATTGTCTCCGCGTAGTATTTCGAAGTTTAATAACAGCAGCACCTCATCTGAAAGTATTAAGTTATATTTAGAAGCAGATTCCTTCATTGGCACTGCCTGGTAGACAGCATGATTAATAGATAAATTGAAATAATCGATTGTATCATCTATTTGACCCGTGTCAATTGCAATATCAGGAAAATTAAGCGCTATTTTTTTGTCGTCTATTCTCTCTTGATACCTAACCTAATCTGCATGGTAGTAGTTATACGACTTGAAAGAACGGTCAATGCATGAAGAAGTGTTTTAAGTTCATATTATCAGATTATTATTTACAGGCAAATTTACTTGCTGTAGCGATAATAACTTAAATCTCTTCGGCAGGAATACGACATCTCCTGAGACCCTCAATGACATCTTCAAAAATTAAGAGTAATTCCGTAGACGAGTACAATTTCGAGGTATTCTGTTAATCAGCTTGGCCCGTGTTCGTAGACAATGGGTTGAACTGCAGCAATTCAGCAAATGATGGTTGTCCGGTTTGTAAGTGGACTTTCGGAGTATTTATGATAAGGTAAATCCTATAGGTGCAGGATATATTACGGAAGAAACTGTTCCTTTAAGTGGTTAAAGGTGACGGACTTCGAAAAAAGCGCAAAACACATACCACGATCATTATATCTACTATTTGGAGGTAGAAATTTAGAAATATTTGATGGTTTAAGTCTAACTTCTTTAATATAGTTTTCAACCTCTTCAATTAACAACGACGGAAGGCCGCAAATCACATATCTGGCAGTTTTATTCTCTTCAAGTGTATATACGAAAAAATTCCGCTTTGATTTTTTTAATTTCGACTGATAGTTGTTTATGCCACTGACACCTTTAGCCCAATTGATGTTTTCATTTGATATTTCGTGATCTTTAAATTTTTCACTGTCTGTCGTATGACATTGGAATCCAATTTTGTCGCAATCGGAGGTATTTGGTTTATGTTTAATTTTATAAACATTTGATGAAATATTATTTTGATTATTTGACGAATCATCCAATAAAATATCAAGTTTATTGCCGGTTGCTATAGAATAAGACAACGGGTATCCGTTTCTGTTTTTTAATGCTTGTTTGATATTTTCACAAGATTTCCTATATCACATGATATAGTACTTTTCAGCATTAGCTAGATAGATAATCTAACTAATCTGTTGAAGATAATTGTTTGATCAATGATCAATTCACTGAAAAGAATAATTTTATCGATTTTTTATTTTTATCACAATTCAAAATTTAGGTCTGCACTCAATGAGATACCGAATGTTGAATCTTTTTACCTAAGAAAACACCAAACATAACCCAACCTTATGCAAAATAAAAACTTGAAGGCACTCTAATGGTCAATTTGAGATACAACATTGAAAAATTCTTGAAGTGGAAAAGGAAAACACGATTTTTGCAAAAAAAAAATCGGCATCTGTAAGCCGAGAAACGAACCGAAAAATAAAAATTTCTTTATTAAATTTTATAGTTCAGTTTGTGAATTGACATCTTCACTATAGAGATAAATCAGAAAACGATACACTATTCCTTTGTCGGCACATGAACCATGGTTCAATCTATCAATTTATAAAAAAATGTAATTGACAATTTACATCCAATAAAAAAATACCATAGGTATGTCTGCTTAAGGTTGCAAAGATATGTTTACAAATGATTCATAAGGAATCACTAATTTTTTTGCTTCCTTTTTTGGAAATGGGAATATCCCTTAGATTACCGATAATGATACTTCTATCGATTTCAGGTTATCCTCTTGTGACAAAAGTAGGTGCATAACGCATCGTAACATACTCACTGCTGACATACTTTTTCAAAGTGGACTAAAAATGGAATTTCAATCTTATTTAGTTATTTAAACTATTTAGAATTATTTGACAAAGTCAATCATACTTCACTTATGAGGATGCTTGACCAGCGATATTAAATGTGCTGTTCTCCCTATATATAATGAATTTCATCATATTTGATAAGCCGAACTCAACAAGTTCTAAGAATAATATTTTATCTAAAATTATTAAGGTTCAAGAGAGCTATTATTTAACTCTTTGATATATAAATCAGATGATGTTAAAGATATGTTATTTGCCGAGATAGAAGACGTAACCAATAATATCCCACGCCAAGACATTAAAATCACTGTAGGAAATATTAATGCTCAAATCGTTAGGAGCGCAAAACTTAGAACACATATATGAGTAACAATAACGCGTGTTGGGCCGTTAGGCTTGCTTTAATGAATATAATCTAAGCAGTTGTTTCAAGCACATTCGGCCCTGTTACAAGAATTAACAAAAGTAACGTGGAGGTCGAATGATTGACCAATTCCGTGAGCGTAGCAAGTGTAGTATTTAAATTTTTTGATTTATAAATGAATTAATAATTAAAAATAGTAAATAGTGTTTAATATAAGTGAAAATTCATAATGTTATGTGTGATATGCTAAAGAATATAAACAAAGTACAGATTTGGTGAAAAACTGAAAAGAAAGTGCTAAACAGACAAAATATATAGAATCATTCTAAATAAAGACGTACACGTATTACATTATTATAATTTAATTTTTTTTTTTGCAACTCTTGCAATTTTTAAATTTTTTAAATTAAATTATCAGTGAAATCAAACAGTTGTATACTGTTGTGCATTAAATAATTTTGAATTTATAATGTCTCAGTGTGAGAAATGTAAGCAAGTGACAGATTCAAGACAAAGAACCACTTTGCGATGTTTTGGGCGATGCAAAAAGGTGTATTACATACACCTTTCGACAAGTATAAGTCGTTGTTTAGAGATTGTGCTTATGATAGATTTGTTTGTGCTGAATGCCAAAATCACGAGGAGGATACCATATATGAAGAGTTTAATAAAATTAACAAATTTGTTGAAGAACTAAAACAGCATTTATGTGCCAATAATTCGAAGCTTAATAAGCAACTAATAGACATTAAAACCCATATTGAAGAAATCCATAATAAACCTGCTGAGCCGAACACTTTTGCTTCAGTTGTAAAAACCAATCCTACCAAATTAGTTCTTTTACAGTTTAAGAAACCACAAGAGAGTAAAAAAACCAAAGAAGATATCGTAAGCCAGATTGACCCGAAAAGTATTCCTTTAATGGGATATCGAAATGTTTCGAATGGTGGAATTTTACTTCAGTGCGATTCGAATGAAGCAAAAGAAAAACTGAAGAAAATTGCTACAGATAAATTAGGAACTCAATATGAGATTAAACTACCTGCAGAACTCAAGCCTAGAGTGAAGATATTGGGAATGTCGGAACAACTAGAAAGTGATGAAATAATATCAGCGTTGAAGCAACAAAATTTGTTTTTGGCTAATACGGAAATAAAAGTAGTAACAACCTATCTAAGAAGACATACTCATAAAGTAGATACCATCATTGAAGTTGATGCCACTTCTTATAAGAAAATAATGGAGGCTGAAAAGTTAAATATAAATTTTGATAGATGCCATGTAGTAGAGTCCATTGGCTTAACAAGATGTTACAAATGTAATGGTTATTCACATCATGGTGATAAGTGTACTAGTAAGATAACATGCCCAAAATGTACTGGAGAGCACAAATATATTGAATGTAACAGCACAGAAACCAAATGTAGCAACTGCGTTGAAACAAATAAAAAACTCAATCTAAATATTGATGTAAATCATGCTACATGGGATAGTACTTGAACGGTATATCAACGCAAACTGAAAATACTAAGAAACGAAATCAATTATCAATAGCAGTTTCGCAAACAAGATGTACTATACACCAATATCCAAAAGTCTATCATCAAATTTCATAGAATTACAAGAAATTGTATCCAGTTATACCAGTGAAACCAAAACAACTGAAGAAATGTACGATTCAGAATTTCATATTGATAACTATAAATTTATACGCTGCGATTCGGATAGTCGATATACAGGTGGAGTTGCTATGTATATTCAAGAAAACATAAATTTTAAAATAATTTCATACTGTGAAAAGGATCGCACTTGGTTTTTAGCAATACAAATCATAAAAGGATATAATACGACTGGGATATTTGGGGTAGTATGCAGATCATTTCAAACAACGAGGGCAGTCTTCTTAAATAAATTTGATGAATGGATGGAAAATATCATAAACCATAACAAAAATAATTTTATATTCGAGGATTTTAATATTGATGTCAAATCCAACGAATATTACAGTGTAAGAATTTGATAAGATATCATAGACTAATGCAGGTGGTTAAAGAATATAGTAGAGTAACAGCAACCAGTGAAAGTTTAATAGATTTAGTAATAACTAATTCTAAAAATGTGCAATGTGAAATAGTTAAGGAACAGCAAATTAGTGACCATTATATGTTAAGCGTTAATTTAAATTATGGGAAGACAAAGTCAACAGAAAATTGTGAACCGATAGAAATATGTTCGCTAAAAAATTACTCTCCAGAATCACTTAACTATGCTTTAAATCAACAATTGATGACATGCCAAGAAGTTAACTTAAGCGAAAAAAACATTGATTTAAACAAAGCAGCTGATAATTTAGTATTAAAGCTAAAAACTTGTGTGAATAAATTAACTTGTATAAAGGTTATTAATACAACAAGTAAGCTACCATGGTTCTCTGAAAATTTGAAATTACTGATGCAAGAAAAACTTCGATCTTATGGAATTATGAAAATAATAAATTCAAAGGCGAGCTGGGATAACTACAAAAGAGCCAGAAACATATATAAACAATCTTTAAGAAGCAGTCTACTTATTTTAAAAACAAATTTGTAGAAAACCAAAACAATCCAAAAAAAACTATGGAAAACATTAAATGCTATGTATAAAACTAAAACCACAACACAGTGGAATATTCAATTTAACAATATAGTATTAACCGACAAATTAGAATTGGCCGAATCTCTAAATAATACGTTTGTATCAAGTGTCATTGACATACATAACAATATTCCGAATATAAAGAATTTTAATGTATCGAATACGTATCTTTACACAGTTCCATTCTCCTTTCAAAACATTACATGTCAAGACATAACCAAAACTATTAATAGTCTGAAGTCAAACGCTGGGATTGATGGTATAAATCGCACTATACTGTTGGATGCTATGAACAATGATATATTCGCATCAAAATTTACTGATTTAATCAATGAAAGTTTAAATGAAGCTAAAATTCCGAGATCATGGAAAATATCAACAGTTATTCCAATTCCGAAAACTTCTAAACCAACCAAACCAGAAGAACTACGTCCGATAAATATGCTACCAACCTATGAAGCTGTGTTAGAACGAGTAGTTAAAACTCAACTAGTAAATCACATTAACAACAACAATATACTAGTCGACCAACAATCTGGGTTTCGAGAATTCCATTCATGTGAAACTGCGTTAAACTTAATGTTGGATAGTTGGAAATCTGAAATAGATGACAAGAAAGTAGTAGTAGCACTCTTTTTAGATTTTAAACGAGCTTTTGAAACAATCGATAGACAAATCTTATTAAGCAAATTAAACAAATATGGAATCCAAGGCACAAAATTTGAATGGTTCAATAATTATCTTCACGAAAGACAACAATATACAAAAGTCGATAACTGTATCTCTAAGCCAATACCAAATAATCTTGGAGTGCCACAGGGTTCTACGTTAGGACCATTGCTTTTCATCCTGTACATTAACGATATAGTGGATGTTATAAAAAGTTGTAAAGTAAATATGTTTGCCGATGATACTTTGATTACGATTGCTGCACCAACCCTTATTGAAGCTGTACAAAAAATAAACGAAGATTTGAAAAATCTGAGAAAATGGTTAATGTTCCATAAGTTGTCTCTTAACATTTCTAAAACAAAGTTCATGGTTCTGTCAATAAAAACAAAACTAGAATGTAATCAAAATATATTAATTGATCATGAAGTCATTGAACGTGTAAAACAATATAAATACCTTGGTGTTATCATAGATGAAAATTTAAATTTTAACGATAATTTGGATTATATTGCTAAAAAAATGAATAAAAAGCTGGGCCTTTTTAATAGACTTAAGGATAAAATGCCACGGGAGACAAAAATTATATATTTCAAATCACTTGTTGCACCGCATATTGATTATTGTTGATCAGTGTTATTCATAATGAATCAATCACAACTATATCGTCTCCAAAAAATACAGAACAAATTTATGCGAGGTACCTTAAAAGCAGAAAATAGGACACATATAAGTGAAATGCTTGAAGTATTAGGGTGGAAGTCTATAAACCAAAGAATACATTACAATGTCTTGAAGTTAATGTTTCGCCTTGAAAACGGAGATCTACCAAAATACCTAGACTCAATGTCATATTCTAATAGAGAAGTCCACAACTATAATACCAGAAACACTCATTATAGATTACCAATGTACAGTAAATCTTTTTCACAACGATCATTAGGGTATAATGGCGTAAAATTGTATAATTCGCTGAGCAATTTCTACACATTGGGCGAATTACGCGAATTAAAATGCAATAATTTTTTACGACTATTGAGTGTATTCATTAAAGAAAACATTAGTATTTGTAAATAATATGTATTAAGAAAAATAATTAAGCTCTATTTAATTAATTCAAAAATATTATAATAAAAAAAAATGTCAATATTGATAAATAAATAAAATAAGATTGACGAACTGTAAATCAAAATATGTATTCACGTCAATATATCAAAGAATCTCCACAAGACTTACTGACATTCGATCATTTAAAGGTGCTGACATGAACAGTATAGGTGCATCAAATTTAGTCATAAATTATCAAACTTTAATAGACAAGCATAAAAGAGCTTGTTTGAACGAAAGATCAACCTTTGCAACTCAGTCCTACGATCTAGTTCTTGCAGTTTGGGATCAAGATTGGAAAATAGTATAAGATATAGCCTTCTTAAATACTGCATAAAACTATTTGCTAACGTTGTACCCGCCAGGCTCATTCCGTTCACTAAAGCGTTTATTAAAGACTATCTGTCGAAATACAACCCAACCGTTCAAACACCGATCATATTTGGACGACCAGCATGGTCTTGCAAAAATGTTGTGGGTCAACATCAACATATAATAACATATAACTGCGGAAACATTTGGTCTGCGCTCAATTTTATATAACATCGAAGAACGATTTACAAGCAGATATAAAAGCCTTCATTGCTATCGGTTTCAAAGTTTTCAACGCACAGGTTTCAAAACTTCTGCGATAAAAACATCTACCGCTTCCATAGAAATCTATAGCGCTTTATAAAGCACCAATACGATCGGTGCTAACTTAAGGAAACGAAAGTTGGACCTTGACGTCCAGTGATTGCAGAATTCTTTCTACATCTTTGATCCAATAAAAATCGCTATATTCAATATTGGATTAGGATGAATTTTGAAACTAGGCATCTCCTCAAAGATTGCGAGATTATCATCAGACAAAGCAAGGTACACTGCATATCTATGACAAAGCAAGTTACACTGTATAAAAAGCATATCATACGATTGTGTGGTTCAGCATGTTAACCTAATGTTAAACCTTTATATCACATTATATTTCTAATACATAATATATGAAAAATTGTGACATTTTTTATTGTCTTGTGGTTTTTTGTCGTTCGTTTGGTTTTCTCAGCGATAACAGAAAAATATCTTAATCGTGATCATGCTTTTATTGTTTTTTTTTTTACAATATTTTTATATTTAATAAATTATAATTTTATTTAATTTATTTATTTTATTTCCGATTAAATAAATTATTGAAAACAAAAAAAAAAAAATACAAAAAAAAAATATTAAATTGATACTCGTGTGGTCGATCGCGATCAAATAAATTTTATTTTATTTATTTTTTTATTTTTTAAAATAATCGATTTATTGGTTTGATGAAGTCTAATTGAATTTATTAGATTTCAATTGAATATTACTTCGCAAAATGATTTATAGTTTTGAAAATTATATGATGTATTATATTTGTGTAGTGTTTTTTTTTTTGTATTTTTTTTATTTATGTATCATTGCAATTTGTGATATTTGCAATTATGCGGTTAATATATTTCAATTAATTTGTAATCAGGGATCAATTTGTTTAACGATATAATGTGACTGTGATATAATAGTATAAGAACGGAAATATATTATGTCTTTAGGAAAAAATGGTTTAAGAGTATTACATCTACATTTAATATATTATGGTTTGTGATATAATATATATTTTTATATATTATATCACAAACCATACCCGAACCCTTCTTGCATTTATTTAGTTTTGGGGACTGCGTTTCGTATCAAAAATATTATATAGAAACCAATGATAAGTTATAATTTAGCTGACCGTTAATTTTGACGGTACCCGAATTTTTTTTGGAATTATTTAAAGGTGCGCGCATATGTAAGCAAGTCACAAAATTTGCAAAATGTTATGTCCTAAAAGGAGCCCATCACTGTGAAGCCGTAAATGGGGGTCATTTAAGCGATGTTATTTTTCATACTTATAGTGATTTTTTTAACTTTTTGTCCTTTCATAGAATATTCTTCATTTTCGATCGTTTGAAGTGCGTATATTTCCGGCCATTCCAACATGAAGTTAAACGAGATACATACCATTACCTAACACCATTACCTCAGGAATTGTCCTAGAAGATTATTAAAACATCTTCTGAGATTACCCAATCTTGAAGTTAATGTAGCTAGCTGCACGTGATATGTGATGACTTAATTGGTCCATCGAGCATATATCGCTCACCATTAGACATTTTAATACTTTTTGAACATTATGAACCGATTACGGACTTATTAAATTAATTTAATTTAAATTTTAAAAAATGGTCACTGTCGAGAAATATGACTGAGTTCTTATTACAAGGATAAAATCTTAGCTTGAACCTTCTTAGAACTTCGATAATTTTGAATAATTTGAGTGATGATTCGCATCCAACGTGCTTCTAAAAGACCGGTCTGACGATAAACTACGTGACGTTTGCATTTTGTAAGCCGATTTCATAAAAGTGTTTACACATTTAAACAAAACATGGCATATTCGGAAGACTTATTAGTGAAACCCCAACTCATATGTTGTTTTATTTGGAGATGGAAGATTTATGGTCCGAATTATGAAACTGGCTGCTAGTATTTCAAAAGGATTACAGAATCTTTAATAGATGGAGTAGATCAAAGATTTATTATAAATTTGAATTCCGATTTAAGACTTCCTATATAAAGAGTGGGCCATTTATCGGTTTAAATTTGAACCACCGGTTATTTCGAATCTGGCAATACTTATGTCATTCTATTCTGTCACAAAATTCAGTATATTATCTCCACTGAACGAAATGAATCGATTTAGGCTTGAGCAACGTTAGGATTTATTGGTAATTTATTTCCAAAACAAAGACAATTGGTCGGAAATTGCACGAAAATGTCGTGCAAAATTTTGTCGCAGAGAAGAATCAACAGTGCCCGGTATACGCAAGTTTATTGTTAAAGTTCTTGAAACTGCTTTCATTGTTGATGCGCCAAGACGTGAGCGTGCTCGTACAGTGTCTAAACTCGAAAATATCGAAGCTGTGGCTGAGAGTGTGCGTGAGAATCCATCAACATGAACTCGTCATCGTTCTCAAGAATTGAATATTTCACGCACCAGTTTACGTCGAATTTTGCGAGAAGATCTCGGTATCACGCCTTACAATGTTCAATTGGTTCAAGAGTTGAAGCCGCATGATCATCCGCCTCGTTTTCACTACGCTAGATGGGCCAACAAGAAACTGCACGCTGATGTCGATTTTGCCAAAAAAAAATCATCTTTTCGGATGAAGCTCAAAATTGCCGTATTTGGAGCTCAGAAGACCCTCACGTGGTCTTACAGAAGCAATGCACCCAATACAAGTGACTGTTTGGTGCCGCTTGTGGAGCGGAAGCATTATAAGCCCATATTTCTTTGAAAATGACGACTATCGCACCATGATAACCTATTTTTTTCCGCCCGCTCTTCGTGGTATTGATGTGAACGATGTTTGGTTTCAACCGGATGGTGCAACTTGCCACACATCTCATGTCATCTCATGGCCGTTTAATTAGCAGAAATGGTGATGTCAATTGGCCAGCAAGAAGCTGCGATTTAACACCATTGATACGACCCCATACACTCGAAAAAGTGCTCGAAAATTGGTCCGATCGAATGGGGTACTGCGAGGCCAGCCGCAGCAGCCATATGAATGAAATAATATTCCAGTTCTAACCGGAACAATTGTACCTCACAAAAAAAAAATTAATTTGGCAAGCTTATCTACCTCTTTTAATTTTTCTTAGGTTCGTAGGTGCAAACTGATTAATATGTATACTTAACCTCTCTCTCTTTGTAGACTCGCCGAAATGTCAGCTACATTTATTCAAGATTCCTTTACTTCCCAAGGAGATTACGCTGAAATTTTGCAAATGATCAATATATTATATGATCAAGTAATTTGCGCGATAAAAGTTTTAAGCTGAAATTTTCGTTATGTAATTCGTCCTTAACGTTTTAAAAGGATTACAAATCCAGCTAAGTAGTCTAGATTTAAAGTAAAAGACTTAAATGTTTTGGATAGCTTAAACATCTAGAAATTGATAGAGAAACATTTTTTGATAAAGATGAACGGTGAGCTTAGGATGAACAAAAAAAATAACTAAAAAACTAATCTGCAATTACTACGATGGTTGAAAATGCTTCAAATTCTATTTTGAAAATTTGTTTCAATAATGAATTTATTTCAATATTTCATTTTATAGCTTTAAAATAAGTATAATCCCCCCTTTTTTAATTGAAACCAATTATGCTTTTTTATACGCAAACTTTGTCCCTAAAATAGTTAAACCCCAAATAGCAAAGAAAAAACTTGAAAATTCAAATTGAGCTAAAGAATTCATCTTTTAATTAAAAATGGTTAATAATATTTTATCCTGATTAATTGGTTGGGATAAAATGGGTGGTAAGCAAAGATCATGTGAAATTTTGGAAGAGATTACTATTAATTTATTTGGAGGGAAGAAAATTGTGCTGGAAGAAAAAGTCAAATGCGCCTTCGAAATCAACAGAAAATAGTTCTATTTTTCTAGTTTTTTGGTAATGAATAAAATTTTTTGATCTTGAAAATTACTTTTCGATTTTTGTCTATTTTACGAATACTCCATCAGGCTAATAAATATTTACTATTTGAGCAGTAGAAAACCCGACAAGGCCATAACTACTTAAACTTATTGTTTGATTATAATTTTGTGCATCACTGTAAATACGACTTGTCTTTTTATAAACCGGTAGTAATGCACTTGCCAATTATAGTTCTTTTTATTTTTTGTATATATACATACTCGTATATACCTATCTGATATAACACATTAACTGCCATACTTTCGTTTTGATATATGATCATAATAATAATAATCATATTTTTCCATACGTATTCAATCTATTTTGAGGCAATAATTATTTTCACTTTCAAAAAAAAAAAAAAAAATCTAACGAAACGAAATTTTAATTTTTTTTTTTTACTAAAATAGAAGAAAAACAACCGCGGTCTCTCCTCCTTAGGTGGAGTGATAATAAGAATAAGAAAATTTATTGATTGTTTAATGGTAACATGTAACATGTTTCCTTCTTACGATATACATACTCGTATGTTAACCGTATCGACAGATTTTTTGTTGATGTTTTTTTTTTATTTATTTGTTGTTGTATCATTAAGATTTATGCTGGAAGAGATTATAATAATGTGTTATCAATTTATTATTATGGATCATACATGTTATGTACGTATACATGTTGATTGAATGGTGTGTGGGTATAAAACAACTGTAATAAAATATTGAAAGGTGTATACGAAAGTTAAAAAAAAAAAAATATTCTAGATTGAACAAAAAAAATGATTTTTTTAATGGTTTGGAACGAACCACTTTGGGAACCATGCCTGGTGATATAAAATAAATATTTTCAGGTTTGTTTGTTTAACAAATTAAATTTAATTACTTGCTTAAATAGTTATTTATATATAGATTCCTCATTCCAGATTGATGGAAACTAATAATCTTTATATTAAATCTCCACCAGAAGTATTGAATCGCCACTAACCTAATTGATGGAAGAATCGAATAGACATTTAATCGATCGATAAACCACTGTTAATCCAATATAATAAATAAAAAAAAGCAGCCTTAGCTAATTTTTCGCCTAGAATTAGAACAAAACGAAAAAAGGCCAAAGGGGAAAATGACAGGTTTGACTTAAAATATTTTCTACATATGGAAGGACCATTGAGAAGAACTGTCCCCTAAAATTCAATCTTTGAATTTCATTCAACGATTTGAGTTCCGAAATCAATATGGTAACGTTACACACATTAGAAAAGAGGCAATATTGTTCTGATGTTTTCTTTGACATATAGCACCAGCCTTATTAATAAGGTTGGGCACGATGGACTACAAAATAAAAGAGCTTCTGCCGAATAATTTTTATTTAGTTTTAAAAAGATAATTTCCCTAGAGTCAATATATGGTTAAATATAATGAAGCTATCTCTGGCTTAAATGACGGATGATCTTGTTGTTACACAAAATGCCCTAAAGGAATTGCAAAATCATAATAGTAAAATAGAGGATTGGTTAAAGAAAAGGCGAATAAAAGAAAACGAAAGTAAATCAACTCCTAACAATTGTACATGCCCACCATTACCATAAAACGGTGTCAATATTCCTCAAATAACCTATGTCAAATACTTAGGTTTACACCTCGAAAGAACACTCACCTTGCAAAACAATATTGAAGCAAACTGAATTTGACATTTTCCAAAATATATTGGCTAATAGGAATACATCAAAATTATCTTTAAACAATAAAGACTTATACTGGACAAACCGATTATCATGCTCATTTAGACTGATGGTATTCATTTATGGGGATCCTGAAGCCTAAAATATTTTTAAGTATACATAATCTGAATTAATCAATCTATCTGAGCATTTACGTATAGGTTAATACTTAATATAAAAGTGTTAAATTTATTTTAAAATTCAATTTTACTTAAAAATTATATAACTTACTTAAAATTATACAAAAATTTAAGATTAGCGATTGAGAACCAAATTATGATTAAAAATTCTATCCCAAAATATAGCACATAATTATGTTAATTCTATCACATCCATTATAAGAATTAAAATTGAATATTTTGGAAGAGATATTTCAAAAATTTTCAATTTCCAAAGCCAAATACATTGCGGACCAAGGTATATAAAATAGGTATATAAGCCGTTTCTACTTTAAAAAAATGGGCTTTAAAAATTAACATCATTCCAAGGTATTTAAACAAGAGGTTTTTAAACTTATGTCACTGGTCATATAGTGATGGTTAAGAGGTTGGCTTAGACACACCGCGGTTTTAAGATGGATCGCCGCCAGTAGCCCTGACGCCCTAATTGTGTGTAAAAGTGTTATAGACCACCTACTTTTAGACTTTGTAAAAAATTGTACAGGGTAACGTTTGTCTGTAATACTGTTGATGTTTTATTTAATCTTATGAGCAATGCTGATCTGTCTCTTTATCAAAAAGTCTGTGTGTTAATGGTGGATAAAATTAAAATACAAAATTCTTACGTATGGCAACTACTCTAATACATTACTTGGTCGAGCCAATTAAGCACAGGTTACAATGATGAGGAGCTTCTTCGAAAACTGAAAACAGCCAGTATATTAAATTATATTATATAATTTCGACAAAAAATTTAAAAAGAAAATGTACAATTGATAGAATTTTTTTTTTGTTAATCCATGCAATCTTTTCTGGAGTCGAAGCTCACTCCACCTCTTTCGTTGTTATTTATAATAGATTACAATAATAGGTTATTATCCTATTTTACGCCGTCGCCAGCCAAATCGTGGGTTCGGTTTCGAACTTCCAACGTTGCGTTTCGAACTCGGTACCTACCGACACAAACACCGCAGCTTTAACCACTGCACCAATAGCTCAGTATAAAAAAATAAACAGAGTTTTTATTTATTAAAACTTTAACATCAACAAGTTAATGATTTGATCGATTAATTCAATTCAAGATTTCATAAAATTGGCTCCCGTCCCAGAATGGCTGATTTTGGCTTGATAATGAAGAAACAATAGGAAATTTTGAAGAATATGTAAAATTTAACAAAAGAATTGCGGACTGGATTTGGAGGTAAAAAAAAACTTTTACCATTCCAAAACTGAATCATTGTCAATATAAAAGCTTTAAAAATGCTGTTTAAACGACCTTAAAGAACAATAAAACACTGCCTATCGTCTTAACCAAGACCCATTACAAATGTTTTTTCGAGTAATACGAGCAAAAGGAGGACTTTATTTCCATCCTACTGCATTAAGCGTCTACGAATTTTTTTAAAGGGACGAAACGAAAGTATCATTTGACAATCGGTAAGTGTGAAATGCGATAACACTTAGACTCAACAAATGGACTTAGGCAAATCAAAAGATCATGTTTTTTATGACAATTAAAAAACTATAGATATTCAAGAGACAGTTCACCCAGAAAATGTTTTAACGTAAACGTACTTATGTGTTGATCTCACAGAAGAAAATAGTATAAAGTTTATTACGGAAGAAATAACTGGCTTGCAATAGTTTGGTTTAGAATACGTAGCTGGTTATATTATAAATAAATTACGCATATGTTAGAAAAATACAGCGAAGTTAAACCGAGTGGATCTTTAACTTGAATCAATTTGATAAGAGAGGGTAGCTTAAAAAACCTACGGACCAGTTTGTTCGAACTTCAAAACTATTAAAGGTTATATTTAATAAATTACGTTATAAGTTCATTAAATTATATATATTTGCCTTTTGATAGTAGACTAAGTTTCGAATTTTATTACTTTTACCATGCAGATGACGTAATGCTCAAACATCGATGCCTAATAGCCGATTTACATTCAAGATTGAAAAATTATGCAAGCCAAACCGAAGAAAAATTACTTCTTGTAAAAATAAAGACGAAACCCTAGATTCAAACCCACAAAACTTTATAAAAAGATGTACTTGATTTTTACAGGATGAAAAGTTTTATCTTTTTGTAGCAAAAAATATAAAAAAACTACAATGCTTGTATAAAATTAGTTTAATAATAGTATGCTATGTTTTGGTCACCCACACAAATAAAAACCCAAATGTTATTGCAATTTTTGTTTTTATTCCAATTTTACAAAATTGATTTTAAGATCAACTTCTTGTTCAAAATTCGTTGAATGTAAATCAGCTATTAAACAACAAGGAACTATCAAGATTCTCTTCAAAAATATAGTAATTCTCAACACAGATCCCACTAGTAAGAATCCAAACCGCACCTGCGGACTGTCTAAATTAAACTTTTAATTTTTAACGTATAAGGTGAAGAGATTATCTTAAGCCTCTATATATACACAGCCCAATCAGATTCAATGAAGAAGTAGAATTCTCATGGTATTTGGGCCTTAATAATAATAATCATCGGTTTGTACATGGTGAGTACAGGGTTTTTACAGGAATATTGGTTTTGCCATAGTCTTAAAACAGCAGGTTGCTTGCAGTTAAATGTTTTCATTAATGACCTTTTTTCTTTTTTTTTTGTGTATATCGATTTAATTTAACAACAAATTGTTACAAACAACATTTAGAGTCTATTACTTCTGGGATATTGATTGAGCTTAGTGATTTCAATATTCACATCTTGAAACATAATAATAAAATTATAGAATATATGATGCACATCTGTCGTTTTACAATTGTTAATTAACTCACCAACCACTCAAACCTTTGATGACGAAGTCACTCTTGGAATTTTTGGATAAACAAAATAAGGTTGGCAATCTAATTAAAAAGCACCCAAGTAATAAAAACCAAAATATTTTGATAAAATATCCAAAAATTGGGCTGCTTTGGTTAAAGCTGCTAAATTTTGCTTTATACAGTGGTAATGCTAGGGCACAATAGAACATTATTGATTCTTTGCATTATATATGCCCGATAATAAAAGAACTATTTAAAAAGTTATTAGGCCTTTCAAAAATCTAGTGACTTTAGACAAAAATTGCCTTCATCATCCAAAAACTCCAAAATTTCTTCCACCAGAAAAATAAATATTACATTTGGACAAAAAATAAAAAATAAATAATACAACTAAAACTAATTAGCCAGCATTATCGACACATTTCCTTAATGAAAATTGGCAAAAAAAAAATATGTCACTGGACATAAAAAAAGGTAAAACATGCATATTCTGAAAAGTTATTCCAAAACTATTAAAAAAGTGTAATCTAATAATTGCAAAGCTTTTTACCTTCAATAAAACAACCTAACGATCCAAAACTTTACAATTACAGAAGGTTTTGTAAATTTTGTCTGAGAGATCTGAAATTGAAGAAATTTTGATTTTTCTGAAAGTTTTTCGCTTAAAATTATTTTTAAATATAGGGTTTATCAAAATTGCAGATAAGGAGATGTTTTTGATGAAACTAAATTTGAGAGAAATATTATTTGGCCGTAATATTGATGAACTGTTGGAGTGGTACCTTCAGGAATTATCAAGCTCAAATTAGAATTTCATATTTGTTTAGCATACCTTAAAGTACTGCTTTCACTGAACGAGTATTTTCAGTAATGAACCGAAAATAAAAATGTTTGACTAAACTAATAAAAAAATGGGCCACCAATATAATTTAATCAAGAAGGAACTTGCGCTAAATTTTAAGAAACTGCCAAAAATTTAACATTCAAGCTACTTTTTCACATTGGGATAAAATTTTTATTATCACATTAAAGAAAGTTTTACTTCTTTGCTGAAATAATTTTTATTTTTATATATAAAACAAGAAGTATTGAATTCTTTGTTTTTATTAAAACAAGGTTCCTTATTTCGTTTTTATAAAATTAAAAAAAGAATAACTATGTTAACAATATTACGAGACATTTCGTGAAGTACATCAGGTGTTCTTGGATTTCCAACAAGCCCTTGACTCAATCCATGGGGATAGCTTATGGTTTTCTTTGCAATGTCTGGGAATACCTGAGATGAGCCGCCAAAACGCAAGCGCTGTAATGGAGCCAATCTGTTGACTCGGTATCGGCCAGTAATGGCATGTAAAAGCCATTTTATTATTATTATGATGGCAGTGAGCTACTTAAAATTAATACAATAAAGATAAAATATAACTTCAAATTTTAAATTTTTTTAATTAAATTTAATTCTAAATCACAGTTCAAATGAACTAAAATCAAAAAATCAATCTAAGTCGAGATTCTACCATTAACTTTTAATTTTAAACCTACCTTTAATTTTAAAAATGTATCTAACTCTGCTATTAGTACATTAAACGGTTTAACTATAGAAGAAAATGATAAAGGGTATGGATTTAGCAACAGAATATTCGAAGTAAGGGCCAACAGTTACATATCATTTTTTCTGTTGAGTGAAGTTTGGATTAATAGCAGTGAGCTTGCAACTTATAAGATAATGGTACTCGGCTAGATGGGTGCAACAATAAACGCATAGCTGGTGGTGTAGTTACTTATATTCACAAAAATAGATATCTTTATACTATACTAAGAAATGACATGGACATTGGCACTATCAATCTTAACAGTATAGTAGCTCATTTCTATTAAGTATATATAAGTATGTTGCGATGATGTCGTCTTTTAGTTTAGAATCACTAATCCAACGACCTACTAGAGTAACAAATAATAACGCAACTTGTATCGACCATATTTTTGCTAGGTCTAACATATTACAATTTAAAATAACAGATCACCATATGAATTCAACCAAAAATCTGGACTAGATTTATTACCCTCACTAACAAATGTCAGCTATAAAGTAAAAAGATAAACCTTATTGAATTTAATCAACTTTTGATAAAGTCTATAGGTTTATCCATCTATAGGTTTATATATATATATATATATATATATATATATATATATATATATATATATATATATATATATATAAACCTATACACAGTAAAAAAAAATTACGAAAATACAATACTACTTCTATTGTATATAAGTCCAACGCAATTTTCTATTACATTTAGAAGAAAATCATTACATTTTTTTAATGCAAGTTGTATTAAAAAATATCAATTTTGAATTATTAGATTTTAATACAGACACCATTAGTTTTTTTTAAAACAAGATCTATTAAAATGTGTGTTTTTGTTTCTATTAACTTTCAATGGTGCCACCATTTTATTAGTATAATGGATGGAACCATTATATTCAAATGCAGCCTCTATTTAAAAGTAATAATGCAATATTGTTTTGTATTTTTATAAAATTGGTTTTTATTTTTCAATAGATATCATTGTTTATAATACATTTTTTATTTCCATACTAATATTACAGATTTTTTATTGTTTTATTTGATTAAAAATTAAAATTAATCAAATTATTATTATAAGTTGGCAACTTGTTTCTATTAATTTTTAAGAATTATTAGTACCACTCTTTTATAAAGCTGATGTAGGTTCTATTTTAATACAATATTCAGGTGAAATTATGGATGAGTATAACATTGTTTTATTATTCCTATAAACATATCGGCTGGAACAAGCGTTTCTTCGCAATCCACAAAATGAGATATGTCATCTAAAATATTCATGTTTGAAAAAAAACTTAAGTTAGTATATTTTGTAAGAACTATAATATCAAAATTTTTTATAATTTTTATTTAATAAATTAATTTAAGTGTTAAATTTTTAGTACTAATTCTATTAAGTAAATAAGCCAATAAAATCACTAGAAACTGTCATGTGACCTTAGTACAGTAAAAACTAATACTTTCAGTATTACATATTAAAAACTAATACTTCTAATATTACATATTAAAAACTATATAATCAACAAATTAAACGTGCGACTTACCTGAAATTACGAAATCTTTATATTTAAACTCGCTATCACTATGTTTATTAATTTTTATTAACCACATATTAACCACATGTTGACCACATATTATATTTTATTTTTTATCACAAACCTAAATATCTCTACTTTTCTCTTGATTAAAATAAAAATAAAAAAAAAAAACAAAAAATATCATTTTAAAATGGATCTGCACTAAACGCTACACAAATATAAATGAAATATTCAGGATAAGTCGAGAATATAAAAATTTACCGATCGAGAAACGAAACAAAAAATATATAGCTATCCTATACATATTATATAAAAAGTACATATTATAATTTTTTTTGCTTATGATAACTGTCGATGAGAGTAAAATTGAGTAAAAATGAGTAAAAATAAGAGTAAAATAATGGATTTACCGCTGCACTCATTTTTTAACCAAAATATTTAATGCAATATCATTATTTTTTAATAGTATTGTATTAAACTATTGTTTATCGGTGGTTTGCATTAAATTATAATAGAATATTGTATTGTATAAAGTTTAATACAAGGCTTCTATTCCATTTAAACAGAAGATTTTTAACTGTGTAGATGGATAATATATATATATATATATATATATATATATATATATATATATATATATATATATATATATATATATATATATATATATATATATATATATATATATATATATATATATATATATATATATATATATATATATATATATATATATATATATATATATATTCGTTTCGATTTTTGAAGATATTTTTTGAAGAGCACTAAAGTCTAATTAATTAATCCCACGGAGCTGAAAGTGAAGCATTGGATCACTTGCAAACTTGCATCACCCGAATAATATTAAACTCCGAAACAAAGTTAAGATATTATCTAATACTGTAAAAAAAAATTGCGACTACTTGGAGAAACGATACAATCCCAGGTAATATCGGCCAAAATAGTCCAAACTTTAGAGATTCTACTTATATATGGCTTATAATTTTAACGAGCTTTTCACTGAAATTGGCGCCCAATTGAACAACACCATTACTTCAAATGATAAAATTACTGAAACTCTGCTTTTTCAGTTTTCACTCACGATTTAGTTTTGTTAGTTTTGTAGCTGAGAGTGTGATTTATTTAACGTCCTGTTTCATAACTTTATCTCCAGGCGATAACGGAATTAGTCTATTTTTAAATAAAAAGTTTGGCCATTTTCTCGTAAACCCTCTGTCTAAGGAATTTAGTTATACAATTTTTTAAAAAGGATAAGTCCAGCTTACTATCTAGTTACCGCCTAATATACTTTTATTTTCTAAAATATTAGAAAAATGAGTAAAAACTCGAATTGTATTATTTTTTAAAAGATTCTTTAGATTTTACCCAAAATTTTTTGGTCTTCAGTGTATGAGGAGTTTTTGGAAACTACTGTGGATGAACACAATTTTTTTTTGTGTTCATCCACAGTAGTAAAGCTATCCCTTCGTGAATTTTGGTACGCCACTTTTAATTAAATTTTATTTTGCAAATTGTGATTTTGTTGATTTTGTTGAAAGCCGATGTTTTCGCGTTAAGCAACTTTTTGGATAATGTTGATTGGGCAATTTTATTACAAGGTCTAAGTAATTCGTTAGCGGTCGCAGAAGTTTATAAAACTGTTCGGAGTGACTTGGAATTACTGGGTTCCTAAAAACTTTGTAGAAAATAATTATTCTGAATCACGATTCAATCGTCGCTTAAAAATATTAGTAACCGTAAGTTTATTTAAAACTTTCAAAAAATGTAAGCAGTCAAAAGTCACGACAAGCATAAATACAATGCGTTACGTAGAAGAAATTTCAGGGCTTTCCGAGAAATATGACATATAATAATGCTTCTTTTTCGAGCTCACTAGAAATTTGTAATCCGTTTGTTAATTTGTTTCTAACATCATTTGATAACTGTGACTCATTATACTCAAATAATATTGAGTATAGTAAAAATTCTATTGTTATACAATTCAATTCAATGCCTACAAATGATTGACAGGTTTGCTAGTCGCATACGTAAACGTATAGCTTACACATACAATTAAAACCAACTGCTTTGAAAACAGCCTTTTTCACATAGGTCCCAAAAATAAAACCAACACCAATATTACCGAAGCCATTTTCTTTGTAAAGAAAGCAACGTATAGGGAACACATGGTCTCCAAATTTTTGCCTACGAATTTCTTGGAGAGCAACGAGTATCAAGCAATACTTTTGGATATATTGCATCAAACGAGCCTGGTTTTCTTTGCGACTTCATGTTACACGTACCAAACCTAAACTAGGTTTCCGTTTATGTAACCGGAGGTTGGATTAAATTTTGGCGGTATGGATATTCTTTTCTGTTGATATTTTTAGCAATTATGTTTTTAAAGATGCGAGAAGTCAGGCCAGCGATCCAACTTTTGTTTATTTACTGCTGGATAACATGCTTGTTTAGAAGTCTTTTACGATGAAGTGCCTTTCAGCCGTAGGGCCAACCCTATAATATAGTACGTGCCACGAAAGAATGTATCATTGATACATTCGTTTTAAAATGTATAAAAAAAAAATACAAAAATGAACTTTCTTAACCCCCCTTAAAAAAATAATAAAATTGACAATTTTTCAAAATTTAGAAAGGTGACAATTCGTAACTAATGTATGTACATATAAACACAACATTACGATCAATAATAATTATCGCCCATAAATCATATATACAAAACATTAAAAAAAAAAAAACGCAAGAAATCAATTTAAATTTTCTATTCATCCAAAATAGTTGTTGTGGCGACACCGCGAGAATTTTTTTATGACAAAATCACAAAAACTACATTCCACCCCATAAATCATAATACGCGCGTAAAATATTTAGTGCAGCCAGCTTACTACACACTGTAACTCTTATTTTGTGTATAATTTCTACGAGCACTCCATTCAAATTACATTATACCTATATATACATGAATTATTGGCGGCGGACAGGTTTTATGCGATATTTTCAGGCAACAACAACGCGAATTGTACATAGAGAAGAAATACATGCAATTTTTTTAGTTTTTTTTTTACATTAGGAATTGTTTATTGTGAATATAATATGTTAAAGCTACAAAAGGCTAAAACTACAAAAATATATCGACACAAAAATATGTTTAAATGTACGTACCCGTATGTACATATAAAATGCAGATAAAATTGTTAAATCTAAATGGTATCTATGTACAAGATCCGCGGTAAATATCAAAACGTATCACATTGAACAACATGCAATTGATATTGATTTAGTTGACAACAAATTATTGATTAGTTATGGAGGTTTATAATCTGCGAATATATTTATGTACAACGAAATGGGTACACGCGCACGCAAAGTGAAAATATTTGTACATACATATATAATTTAAATCGAAGATGTAGATCTTCGATTCAAGTTAATCGCGCAAGCGCAAATCTATTTATATGAGACCTAGAAAAAAAAAATTTGATCTCTGCATAATCGCACAACACATTTATAGAAACCGTGCGATCACAAATTTTTCAATTCGCCAATGTTAAGTGTCAATATAATTAAAATGAAATATCCCCATAGCCGAAAGAATTTATTTATTTTCAAAAGATTTTTATCAAGAATAGTAAATTTTTTTTTGAAAAGAAAGTAAAATTTCTATAATGGCATATACGATCATGGATAGGTATAAGTGTTTGGTGATCTAACGTGATTGATCATATGATTTTAAATTTGGTATTAAAACAAAAGAGTGGTGTGGATATAAATAATTAACCCATCGATAACATTTGTGACGAACCGATATGACTGTCAATTTATCCTGTATTTTTTAATTTTATGTTTTGTTTTACGATGGTAAGGGTTTTGATTGTTTGACATTTTTACTTTGTTTTTTTTTTCATCATAACAAAAGAAAGTGTGATCTATTGTAATGGTGATTTTCACTTAAAATACGATCGAATGATTTTTAAACAATTGGAAAATAATTTATGGAATTTTTCTTAGTGCAGCAAATGCATTTTAAGATATCAATCTGTGATCATATGGAAGTACGTGGTAATGATCTAATTTGACCTTTTCAATGTGAATTTTGCTCCATTTAGCTTCTGTCACATTTATAACGTTTTTTATTACTATATGGCTGCCACTGGAACATCTGGTAAAGTGTTCGGAATATAATATCGTTGGTTTATTGACATTTACATCTCATTACTGTGTAATTTCAAATTTGTTGGCAAACACTTTTTTCTTCAACGTTTTCATTCATGTTTTAATTTATGAGGATGGTTTAGAGGATTGTTAGTTGGCCTTTGTAATGAGAAAAGTCAAAAAAATTTAATAATTAATAATATCTATAATAATGATAAATGAATCGAATTATAGTTGCAATGTAGATATGCAAATATTTCTTAAACTATGCAACAAAAAAACCGTTAGAGATAAATAAAGTTAACCAAAATAGTCGGCCTTCAAATCCAAAATAGTCGACCTCCATCGATTTCCATATATTTCAACAAAAAAAGGGTAATACCAATGTATCAAGAAGTTGCCATCATTGCGGGCGGTTGCATGATAATCGCTCGGGTCCTACACAACAGTGACTTTGTTTTTATTGCAAAAAAATGATCTCACATCCAAAGTATATGCTGTAGACGCATTAATAGACAAGACAAAATGATCAAATTCGTCGATAGTATATCTAAGTTAGTGATAAAGTTAGTCATTGGAGAAATAGCAGTCAAATGGAAAGTAGATACTATTGCGGGAACAAGCATCATCAATTACCAGGAATAAAGATAACTTAATCAATAAAGTGTAGAGTTAAAGAATGGAATAATGGTTTGTCAACTATTCCAGGTCAAAATTAAGCAATAAAAGGAAAATACAAATTCAAGTGGAATTATGGCCGAAATTGCGGATGAAAGATAAAGTGACAGTCGAGAATAATTGGGTAGTATAAGTGATAGAATTTTAGTTCCTAATTAGTATTGCGAATGGGCCAGTTCTTTATATTAAGAGTCCCAAAGACAAACGGAGTTTGTGCATTAATTTCAAAGGCACAATATATCCATGTATTCATATTATGCAACATTATCCTCTTCTATAGAGGATATTTTTGCGAGTCTGATCAACTGCCCATATTTTAGTGTGCTGGACTTGTCTGGTGTATACCAATAACTAAAAAACTCTCAGCCATCGCAACAGTACTTAACAATCAATACACAACGTGGTCTTTTCACCTTCCATGTTTCAGCCTATTATAGACTAAATATTGGTCAATTTATAAAATGTGTATTATTTTCTAGACGATATAATCAGTGGTGGCCCCTCTTTAGTTGAATATCGAAATAATTAGCTTTACAATTTAGGAAAGTGCTGCTTACTTCAAACAAAAGTTAAAGTTGAATACTTAGGTCAGGTCTTCACACATGACAACATTAAGCCAAATGCAAAAAAAGTTCCATCATCTAAAAATGTCACAGAATTGCAATCCTTTTTTAAGGATTAATGAATTACTATCGAAAAGTTTGTCTCCAACTTGTTTAGCAAATTAATTGATTTTTTTTACGTTATTAAATAAGGGTGCTAGATACAAATGGTCTGATCGGTTACAAAATTATTTTAAAGAAGCAAAAACATTAATAATTAATAATAATGTCTTGGAGTTATTTGATCCAAAACAATCGATAAGAATGTCCACGGATTCAAGTCCATATGCGGAATTGGCCATTATTTAGATTTTAGTGGTGGAATCAAAAACTTCATATTTTGATGTCTATTCCAAATTAATTACGCTAATCGGAACACATTAATAGCCGCAAGTACAGCTATATAAAGTAATTACATTTTTGGTTAACTGTCAATATTTTTTGGTACCGATTCAAACCACACACCCTTTGATATGAATAAGTCTGTAATGACAAAATTGACACTACAAAATATGGTTTTACTGTAAGCCTCTGAACATGAACATGAATATGGTTTAGGGTAGTAATTGAAGTTCGGCTATTTAGAATAATTGCCTAAAATCTAAACTAACATATGAAATTATAAAATCCACTATCAACCCTTAATTAACGGAGTTATTAATATCTCAAATTAAGCATCAGAACTAACTAGAACTAATTAAACCCTCATCGGGGTGAACGTTGTAGATGAAGGAATTAGGCCAGACTAAATTATCCTGTGATCACAGATATCGTAAAGCAAACCATAAACTTTCTCGTCGGATTGAGTTTTAGCTGGCCGGAAATCCAAGAACAGAATCATCCTCAGCAAAAAATAATTTTAACTATGACTGATCTTTACGGTCGAAATCCTCCTTCGTAATCACCTTCAACTTTCTGTGGTTGAAGAGTAGCTCCCTTTAACATTTTATCAAATACAAATACTATAATACAGTGCAAAGAAGAAGAATGCTGTGACAGTTTTTGCAGTTGAAATTGTCTCATTTCTTTAAAAAAAATGCCATATAACGGACCATTTTCACTAAAATAATTAAAATTTTGATAGCTTTTCCGAAAAATCATTTTTTTTTATGGAAGTTCCCATATTTAGAACAGTCTAAAAAAATACAACCTTTACTCATTAATAACAAAACTAATTTGAAGTCAGATAAAAAGTGATCATTTTTATTCGGATTTTTTTAAATACACAAGGCTTCAATGAATGTCAATGAAATCACAGAATATCCTTCAACTTCAGCCTGTTTCTAACGGAATTACAGCTAGTTGAAATCAGATACAAATTAAAAAATGGTAACTAAACTTTCTAAAATATCCAAGACTGAGAATTTGGATTTTTAGTGAAGTTCAGTTCTAAACTCGTTTAAAAACACTTTGAAATCACAAAAACGAATATTAACTAAGTTAAGGCCATTTGTAATAAAAAAAAATGTACCTTAATTTTCATGAACTCACAGCGAGAGTTTTCAAACCAAAATTGATACGTTTTATGGATCTCTCTACTAAGAACCATATATACGGAAAAACTTGCACTTTACCAATGGATTATAGAAATACTACTTGGTTTTTTTTTATTCTATAAATTGTCGAATGCATATTTTACATATCCAAGATAAATGTTTTCCTTTTTTTATTTTTGCGAGAAAATAATATGGCGTCGATTTACAGCAGTTTTATGATACGACTCAGACAAGGCTCTTGACAAACGAGCAACGACATACGCGTATGACATACTTATGGCGCATTTACAAAGCGAAAACGGTAAATTTATTTTTCTTGATGCACCAGGCGACACAGGAAAAACATTTCTAATCAATTTGATACTCTCTGGAAATTGAGGGATGGAAGCAACAATTCTTGATGGAAACTTTGCCCGTCATTCCAATATCAACATCATATATGAGTTAAGCGCATGCTTGCAGAATACGGCTCTCTTTATGACAAATTCACATAATCTTTCTGAGGGCAAATTATTGATATGATAATAAAATTTGAGTCATACCAATTAGTATCATTGATCATACCAATGATACTAAATGGTGACCACTTCAGAATTTTACATTTTAATATGAAAATTGGCAATGTACATTACAAAATTTTATTGCAACGGTGCTCTGAGTTTCGGAAATATCAAATTTTTAGCTGTGGTTTCTGTCTATGTTTTGTAAAGTTAACGCATATTCTGAATTTTTAGAATAAAAAAATTTTGTAAAATATTCGGAAAAGAGTTAATTATCGTGTTACCTTTATAGGAATTTAGAATTTTTAACTTTTAATTGTTAATTTTACATTAATTGTTAATATTGATCAACAAAGACCATGCTCAAAATTTTCTATAGTATAATCAAATTTTGAAAATTTAGTCTTTAAAATACTCCAAATTTTGCAAGAAATTTCCTAATTTTACAACCAGAAAAAAAATTTCTAAATTTTGGAACCTCAGAAAGAAATTATAAACTATAAAAATATAATTTTAAAGAGGTTACAGCATTTTACTGACTACCGTTTCGGTTTTCAAATTTTTGTTTTGATAATAAATTTTGTGTTGGTATGATACCAACTTGATAACCAGTACAGAATTTCATATTTCAGCATCATATTTTGAAAATTTGCAAAAGACATTATTCAATTTTATTGAAAATGTTTTATAAACCAGGAGAGAATTTTGAATATCAGTATGGAAATTTTGAAAATTTTGTGTTCAAATTCAAAACTACAATAGAAATTCCTAAGTTTTACTTCAATTGCTTCGATTTTTGAAAATTTTAAAGTAGTTTTGAAATAAAGAATGTAAATTTACCTAATTGCGTGGTATTATCTTCCTCAAATTTTAGATTTTAAAACTTTGAATTGTTGAATTTATATTAAGTTTTTATGTAATGGTACCTTATCGTTAGGTAACCATTTTATATCTTTTTCGGAATTTTCTACATCGACAAACAATTAAACATTTTTGTACTGAATTTTATTATTTCAAATTTCGGAAATCAAATTATCAGTTTCTATACCGGTAGCAATTTCCTTTACGGTATAAATTTTTATTTTGAGTTTTTATTCGAGTCAAATTATTTAAAAAATTTAAAAATTTAAGATTAATATTTTAAATTTATGTTCAAATTTTGAATGATTTCGGATATCAGATTTTTGAAATTCGAATTGTCAACTTAATATTAATAATTTCAAATTTTGTATGATTTTAACGAAACCAGTTTTGATAGCAGAATTTTGTATAGCAGTATCGAAATTTGTATTCTGAGGGTCTTTGTTAATGTATTAAAAATATTTAGTTAAAAAAATTGAGGAAAATAAATAATCGAGGGGAAATATTTTTAACTAAAAATTTAATTTTGCCGAGTGAATGATGAATAGTTAAAATTTTGACAGCTATACATTGTACAAATATATACACAAAATAAACGCATTGGTAACAATATATATCCAATCCGCATGCGGTAACAATATATATGTATCGGTAACAAACATTTTTTGCGTATTTTATTAGGCACAGGAATAAGAATTAAAATAAAAATTTTCCCCTTATTTCAATATAAAACCAACAAAAAGTTGGATTGAAATTAACTCTGATGCTATTGTTGTTGTAAAACTCCCAATAAAATATAGTTAATATACGCCAACTATGATTTTAATTTTATTATTTTATAACTAACCACAGTGATTTTGTCAAAAATGAGGTTATGTTTTTTTTAATTCACTTGTCAAAATTTATAGACGGTCTCTACCTCGTTAAATTTTTTATAGATTTTTTGAGGTGAATAAAAAAAAAATATTTAGCTTTACCTGTCAAAATTTTCATTTTCATGTTTTTAACACATTCACAAAGACCCTAAGATTCAAAACTACAATAGGGATTGATAAATTTGAGTGTAATTTGGCTTCATATTTTTAAAATCAAATATTTAATAATTTATTTTTAATTTTGAAATTTTGAAAATTGTTAAAACCATCGGAAATAAAAAATTACAATTTTATCGTTTTATCGTTTCGAATTTCAGAATTTTGAATTTTGATTTGTTGGATTAGTTTAGATTTTGATCTTGTTAAATATTATTTTCAACATTTTGAAAATTAGAAAAATATTTAAAAAAATTGAAATAAAATTTCGAACAGATTTTAAAAATTTATCGAATTTCCGTTTTTTAAATTTATTGCTTTCGATTTTATGTTAAATTTTAGACTGGATAAGAAAATCAAATTAACCAGTGCAGAATTTTAATAATCAATATCGAATTTTGAAAATGTTGTGCTTAGTGATTTAAAATGTTACCAGGTAACACCAAATTTATAGTGTAATCAAATTTTTACTAGTTTACTGTTTTTTGATTTTAAAATAAATGATTTTGGGTGACATGAAATTCTGACTTAATTCAATTAAGATCTAAATTTTGAAACAAAACCGCATGTTCGCGGCGTAACGGGCGCAGCCAGATAGCATGATATATATATATATATATATATATATATATATATATATATATATATATATATAACTTACGGGGAGGTGTAATATTTTAATAATTTGGGGAAGAACTGTTAAAGCAACAAGTGAAAACAAGCTAACCGTAATCCACCAAGGAGCTTATAATGGAACTAATTTTCTATCAATTTCTCATTTTCATTATTCAACTGACTTTTATTTACTCAAATAACTATTCAGATAAAATTTCAGCCGGTGCAAATAGGACTTAATTCTAAAAGCGAACTAAAGATTTTTCATGAAAGTATCTATACCAGAAAGTATGAGTAGAGACAGATGATTATTTCAGAGCCGACAACATGTTCCTTGGACCGTCACCAAAATTATTTATTTTACTGACCAATTCTAAGAATCTAAGCTACTTAGATTTTAAGATTAAACTTGATTAAAGAACAATGTAGAATAGATCAATGAGAAAATTTTAAAACGCGACTCACATCAAAACGATACCAACTCGTAAATAATTTATGACCACCATTTAACTGTGGGATCAATATACATGCGAGTATTGTTCCCCGCGATCACACAAAATATTTATATATTCTTATGTATGAGAAAAGCTTGTAATCATAGCGATCATACAATTTTTATGCGTTTTTTTTACTATTTTCCGTTACATGATATTATATACGACGACGATAAAGGTGACTCCCGTCAAGACGTTTTTTTAACATCCAAATATAAATGATTAAAAAAAAAAGTAATAAAAACTTTAAAATAAAAAAAAAACTATTTTCGATCGAATCGTGATTTGAATTTGATCATTTTATAATCTAACCGCTCGCGCAGAATTCATTGACCTCCCCTACTCGAACGAATGTTTCGTACGATATTGTACGGTAGACTGTAGATTTGTATGAATGTACTTTTTTGAAAATAAAAGTGTTGATTGGTATATGAAATAGCCATAGTTGGTGATAAATACAACTTTTTCCGCCCCATAAAACCGATTTGTATATATTACATTAATCTTTTCTTCATTTAAAGCATACAATGCACATTTCACACGATCATAAACGTTTAATTAGTCGATTAATATCATTTGTATGTATTACAGTATTACTATCATTAAACATATGTATATAATTTAATTACATCAATGCGATCAATGGTTTATCGTTCGTCGGCAATCTCTCGTCTAAATGATTGAATACAATCATAGTCTTATGTTAAGACAACGACGACTAACATATGATGATAGTTATTAAATTATATTACGGTTAATTAATTTCGTGATAATGATCTAATCATATAAATTTTACTCCGATTACCGCAATGCTATATTATTCTGTGGCTATATAATTGACGCGTATCCACGATGTACAGCATATACAACAGGTTTATATCATAAAATGTATGTAGTATATATAAAGTTTTGTTCTGCGGGTTTCATTTCAAATTAAATTCAATTATATAGACAAACAAAAAAAAATTGATGAGAATTTGATTGGATTGACGTGAACGTATCGACGAATACAATATATACATTATATTATATATACAAATACATAGTAAAACTATTTTCGTCGGATACCAAAACGTATAAATATATGAAGCAGCCGGTCATTGATCACATATGTCGTTATTATTATTATTATATTTTTACTTCTCGTCATCTTATCTTGGTCATGTGATCTCGACAAAATATAAATTACCTTTTACTTCTTGTTTAATTTTTATATTAATTTTATTTATGTTTTTAAATAAATTAAGAATTTAAACAACGAACAAAAAAAAGTCGTTTAATTATGTCCAACAATCGATCAGAGAAATTAGAAATATGACTTTAAGAAAAATAATTTTGATTGATTTGATTATACAATAATGGAATTTCAAATATGTTTTGTGACTCACCCACACATATGATTGCGTAGCTTATCGCGATCCTATATCCAGCATCTAAGATAATTACACCATTTATACATTTCTCATATCCCATTTCCAACTCACGACGAGTGAAAGTAAAATAAAATCGCGGCAATCGGAATTTTTCACCCGCGCTACACAGTGCTACATGTATATGCATATAATTAAAACAAAAATTTTTGTCAGTATCATTAATAGTTTTTCGTGGAAAATTTCTTTTTCGATTTTTGCACAAAATACACAATCGATCGTTTGTACATACAGAAAATTAATTAAATTGCAGCGAAAAATGAAGACAACATAATGAAGTTTAATTCGTTTTTTTTTGTTATGCTAAAAATGGAATTTAAATTTAAGTTTGTGCTCTACGAAACCAACAGATCACGATCGTAGAATAACATTTTAGTATATAGTCGGATGAAATTTATTTAACTACATACGTACATGTATATGGGAACATTTATACGGCACGTTCGAGTAGCAAAATTATATATAATATATGCACATGTATAATATATATATGTTGCCAAGATCGAAAGTGATCGTGATAATTTCATTTTTTAATTTGCTTAATTGCGCTTAAATTACCGATCGATGAGATGCTTTTGAACTATCGGTCAATTTCATATTCAATTTGAAATTCGGAACATCATTTTACCTGCAATATAGTAAAAATTTCAAAAACGAATCTAAGAGTATAGTTATTGTTTTAAAGGAATAAAATATAGAAACTGATTCGAATGAAAGACTTAAAAGTACTTGCTGAGTTTTTTTTTTTTTTTTTTTTTTTAATTTTTAATCCCTACAATTTTTCTGGGGCCGAAGCTCACCCAACTCTTTCGCGGTTATTTTAACGTCCTTACTTTACGCCAACTAGGGCCAAATCGAGGACGCACGAATACAGGTTCGCGATTGTTGAATATCCCATCTGCGCAATGCATTGCTCCATGCCAGCCTGTACTGACATGGATGATGGTTCGGCCCATAGACTCTGCACTCCAACAGGGGGTCATAGTTGTGTTCATCGTCATCACCGATCGAAATCAGGTGAAGAAAAATCCCTTTTGCAACCCTCCCCTGTTGGGATTCGAACCCGGTACCTCCCGCCCCAAACACCGCAGCTTTAACCACTGCGCCAATTGCTCGGTTACTTGCTGAGTTGTTGAAGTCAGAAAGTTTAATCGATAAAGGTAATTTCTTGAAATATTTGAATTTCCAGAAGATTCAAGTTGGGAAGATCTGAAACAACTTCTTGCAAAATATGGTCATCAGTTCGAGCCGTAATTGAAACAGCAAAGGTCGAAGACATTTTAAGGCGTATATCAGTAGAATTTTCTTTTAATGACGTGTTTTATCAGTTTAACGGTTATTTCATTTCGTTTTAGTGCTAAATAATTTTTTTGAATTTGATATTTATATCCATTTTTGAGTTTTGTGTGTTTTGGTGTGTCATTTGACTGTTTTTTTTAAATTAACTCACCAAATGTATATTAATTAGATTTTTTTATAATTACAATGACATTTTGTTTGTAAAATGGTTATTTTATTTAATTTTCGTGGTAAATCATTTTTTTTTGAATTTGTAAATTTATATAGATTTTAGAATGTTATGTATATATATTAGTGTTTATCGGTGGTGAGGTTGACACCTACTGTGATCAGTTGTTTGCGCTAGTCACAAATACTTAACACTATTTGTTTGAATCTTTTCGGTAATCATAACCTGACTAATTGGTTGCTTCACTGTAAAGCATTTGCCTAATTGTTTTAGAAAATTCCAAACAAATAACTTGTAAACAATTGTGAAGGTGCTAGTCTCGAAGCAACGTATGCGAGTAACGGTTTAAACCGTAATCCCATCAAACTCGAATTTCTCACGTTTTATACTGTACAGACACTACGTTTATGATAGAGTCCAAACAAGTAAGTGTATTTTGCATATACGGTTTTAACTCTTTTATAATATGCCTGATTTCACTACGGAACCTGATATTTTCAAATCAAATAAACTGTTCACGAACCTACACAAGTTTTTAAGACATCGGCAACGTGCGTAACGTACTTTGTAGACTTAATAAGAGGTTGTTGATCCAATATAAATTATTATAAGTTAATATGATATAAGCAAATGATATAAGTGTTTTTACTTTTTATACATTGATCCGACAATAAAGAAAGAAAAACTAAATAATATCTTGAAACAAAGATCCAAACGTTAAAAAGGTTCAAATGGAAGCAGAAGCTACATTAGAGCCTTCACATGGGTATTTTATTGAATGAAGAAAAATATCAACTACATTCGGCACGCTTCTTATTGAGAGCACCAAGAAGAACTTTTGCTGGAATTATAAAAATAAGGAATTATGGATAAAAGGAGTATCGTCGGACGAAGAGCTACCAGAAGAAATAAAAAACAAGAGATTAAAGACTTTTCTGTTTATTGCAAAGTTACAAAAGCAGGAACAACTACTGTTACTTTAATATCGGGAAAAATAAAGATGGCACCAATCTGTCAAAAGTTAACCCTTCGTTTTTTATGGCAAAGCTACTTCTAGACAAATTTCCAGAGCCATGGATATCTCGTATTGTAAGATGCAGGCGTGGACAGATTCAGCAATATTACAAGCTTGCAGTTATAAGGCTACCCTTATGTAAATTGAAAATCTTGTTGCGAATAGATTTTCAGAGATTCATTCTATTACCAGCCTCGCACAATGAAAACAAATAAAATCTAAAGATAATCCAGTGGACTGCGCAAATCGTGGAATAGATCCTGATAAGCTGTGCGATCATAATCTATGTTGGACGAGGTCAGCCTGTTTTTATAAGAAAAGCTGGCTTTTATAAGAAAACAATTTTCGATTCTTCAAGGCCAAGAGCTAGAAAACAGTTCAATCGTCATTGCCAGAAGTGCTTCAGATTTAATGCTGGTTAAGCGACCCAACTAATGGTAGCCTATCATCACCAAGGATGACTCCATCACGAACATTAATCCACATGGGGAAATATTATGCCAACCCTATACATTTTCGAAGGTCTAAGGGCAGAGGATCGAAAAGCCAAAAAGGTTACATCGCTGTTTTCGTCTGTTTAACAACGATTGCGATGCATAAAGAATTGTTTTGTGATTTGACATCAGAACGATTTTTTTCTGACCTTAAACGCTTCATAGCACGTAGGGGAAATGTTGCAAATTTATATAGCGAAAACGCAACAAATTTGTTGCAGCAAATAAATATTTGCCGGCCATATTTCCAAACGAGCTTGAATGCCTAACACTAGGATATTTCATAATAGGCAACTCTATGCTTGCCTCGCCTAACGACCGGCCACTTCAATTGAAACTACAACTATTAACTAGTCGACAGGATGCGCAATGATTTTTGATAAATCTGGAGCAAACATTATCTACAGAATATGCAACATCGCGCGAAATGGATAAAACAACAACCAAATATAAAAAAGAACCAGGTAGTTCTCATAAGGGATGAAAATTTATGCCACCTACTAAATGGATCCAGGACATGATAAGTTAGTTAAAAGTCCTTACTTTGAAAACTCACAACGGAACTCCCAAAAGCTAATATCAGACCACTGCGTATCGTCAATTAATGTAAATTAAAGAAATACATGGTAGGTCGAGTGGCCGAAGTGTCATTACCAATGAAATCAAACAAATAATTTCTGCGTGTAGTAGATTTAAATGGTTTTATTGTGACCTGGGGGATGCGTCGACAAAAAAATCATTTAGTGACTGAAAAATATGATACAACTAAAATCTTTTATACATTCCTGTATTTTCGCCGGATGCGAATAGTATAAAATCTTCAATTTCCTCCCTCATAATTCGTTCCGAGGAAAAGATGGTGTTTCAAATTTACTCGTAAAGAGGTTAACTGGTTTTGTGCATTATTGTGAGAACAGGGTTTCTCCGTCTGTTTTAAAACGAGCTGCGTATAGTTGTCCCAATTTAAAAAATAAGATAAGTCAAATTTAAATAACTACACGCCAATATCGCTTCCCTCCATATTATCCAGAGTATTTGTGAGGGATATGAAAAGTGGAATAGGCAGTTTTCCTGAAAAGCATAATTTTCTGTCCCCTTTTGAACCTTTTGACATTAGTGCGAGATTTGAGATTAGAAGTCGAGGTTAGGCCCTCTCGTATTCCTAGTTTACGTATATATGGGTATTTACAAACTCAATTTTGCTGGATCCCTTTAAAACTCACAAGTTATTTTGGAATGATAAAAATAAAATAATACATTTTAGAGAACGGTTGGCTTTCCCGAAAGGAATTTTCTTCCATGGCTTTGGCTGTAAAGGAGTTCGATTATATACCTCGTTGGATACAGTGTAATACACACAAAACGCAATCGCTGGATACAATATCAGTATCTATAAAAAGTTTATGTTAAAAAGTACCAGTACTAGAATACTAGTAAAATATTAATTTTGCATGTCTTTTTTTTATATTTTGCTGATGATTTTTCATCACTGCCTGTAATACGCGCATATTCATATAAATACAGACGTAATTAATAAAAAAAAATAATTTAATTAAATTTAATTAAAAAAAAACAACAACAAACCATAAGTGAACAACAAATCAAGTTTCTTGCAAAACTATAATAAAAGCTTCACCGATATAGAAAAAAAATAAATTTGTTTTTCATATCATTTAAGCAATGACCGTTAAAAAAAACAACAACAACATCAAGTAGGTACTATGGAAAAATTAATTACCATTTTTATTTTTATTCATGTACTTATTTCATTTATACATTTATATATATGAATATATAAATATATGTATATATAATGCCGATTGTAAGTGAAATCATACATAAAATAATATAAATAATTTATAACAAGTACAAAAAAAAAAAAAAAAAAAAAAATCTAATTCATCAAAATTAGAAAGATAAATAGAAATTTTTAGTCTGTCGATCGCGTCGAAATTAATATCACTTTGACCGGTTTTCGGATATATCAATTAATGAAACCAAACAAACTCTTTGGCGATCGCGCGCTTTTATAAAAAAAAATAAACATTTATTGGACACAGAGAGAAAAATTATCAAGTAATCGATCAAGCAAAGTAAATACAAAAATAAAAATTTAACATGTAATTCGATATTCAAATCGATTGAATTTATTTTTTTTCCCCCGAGTTTTTCGTTTTGACTGATGGTTGATTTGTTTTAATGATCGTTAATAGTTACTGTGTATATGCACATGAATTTAGTCTATACAGTATAAATAACTGGAGTTGTGGACGATAGTGTCATATATTATGTGCGGTCAACATTTATATCACTATGCCGTAAACTTTCATTTTTTTTACGGTTTACGGTTGAAATCGAAATTATTAAAAATATTTAAATTGGTATTACCTAAGAGGCGATCAAATGACAAGATTTTAATGTTGATATGATCATATGATATACATTTAAATAATTTTTTTTTTATTATATTTAGGAAGTATTTTTCGTTCATTAAAAAAATAACTCCATTTTGTTGTTAGTCGTGCAATATGGATTGGGTTACAACTAAAGATGTACAAACAACTAAACAGAATGTTAACATTTAAAATATAAAAATGAGGTTCTCAAATATCAAATTATACTTCATATAATAACTATATTTTATTTGGTTGACAGATTACTGGCTTCTATATTCAAACTTTAGAGGTACCCGCATGTCATTAAAGAAATTCAATTCAATTTACTGTGCACACCAATCATATTAGATTGGTTGTCAAAAGTGTTGCCTGCATTTCGAATATTTGATTATCTATCATGATTTGGAGGCAGATAAATGAACTGCTGTATGGGCCAGGAAAAACCTGATTAAAATGTATATGATATATACATATATATAACGTTATATATATATATATATATATATATATATATATATATATATATATATATATATATATATATATATATATATATATATATATATATTTCCGGTGTGAAAAAAACGATCTAGATAGGTCAAGATTTTGGGAAAATTAGTTTAGGACTTTAATTTTGGAAAAACATTTTTCATATGAATGACGTCACAAATACTTGAAATAGTTATAAGGTCAGCAATTGTTTATATGTCATAATGCAAATTCAACTAGAATTAGGCAACTTTGATTAGCAAACAACTATTACTACTTGGCCACCTTTGCCGTAGTTTTGAAAAAGATCGCTAGGTGTCAGCCACTTTGCGTTAAAAGGAGAATAGAATAATTTGTCGGTAAAAATATGCAAAAAGGTTTGAATCTCATCTTATATCAAAATTATTCTTTGCACTAAATTTGACATTTAGTTTTTCATCGGATATTATTGTATCCAAAACCAAAAATAATAACTTTTGTGATATAAAAATAAATAATAATTTGCCAAGAAATAAAAATCGTGATAAAAAACTTTCATTGCAAACTAATTTAACACCCGACCTGCGTCAAACAGTTTTCAACGCTTTACATTTTGGTGGATGACTTTTTCAACAATAACTCGTCGATACTTTTATTCAATTTGAAATTTTAATTAAAAAACTATTTTAGTCGATCAGTACGCCGAGTTACCAAACTTATCAACGACTTATCAATGATCAATGAAATTATCAATGATTTAGATAAAAAACAGTTATTTGGAATAAGGTGGCCGCATATGTGTATACAATCGAATTTCAAAAACGTGGCAACCACACATGCATTTGCTGTTGATCATGAATCGTGAAGAAAGAATTCATAATCCTGAAGATCGAATTCATAATCCAGAAGAAATTGATGATCTAATTACAGCTGTAATTCCAAATATCGACGACTCTGAATTGCGAGAATTCGTGTTAAAGTGGATGATGCATAATCCGTGCGGAGTGGAGTTAAATCCAGATGCTACATGTATGGTCAATAAAAATGGAAAATTGCAGTGCCGCTTCGGGTTTCCAATGCAATTCAAAGAAGTTACATCTCTAGCGGATGATGAAAAACCAAAGTATTGTCATCGTTATGACCCCAAATTGGACCAAAATAATCGAGATTATTTTGATTTTCACACGAACTTGAAGTATATCGAAAAGATAAAAGGATAATTTCCAATGTCACATAGCTCTGGTAAAATATTTATATTAATAAATCCGGCAGATATTGGACAAAAAGGTTCAAAATTAGAAGCGTATTTTCGACATAACCAGGCGTTGAAGAAAATGCAAACCAACAAACATTACTACTACTATTGGCAAATGCACGAACAATTTAAATGGAATGGAATAACGAGTACCTGGGAACCGCGAATTCGTCGATTGCGAGTCATTGGTCGAATACATAACGTAAATTATGTTGCTTAACCAGAATGCTTCCGTTTGCGAGTACTTCTCTATCATGTGAAGGACGCAACAAGTTTTGATGATTTCCTTACAGTGAATGACATTCGTTATGCGACATACAAACAAGCTTGCCTAATTCATGGCCTCGCCTTCGACGATAAACAATGGATAGATGGTCTAAAAGAATCAGCACTGTCCAAAATGCCTTTGGTAATGCAAATACTATTCATTCAGATTCTTAATTTTGGATGTCCCGAAGATCCAAAAGGCCTCTGGAAAAGTTTCAAAAATCAGTTGGCTAAAGATTTTATTCTGCAAGCACGACGAAATAATATATCTGAGGATGCTACAATCAAACGTGCTTATCGTATAATTGCATTCAAGTTAAATACGACAGCAACAGAAGGTCGAAATTTTCGGTTCTGGGTGGAACGATATGGTATGGACAACATTGACAATTACGAAGATGATCAAAACATGGACGTTCTAAATTCTGACGAGTCAGCTGCTACTGAAAAAATCATATATCGGCTTCTGCATTGTGGACAGTATTTTATATGCAAAAATTTTATATGCCTGGTCGATTTTTTTCAAAGATCGACCAGGCGGTACTGGTAAAACTTTCGTGTATAAGATCTTGTATCACTTACTTTGTGACCAAAATCACAGAGTAAAATTTTTGGCATTCACTGGAATCGCATCTACTCTATTGCCTGCTGGACAAATATCACACAAGACATTTGGTCTGAAAGTTCCGCTTTCGTCAGATTCAATTTCCAGCTTTAAACCTGGTTCAGTCAAAGCTACAGAACGGCTTAAGTTGATGTTTTTTTTATGGGAGAGGCACCGATGTTACCAAAGTATGGTTTAAAATATGGGTCAGTTGTTGCGGTCTATTGCAAATCCAAACTTGCCATTTGGAGGGAAAATTTTAGTCGCTGGAGGTGATTTCCGTCAGTGCTTACCTGTTCAATTCCGAAGCAACCGTAGTGCAACACACGATTTGTCGATCAAAAAAAGTCATTTCTGGAAGCATTTGATTAAAGCAAAAATAAATACTGGGGAAAAAGCTGGACAAGAAGACATTCTTCAAATTACGCTCGACTTCAGTAAAAGTTAACTTGGATGTACAATACAACGACCACAATTTACTCTTCGATCATTTGCGATGACCGTGCATAAATCTCAAGAGCAAACGTTCGAATTTGTTGGCGTTGACCTTCGTACAGCTGTCTTTAATCACGGTATGTTGTACGTAGCATTTTCCCGTGTGAAACGACAAAATAGCTTGAAAGTTCTGATACCACCTGAAAATGAACGTCGCATGTATACTGTTGTGTGGAAAGAAGCATTAAACGCTCCTGATGAAACTTCTATAAATCTAGATAGTGAAAGCGATGACGGTTACCTAGGCAACATCAATTTTTATGTCTCAGCAGAATAAAATAAAATGAAATTAAAATGGTTTTACGAAAGAGATTAAAAAAACTGTCTTTCTTTTCACTGAGTAAAGCTCGGTCCCCTGGTACTCTCACAAATTCTTAAAAGTCATATATTTTGTCTTTTTTATTCATATTACAAAAAATGTATAGACGATTTCTTTGGGTTCCTGTTGTTGAGCGAGTTACAGGGTGTCTTAATATTAGCATTTTTTATCGGGTAATTATAATAGAGGACACATTTTTTTAGGTGAAAGTATCTGCTAAAAATTACATTATTTTGAAATTTTGCTTGTAAAAATTCTGACCAAAATTTTCTTTTCCACTTTTTAACAATTAACATTTTCTTTTTTTTTTTAGACCATTTACAGTTCTTACACATAACAAAAATCCAGAGTGTAATTATTTTTGGTTTTGGGTGTTGGGGTGAGCTTTTATAGGGTAGGAGTTGACCGTTTATAGCCATGACTTTCGTGGACTATATTGCAACTTTGCAACTATGTAAAGATCACCAAAGCTATCAATGAAGCAGAACCAGAATATCTAATTTAATGTCAAGAACCAAAACACCAATTCAATATCAAATCGATGATGAAGACTTAGCTAAAGAAACAGAATGAATTCGTGATAAGTCTATAGGAAAAATAAAAAGAGAAGGTTAAATAATACACCACCTCCAAAACAACAAAAATTGAATCAAAATACTCAGCCTCAAAAGGTTGAGGCCTCAATCACCTATCATAGTAGACGATGTTAAAAATTATCACGCATCAAAATAAGCATCAACGTAAATAGTGGAGATGCATATAGAAACGTAGTGAAAGCTTTGAGCGAAGGCTCATTTATCTTTTACACGTATGAAAATAGGAAATGCCAATCAGAATAATACCAATAGGACCTTACATCATACATGTAGCCCTGAACGAATCCAAGATGAATTATCATCAAAACAATTTAAAATAATCAGCGCAATGAACAAAATTAGCTGGATTAAGCAGGGATTCAAGCACTTCGAAAGTCTAAACTAATACAAAAGATGTCAAGCATTTGGACACACGTAAAAATATTTTGCAAACTTCCAAGGTATGTTAAATGTGCCGGACACCACCAAACTGGAGAATGCGATAACCCACAAGTTCATCTAAAGTGTGTACACTGTGGACAAGGTCATCATACTAATTATCGAGTATGTATATTGTTGAGAGGCAGACAAAACAAGACAATGGGCAACCATATATGGCCTTCAACTAAAAACTAAAGGTGTTACGTATGCCGAAGCAATAACAGGCGTAGTCAATAAACCGCAGTAAAAATCGATAGATGTAGACATCAGTCAAATATTACAAAATATTCTCATGAAATTAACAAAATTTAATGAGCGGCTACAAAAATTGGAAAATAGAGCATAAACCTAAATCCACACAGAAATTAATAGCACAGTGAAAATCATGTCATGGAATGCTAAAAGTTTCCTCCGGCATCAGCAGGAGCTACAAGCTATCCTCGACATTGAGAATAAAGATCTTATTTCGGAAATATTTTACTAAGTAATCCTACCTAACATTTAAAGGATATTGCGTATATGCCACTATTCATCCAGATAATTCAGCCAGAGGAAGAAGTGCAGTCATCTTAAAAAAAATATCATTTTGAAGAAGCAAAGTATTAAAAAGAAGAAATTCAAGCCACAGTGGTTTATATAAAAACCAACAACTTTCCTATTGTTGTGGCAGGATTATGATGTCCACCAAGCCATTCACATTAAAACCAAACAATACTCAGAGTTCTTGAAGCGTCTAAGAAAAAGGTTCTTAATAGATGGTGGTTTCAATGCGAAGAATTACTGATTGCCATAGGGATAAATTCAAATCCAGAAAAAAGTTACACACAACTAGAGCTCAACAAGACAAAAAAAGACTAAATAGTCTTACTTAGCAATTAACAAGAGAAATTCAGAAATTAAAAAATTTCTACTTAAGTACAAGTTGACGAATAAAAGTAATATGGATTATTCGCTTTGGAGAGCAACTAAAATTCTGAAAAGCCCAATAATGACGATTTATCAGAAAAATGGATTCAACATGGGCAATGAAAAAGCTGAAGAATTTGCTAATCTTCTTGAAAATAAATTTCAACCTCATGAATGTCAATTACGAGAAACATTGGATGAAAACATATTACAAATTCTCGAAGATCACCTACATCGCCTTTACTGAAGTAGCAAACGAAATTAAAAATAATTTAAACTTTAAGAAAGTACCAGAGTTTGCCGCAATAAGCACTCAACTACTGATCAAGTGCATAGAATAACCAATATTATTGAGAAAAATCTAAAAAAAAAAAAAACAATTTTTTGTTTTTTTGCCAAATTGGTTTAGATGAGTATTAAAGTTAGTACACAATGGGGAAGGTTACACATATTGCTGTAAACCTTTTCCTGGATCAAAATGTTCGAAAAAGCTGAATAAAATTTTAGCTTTTATTAAGGACAATCCTATTACCACAATGAAGTGAGCAAAAAGATAACTTATATATTTCCTCATCGTGCATTAATATTACTTACAAGCGGCGAAAAGTTCAAACAGTCATCACAAGTTACGAAAGTTCATCGTTCTAATGTTTGCACATTTGTACAAACATATGAGTCGATTAGAAGCAAACCGGTGTCTATTCCTTTTAAACAAATAAAACTGGATTATATTAGAAACGATTACCATCGAGAACATATATTTCTAAAACAGAAACGACTGTTCCAGGATATAAAGTAAACAAGGAGCGTTTAACACTTCTACTTGATGGAAATTCTAACGGTGATTACTAATTAAAGCCATATTTGATCTACCACTCCGAGAAGCCTAGAGCTAAGCTACCTGTATACTAGAGATCTAATAAGCAGGTATGGATGACTTCAGTCTGATATAATTTTGTTTAAAGATTTGGTCCTTAATTCTTAAACAAAAGAAGTATGGACAATAGAAAATTTGACTTTTAAAATTTCAATACTGCTAGATGCATCTCATCCTCTTTATTTGGATGATACTTGTGAAGATGTAAAATTTTTATTTATTTTACCACCGAACACAACGTCCTTGATTCAAGCCATGGATTAAGGGGTTACATATCTCAAATTTTAACGGATAGCAACAACAAAATCTCAATGAAATAGTTTTGGTGAAACTACAGCATTACCAAAACTTTAGGAAATATTGCTGAATCGTGGTTTGAAGTTAAGCCTACGAGTATGAATGGCGTTTGGAGTGCAATATGGCCTGATTGTGTTCGTATTCCTTTGCAGTTAGATAAAGATATTCGGGGGACTATCACTAACATTTGCTCAGTGTTAGTTTTCATGGCATGAAACAAGATTTGGTGGAAATGATGGACTACGAGGATGATGACAGCATTACCATCAGCATTAATCAAGATTTGAATGGGAAGTTGAAAATGTTAAGGGATTGTTACAAAAATCGAAACTAACTAGCTAGATTATATGTACAAGGTAAAAAATCGCGAGTTTAAAATTTTAAAACTTTTTCTTAAACTCTTTCGGTTTAATATTTAAACTTTAAAAAATTTCGATTAACAAACACAGAAATTTAAAAAATCTCAATATATTGTTTTAAGCTAACGCTCAAAATGTTTTACTCTGAGTTATAATTTATAAACGTTTCAATTTTAAATCAAAAATTTCTGTAAAATAGTATCTGTTGATTCAAAAAGAAAACCTTTGTGTTTCAAATCTAACAGGGCTGGTTTAAAATATAAACTCGTTAGTTTGTAATATGATAAAAAAATTTTTTTTTTTTTTTTTTTATAATAAAAACTTAAATTTTATTTTGAACTAATTGTGTTCTAAAACTGTAACATAGAATTGTGTTCTAAAACTGTAAATTAATTTTATGAACGTAAAAGTTTAGCGACTTTAAATGTTAGCTCCTTTGACGGTTTCTCTTGAAAATGCAAGACTAAGTAACTCATTAGGTTTTTATACTTTATACCTATATTAGGTTTTTATACTTAGTAAGATCACGTTGTTCTAGTGAATTATAAGATGGAAACAATGAAAATTCTGTTTATTACACCTTCGATGCGTTCAAATTTTTAATATGGAAAAGTTAACTTTTTTTTTTGAGTTGGGTGAACTTGGACAATTTTAAAACTTTTATGTTTTAAATTTTCATAATTGAGAGAAAATTCTGGATTTTTTTAAACTTTTGTGTTTAAATTTAGTATGGTTAAATATATCATTTTTTTGTCAATGAACAAAAAGGATTTATTTTAAGTATTTTTTTGTTTTATTTTAGATAAAAACTTTTTATGTTTAAAATTAACGCTTTGTAGTTTTAAATAAGTTTTAAACATTTTGAAGTTTAAGAATTAGCATTGAATTGTTTTACTATGCTATACAACTTTTGTGATTTAAAAAAATGTTTCAAAATTAGTCTCGATTTTTTACCGTGTAGCGTTACAATCGATTGTCGAGTCATTATACATTTTTAAAAGTGTTGACCCTGATGCTGAAAGAAGTGCCAATGTTGTGAGGAAAGTATTAAACTCAATAAGCTGAAATAAGCAAATTTATGCGGAAAAGAAAATAATGCAATCCAAACTAAAATGGACAGTAATTTAAATATATATATATATATATATATATATATATATATATATATATATATATATATATATATATATATATATATATATATATATCAAGTCCTTTTACACTAAAATAAAAAAAACTATTGTATTTTACTCAACTTTTGGAACGTATTCCAAGATTGTGTATATATTCTTATGAAAATTTCCACTTCAATTTGCGTTTTGCGTACAATTTTTTAGGAACCAAACTACGACGCAAATCGTAGCTTTGGTGTATTGATAACCATACATAGCTTTTACAGAAATACAACGTTTAAGAAATAACAAAAATACTAAACCCAGTTGAACATCGGAAGTGTTAAAAATAATTGTACCCGTAACTAAATAAATATTTTATTTTTAACCTTGAGCTCGCATAAATATGACGTTAAATGTTAATCACCTTAATGACAATCGTGTCTACAATACATCCGTTGTATAACAACAAATCGTAAAGTACACCGGTCCCTCCATATATCCCAAAATAAAATTAAAATTAAAATTCATATGACATTCTTACCCTTGTGATCTTATCATTCCATAAAAGTAACATAAAAAAAAAATAAAAACATCAACCACTAATAAATTAATCGTTCATTGTTTCGAACGAAGTGGGACTACTTAGTAAGTGTTGTACATACCTGAAACGATAGAAAAAAATAAGAAGGAAATTATAAATCAAATCAATAATAAACGCCAAGTTAATTTCTTATGATTAATTTAGATGAAAAAAAAAAATCTCGCGCACTTGATAAACTATACCTAGACACTTTGAATCCATCAAATCAAAATCCGCTTTCATAAATTTTCCGTTTATAAAATTTTTTTGCTTTCTGGTATTAATATACTCTATGCAAGTTATGTGCATACTTATTGGCTTGGGGTGGTGAAACGATCAATATTGTAATAGGAAAATTATTTTCCAAAATGCGCATATATTGATTGCTATTTTGTATATGGATATGGAAATTTATTTAGATTTTGTTGCGGAAGAAATATAATAAATAAATTAGTATATTATATATATGATATCGATAGATGCACGACGACAAAAACTTCGTAATAATAAGAAGAAAATGATTAGATTTAAGAGCTGTTAGTTTAATGGTAATATTATTAAATCACGACTTCGAGGTAAACAAGATAAATTATAAGTTTTTATTTATTGAGATCGAAAGGCTGAGAAAATGATTGGCATGTTTATATATAATGTCCATCGTTTCGACCACCTACATAACTTTAACTAATTGCATAATTATTACAAGTATTTAACCTGTAAAAATTTGTCCATGACCGGTACCATTCAATTGACGATAAATGATTGTTATCACACACCCTAAAGTAGGTACACGACATGTTAAAAATATACGAAAAAAAACGTTAAAAAAGCACATACAACATATATCATAAACACCTTTATGTTTTATATAATCCGTACGTTAACAAGACGATTTAAAAGATTATGAAATTGCAAACAACATGTTGAAGTAAAAGACAGATTTTCTTATGTGTTTCAAGGATTCTGAGGAATATACAATTTTCACTTTCAATTATTGCTCTAAAATCTTAAATTACGGTTGACCCCAAAAAACAATTACATGTATGTTCCTATACGTACTATATGTGAATTACGAAATAATAATTTAGTCTTATGTGAAATGGCAGAAAAAATTAAATTCGATGAAAATTTAATAACATTAATTTGCCAAATATTTCAGACAGGATTAAAATTACATAATACGTACGTTTAATATTTGATGAAATTACCGATAAATATTAAATGGCATTGAAATATTTATTGAATTAAGCTATAAGTGGTATACTTGCTCTGCAGGCCTATGTAATAATAATAATTGGTTTTCACAGGCCATTGTTGGCGCTTATTGAATCAGTATTCTGGTCTTATCGGGTTTGATCCCGAGCTTGTGCTAGACATCCCGAAAAAAACAAATTGTTTTTTATCCCAATGAGCCATCGTCGCTGACAGTGACCGTTATGCGTCTATTAAATGACTGCTCTCCCCTTCTCAGTGATCGTTGCACCACCCGTTTAGGATCGGCTCGTAGAAAGTGACCGAGCCAGAGTACTCCCTGCCTTTTTATTTCATTAATGATCTCAAAAGTTTTCATTAAATTCCTGATGCCGTGAGTAAATCTCGGTTGTTTCGTAATCGTCGCGTTTGGGGCCATATATATTATGAGCATGATTCATTAACCATCTTTTATACTCATCCGTCAGGGTCCAACTCTCATACCCAAACATGAAACGGGTCCAATCAACACCTTGTAAACTTGTCAGCATTTGAAAGGTATTTTGAGCAATCTCTTTTTTTAAAGATAGAGCACAGCGCGGCCACGTTCTTTTCATCAGGCATAACTTCGCTTTGACGTTCTAACCGAATTTGGTAGAAAAAATAGTTTCACAAAGCAGGATTGGAAAAGAACCGGGTTTTTTTTTTAAACCCACCCATCAGGTTTTTTGGGTTTTTAGTGGGTTTTGGGGTTTTTGGATTATATTGTTTTCATATATTAAAACGAAAGTACCTGTAGAAAAGTACTCGTAGACACGTAACGTAAAAATTAATTACAGGTTCATGCTCCTCCTATTTTCTGTTTTTTTTTTTGGGTTAAATTAAAACGAAAGTACATGTAGTCACCTACAAATGATTCAAGTTTAACGCTAATATTAGACGGATGGTCGAACACTTCAAATGACCCACTAACCTCGTGTTCAGTTCATACCAGCATTAATAGTTATATAATAAGTGCAGAGAACGCCGGTTCCGAAAAAAACTTCGGAATATTGAGTTGCTGTGGTAGAAAAATCAATTTATTGATATAAAGAAATATAATAAAGAAATATTTGCCTGTTGCACGGATAACGAAAACTAAATGAAAAAAATAAATGACATTTTGAAAGCATGTTATGGAACTATCACTTATTGGTGCTCAGCTCACACATGCTCAATTTTTAGTATAGAGATATAATTCAAAATTAAAGTGATGTACGATGGAGTTCTTATGAGGGGAGAAATGCTTACTCAAAATATTGTTAGATGTTTTGCAAGGTAATTCCACTTCAATTGCCGCATAGCTGCTGAAGTTTGGTATAGTTTAATGAATAACGGTATATTATTACCAAAAAGAACTTTAATAGAAAAGCGAGTGAAAAATGTTCTAACTCCGGCTCATTATTTGGCTAATATGATGCATCCAACATATTTGCGCAAAATTTCTTAGTGCATAATTAGAAAGTATGGCAGAAGAATGGAGAAGCCAAAAATATCCTAAATTTTTGGCACACTATTTGGCATTCAAAATTCAAGGTGAAGTAAAGTTTCCAAAATCTCTGCGTTTAAGCCAGAGGTGCTTGAAAAATTAAGCTCAAAACAATGGTGGAAAATATTTCTTTTAGTCTCTGATTTGCCAGTGTGGGTTCCTTGTAGGATAAGTTCTATGCACATCTGCGCAATCTGTATTAGACAACTTTCAAATACAGCATTTGACACTTGTTGAACATTGAGTAAATTAGAGAAATGCTTTTTCCAATAGTGCGGAAAACTGCATCGATGTTAACACAGAGGTTTCAATACTGGTCTCGAATGGCAATATACCTAGGTCTAAAGGTATGGTGTAGTCCAGTGAGTCTTTTAATGAAGTTACGAGAACTGTGATCATTATGCCCAGCTAAGTTAGTACCCTTAAAATGTTAGCTTTCCACCATTTAAACTTTTTCCATCTACAAATTCGCTTGGCATTTCTCCTAGCGTAGACCGCTTTGTAGACCGATAGTAACACGTATTCACGGTTATTTATAAGTTGTATTCTGTTGCTCGACAGCAAGACGACATTACTCATCAAACCAACCATTTTAAGGTTTAATTTTCACCATACTTTAGAGTTGCCTGGGCAGCACCGACCACGCAAATTTTATTTGATATTGTGAAATTGTGCTTGCTTTTCTTCGTGTATCATAACTTCACCGTTGAAACGTAAGTTTAATTTTCCTGACTCGTACGAAAACTGCAGCCTTAGCTTTGAAGTGACCAATTGATGATTACTGTCTATAAATTTTGCAGCCAACCGATAAGATTTCACATCTTGGATGACCCGAGACCTTCCATTAGATATTAAGCCATGGTCAATTTGTCTTCGGGACGTCTTACGAGGGTGTCTCCATAAGAAGCTATATTTCCACAGAAGTCAAAGTATGATTTTTGCCAGCATTAAAGTCACCAATCACCATTCTAACGTCGTGCTGCGTTAAGGAACCCATCATATCATCCAAATTGTTGTAAATTTAGTCTTTATTTTTGGGTAGGCTTATAACGACGGCGGTGACGTGTCGTTATTTTAATTATTCAGATGTTTTTGATGTTGTGCAAAGCAAAGCTCAGTTTCGATCTGATGAGGAATCGTAAATAATTTTGTTAAAAATTATTTTGTCATCTCATCAGGCCATGGCGACCGAGTGCTATGTGTAATAGCTACTTTTACGCTCTATATATATTTATGTACAGTGTACATGTAGCGTTAGCGAATTATATGAAAATTGCACGAAATATCTGAATAATTTTAATTGTGTGTGTAGCGAAGGTCGCTACAGGCTAACATGAGTCAGTTTATGAACACAAATCCTTGACAGGTTGACCCGTCGTATGCGTAAACGTAGCTTACACATACGATAATCTGCTTTGAAATCAAAAACATCCTTTTTCACCTTTGACCTGTAGTAATATTCTAAGGATAATATGCTCATTTAGAAGCCTTTTACGAGGCATGCAAGTGCCCCCAACCACAGCGGTCATATTAAATTTTTAGAATAAATTCACTTTAGTTCGATAAGGTGTCTTTTTGCCTTAACTCCGGCATTGGGTCGGTCAGAAAATGCATTGTACGGTGCACGAATGTGAACCTCTCGAATGCACTGCCATTCCCGAAGAATAGCCATTGTTTTGATTCTGTTGGAATGTCCAGGATTCTGCATTCGAAATGTTCACAGCTTTCAAAATAGATTCGCGGTAAACAGTTGCAATAATCTTTATGACATGGTCAGGAAACAGGCTAATGCTTGTTTTCTGGTGGCCATCAGGAGGTGTAAATTTTCGTATGACCTCTCTGGCAAGTAAACGCGATAATTTTGTTTGTTTCCATTATGGTCAATGTAGAATGGAGCCTCATAAGAGAAACGATATTCGGAAACGCAGGCCACTTGCGTGCAGATGAAGAAAATTCCTCTGGTTTAACCGAATTATTTTTTTTTCTGTTCAGGAGTAAGATCGTGTGCCTTTTGGAACTTTGAAGGCTGAATCCTCGAAGCTTCAGACTCTACACCCAGAATGTGTTGCATTCTTTATTTCGATATGTTTATCTCAGCTGCCTGTTTTGTACCACTGCAACGGAGGTTTCGTTTAATTCGAACCTTCATCTTTCGAATGATTTTTTGTGATGTTGCTTTTCTTTTACGAACAGTTCTGTTACTATCAGTGTAACAATAAATGGTGCTAGACAAAAGATTTATGGCTTAGCTCTCGAACAAATTGAAGCTGTAGTTTTCGAGCCAAATAAAGCACATTAACACTGTTACGTTTGAATTCGTTTCAGATGCAAATAATTCAACATACTAATCAGCAATATATAAGGAACTGTCTTTAGTCTAATTCTAAGCGGTCTGTCCTGGTTGCTTTGACAGATAAAACTGTGCGAAGTTTGTAGCAAATTGTTTTCAGCAACCTGGAACACCCGCCAAAATTAACAGTTTCGTAAGGAGTTAAGGTCTAAAGGTGTAATTGGACAGTATTTTTATTTTGTAAAATACAACTGATTACTGATTTTTTGTCTACCCCGACCTGAATTGCAGGTATCAATTCGAATTTCGAAATTTTACAATGACTTGTCGACATATTGCTGGACTTATTTCACGAATGCCCAATTGAAAATTGATTTTTAGATCATTAATTGTTTGTGCCTTATTTGCACTTGACTTTAAAAAAAAAAAAACAAACATTTTGGTGATATATTAGATCATGTGTCTTTGGAGGCCATTTGAAAGCTGTATTTCGTGAAATTACACGTTGAGGAAATGTCAATAGCAAAAACATAATAATTTTTAGAGTTGTGTGACATGTAGTCGCCGTTTTGCTGGAAATAAACATCAGCCACATCAATTGGGATAATAAATCAATCAACATTGATTAGTATCACTCATCATTCAAAAGTAACATCATTTTTATCAGAGAGATAACGCAATTGAATCTTTTCTACTAACTCTTTCCTCCTGATTAATGTACGAGGTCTAAGATCATTTGCCTATCTTAGAACAGTTAATGGTGCATTATATGAAAACTACCATGGCGCATGTCAAGCGTTACAATTTATTCTGGCAGATGCAGTTCTAACCTTCAATTTCATGGTGTAAATAAATGTACTTGATTAGCTTAAATGCCCAAACCCGATAAAACCGCAGACACGATAAATTTATTCTTCTGGAAATTTTTGGTCGTACATCGCAACGCCAGTCAAAACATCTATAGTTGAAAATACTGAAATGGAAAGTCCTTCTCCATCTGCCGGAAAGCCCCAGCATTGCTCTCTCTCTCTGACTACTACTTGTTTTGATCTGACCAACGTCTTACTTCTTATCAAGGTACCAAAAATGGATCAATTCGTGAATAATTTTAGAAAGAGAGGGAAAAAAGAAGTGGCGAGAACAACTAGCGATCACTTTTTCCAAAATAAATCTTTGCTGAATTACCGCATACTAAAGAAGACTAAAAGAATTTAACTCCTAAATTTATAACTGAACTGAGTTTCAAATTCTATGTAGTGTAAAAAGATCGCGCTCTCACACTTTTTATCAACCATTATTGTACGGAGGTTAAAAGCCCGTTTAAGAAAATTTAAGAACTTTAAGAAAATAAACGAAATGTAATTTTTAACCCGACACACCGACACATTTACAGTGGTGCACATTACTTAATGTTGTTTTTCGCATGTAACTTATCCCGATTTCTCTTTAAAAATTTCCAATTTTACTAACATTAAAACCAAGATAAGGATTTTGTCAGTTTAACGGTTATTTCATTTATTTTGATGTTATATGTTTTTTTGAATCTGTAATTTATATACATTTTAGAGTTGGTGTGAATTAGTATTGGTCATAAAACGGTTAATTCAATTGATTTGTATTGTTTCATCAGAATGCAGAGCAAATCTATAAAATTGTGATTGTCATGTGCTAATAATAGTTAAACATTGGCTACCGGGAAACCGGACCAATTCTATCATTACTAACTTACCTTCCTTTGCCTGCACCACAAAAAATACTAATTATCGATCGCTTATGTATCAGTAATCGGATCGAGTCTGTCATAACTACATTCCTTCTACCTCTTCGGTTTTTTTTATATGTAATTTGGGTGTATGGTGGTGGCATTCCGCGAGTTCCTGGTTCGTCTAGGCCATAAATTCTAATCAATCAACAATCAATCAGTTTTAAAGTTATGTGTGGATTGAAATGTTTATCA